>JAVKLA010000027.1:6846534-6910756 GCA_034782735.1 Sagittarius serpentarius
TGCCTGTGACGGTAATCGAGGAGTACTCTTTCCCTGCCCTTATCTCGACCCACGAGCCTTTCATTATATTTTCTCTCCCCTGTCCAGCTGAGGGGGGGAGTAAGAGAGTGGCTTTTGTGGGCACCTGGCGTCCAGCCAGGGTCAACCCACAATGCAACTGAGTTGTGCCAAATTATATGTACATTTCACTTCAAAATGGTAAAGGAAATTATGTCAGAATAAAGATATCAGAGTTTTGCCATGTGATAAGTGAAATCACAGACCATGAAAATGAGGCAAAGAAATCAAGCAGGTTCTAATTTATTGTATGAATTGGGCTTATTTTGATATTACTTTCCACTCTCTCACTAGAAATGTCCCTCTCATTGCAGCAACAAAATAAAGAGTCGTGAACATTTCCTGTGTCTGTTCCTTGGCAGCTGTATTTGCCAGTGCCACATGATAAGTAAATTCAAAGATTTTGGTGAATGCTCGTCAGGGTGATCAACTCAATCTAGAAAAATTTCGACAAAAATAATAACTTTAAGGATTGAAATAAAATGTGAGACCATATTTTGAAGAATTTCAGGTGTTACTATCCAAAACTCATAAGCATTTGAAAGGAAAGCCATATATTTTTAAAAACTACAGTTTCATCTTCTTTAGAACTGATTTTCATCTTTCTTTAGAACCCGATTAACCAAGTAACAAATTTTTCAACTCAGAAGCATTACCCCCATGAAGAGAAGGAAAAATAGCTGGTCTGAATTCTCCTTTAACTGTACAAAATAAGTATTTTATAAATGAATAATAAAACTAGAAAAATTTAACTTCAACATTTTAAATGGTTACTATGAATAAATGGGACCAAATACAAAAGCTTAGAACCAATTAAAAGGTGTGTAGCCGTGTCCCCTTAAAAGAAGTTACCTGTCATCCAACCCCATATGTCTCCAAGACAAGGCAGAAACAGCAAGACTGTTAAAGTGAAATCAGCAGGCAAAAAAGACACAACTGAGTGTAATCAGCATAAATGGTGATAACTCAACCCATAACAGAGAAAAATAAAAGAGAAGGCACACAGATTTTGAAGAGCGTCAGCCCTGGGGGACACCATAACACACCTGTGTTAATAAGTTAGAGAACAAAAGATGTACTTAAATTGACTACCATCTGACAGCTAAGAAGCAAGTTAAGAATGAGTGGTTTTCAGAAAGCAAAAGGGCAAACCCTGCTTGTAATATGCAGGATTATAGTTGGCCCTGGCCTTAGTGGAACTGCACTGGCTCTTTCCTGTAAGGAGGTAGAACAGGGTGCCAAGAAGACCACAGGTTTTGCACAGCCAGTAAAACATTTCCTCTGGTAAGATGCAGTATCCACTAAGATGCCTGCAGTAGATTCAGCAAAGCTTCAAAGGCTTGGTAAAGAAGAGTCCTTTCTCTGGTGACCTCTGCAAAATTGCTCAAATAAAGACAATACAAAATAGATCAAGACTCTTTCCTAGTGTAAACTGCTGTAGTTCAGTACAGTGGAATTGTTTTGAACTACAACAGCTTCTCCAGAAAGTTTTTAAAGATTTCAGGATAATCAAGCAACTTGAGTAAAACTGCGGAAAATGTAAAAATAATCACAGCATTCTGTAGTCAAAGCGACAGTCTGTGGGTTGATGCTTCATTCCTTTGTGCCTTATGTAGCAATTTCCACCTAATGAAAATTGGTAAAACTGCTACCAACTAAAGTTTCCAAGCTCTAAATTCTGATGATCTATTTTTATATCACTTTTAACTGGTGTGAATGGCTATCAAAGGTGCAGAGCTATTAAAAATTAAGCCAATAATCTTATATTTATTGAAAAGGTACCTTTGTCATGACACCATCAGAAAAAGTATATATGAAATGCTTTAAAGTTACAATGAGGGTAGCAATGATGTTATCTTTTTTGTTAGCACTTTGGCCTCCGAAGTAATTCTGGCATAACTATAGTCAAGATAAATCATCTAAAAGGATGGACTAAATTGAAGACTGTCAGGACTAAAGCACAGCCATAGTCCCAAATAAAGCTACACCTGCCATCATACATCATTTTTGCAATTAGATAGCTAATTGAACTTACTCAAGAGCCAAGTTATTGAAACGCCAAAACATTATTGGGAAAACAAAAGTCATTAATGTAAGAAATACCTTGCCTGTACACTTTTGGGAGAAAAGGTTTTACATTTTTATCAGTTTCTTCTAAATTAAAGAGCTTACTTTTATTATTTTCTGCTGGATTAAAAATTCATTTAGTAGTAGTAGGAGGATTTTTGAAGACAGAAATCCTCCAGCAAACTATAGAATATGGACTGCGCTGACTGTGACGGTGAAATTTTCCCCACATTGCTCTGTCACATTTCTTCAAACCCCAATCAGAAGGGATCTCCATGCAGTTATTATTTGAAGAAAAGCTGTCACTGACTTCAGCAACAGTCTTTGCTCCTCTCCTACCACATAGGATGTCCTTTGACTATTAAGATAATTGGGTTTATGTGAAGAGTCAGTGTAATCTGCAATGGAGCTCACAGAAGTTTCTCTGACTGCCACAATAAAAACAAAGTCTCTTTTCAGAGCCATTAAGCATGCATGTAAACTGCCCAGGATGAAAGAAGAGCAGAGCAGTGCTCATGGACTTCTAATGCACTTCTAGTGCACTTCATGCACTGCAATTCTAATCTCTCAAATTCTGCCACTGGTTGCAATCAGACTGCAGTAAAGGAAGTTTTAAAACTTGAAACGGGTAAAAAAAAAGGTAGAGCATAAGAAGATGAAACAGTCTTGGCCAAGAAACAGTCCTGCACTTTGCTCTATAGAAAATGAAATAAATTAAGAGCCAAAAGTGGAAGTAGAGATCATTTAAGTCATTGATCTCTGCTCTAGCGGTTGATTTGATTGCCAACATATTTATTCTTTGCTGTTACTATGGAAGAATCTCTTACCCTTTTTTTAACATCACAATTGAAATGCTCGATTTTAAAATTCCATTTTCTGCCAGAAGCATATTCACAAAACATATGGACACTAAGCAATCAGTTGATCATTCCTATTTCCAATGCAAATATTAAATGCTGAAAAACCAAAATGGCTACAAGGATCATGATAAAAACCAGGGAATATATATTTAAAAGTTTGATTGAAATTACAGGAGCTTAATATAACTTAAAATGGCATTTTGTTTTTAAAAAAATCTATGAACGTCACCACATACAATATAGACTAACGACCCTTAGCAAAAAAATGGGTAAAGCTAGTATTTACTAGGGGTTGACTGCCACAATTCTGCCTTCATGGTTCACACTCATATTGTTAGTACTTTGGATAATTTTAACATAGTTGGATAATATTAATGTGTTTTCTGTCACATAACCAGGGTGAGAGCTCAGTAAGCAGATGCACATTTCTGCTACATACTGAAGAATGCCTTTTGGTCTTCTTCCTCAGAACAGAGACCCAAAAGGAGGTGCGTCCAGAAGGCAGCGTGTTCTGGTTATGATTCCCTGGTAAAGTGCTGGGTAGGGCCAGGCAGACCAAAAACGTGTACAGCCGGTGGTAAGGCTGGACAGAGCACCAAGGGGGCAAACGAGAGACTCTTTGCCTTTGCTACCTCATGCATAATAGTGGCAAAGCAGAGATTCTGGCCCTAGGACATTTAAGATGATGATGGTATGCGGCAACCTCTTATGGCCAGGCTGCTGCTTCTGGGGGCAGCAGCATCCCCAAAGGGGACGTGTACATTAGCTGCATGCTCCAGGGGACACACCGCCTGCGTTGCGCTAAGCCTGAGCACCCCCATTCAGTTTAGTAAAATCACCGAAGCCAGACAGCTCACTGCAAGGGCAAGGGCACGCTCAGCCTAAGGGCATGCGTTAGCAGTGTGACAGGGAGGGAAGCCTGGAGTTAAGAGCGAGCTCGGATCCGTGCTTAACTAGCAGGGTGGATGACCAACAGCGAATCTCTGGCATCAGTACCAAGTCTGGTGCTGATAGAAATTAGGACCGGAAACGCACATAGTTCTCTGAAATGAATTTGAGACCAAAGGAGCTTGCCATCATTGTAAAGCTCTCCTCTTAATTTAAAACTTTTAAGGAGATTTAATTGCAAGCATCATTATCAAGCAAGTTATCATTAACAAAAGCACTTTGCTGTTAAGTGGGATCCTTCCTAAGGTTTTGCTTTTTTTGGTGTTTGTTAAAGGTGATGGCTAGCTCCACCAATACCTGTTACTGGAAACATCTTCCTCACTAATGGCTTTGCCAATGTCACCTTCTTATTATAGGCACAGTTCTTCCCTCTCAACCGAAGTCTTATGGGCGCTACGGTCTATCTGCACCATTGGAAGTGACTGGAAGGCAAGTCTAGACTTTTAAACATAGGCTTAATGGTGTAGACTAGTAATGATGAAACACTGGTCAAGTCTGTCTTTCAGTCTGAGGCAGCTCTTTATTTTCAGGTCATAATTCTCCCAAAACACTGCTGCTGTGTATAACTGGAGAGTGCAGCTAGTTAAAAAGTACCTGGTGAAAAGGCCAAAACCCCTTCCATTATCTACTTTTGAGTTTCTCTTTGGATCTCACCCAGGTCATGGCTTCTGTAAAATATTAGAAAACACTTAGGCAGCCAATGTACTGTATCTACTGCCTCTTCTAATTCACTCTTCCTCTGTGATTCACCTGCTCCTGTTTGCTGTAGTCAAGGCAGCTGCTGGGATGCAAGCTCTCGTGAGCGGGAGTCGCCGTTTCACTGCACACTCGCCCACTGCTCAGCGCAGTGGGTTCTCATCCTCACGCTTCAATGTGAAACGGACACTAGGAACAACAAACTCCGGGTATTTCTTTTTGAGAGAAAAGGAACGGAGTGGAACGGCTGTCGGATCTTATTTTGGAAGTACGTGCCACTGCTCTGAATGTCATCAATATAAGAACTTAATTGGCAGAAGGATAGGTTGATCTGACGATAACACAGATAAATAAAGACACCGGTCCATATATAAATAAATCACTGCCAAGACCTCTAAAATATAAAGATATCATGTTGCTGAAGGGAAATACTCTTCTATACGCCTTGGTAATGGCTCTTAGCTGAATTAGTTTCCGTTTTAATTTTATATATTTTCCTTGTTCACTGTTTTAACTGTAAGTTATTATCAGTTAAACTGCATAAAAACATAGCAAGAATATTAGAATACCAGAAAAGGTTCAGAATATCAGAAAAGGATGTCATGGGTAATGAAAATGGATAGGGAACAGAATGTTTCCCAGACTGTGAACAAAATATTGTCTTTGGTAGGTCTGAGCTACTCGGATCTGAACACCCTGAAATGTTGCTGGGACTTACATCTAAAAGCTTGGTTTAGGCCCATTTCTAGCTAGTTGAGTTATTCAGGGTGACAAGATTTACAGACAGAGCTTCTCAGCATGAACAGCATGCATGGAAGCATTTATGCTAAGGTGAAGGATTTCTGCAAAACTCATTTGTTGTAACATGGACTAGTTATTGACATAAGAGTTCAATTGTATATGAGGTTCACAGTACAAGTATTAAAATACTGTGTAACATTAGATTAATGTAAAGATTCATGTGTGAGGAAACCAACTGCCACCTGTGGCTTCTATGTCACTGCTATTATTATTCATGAGCTTTAGGCTGCACATCGATCACCTCTGTTCTTCACTGATTATTGCAGTACTTGAACACAGGAGAGAACAGAAATCATCCCAGCTATTCCCTCGCAAAAATCAAAAAGGAGCTTGTCCAGTTTTTCAAATGCTAAATGAGAAGTTTGAATGAAAAAACCTGTTTTCAATGGCACACAGTTCAGTGCAATATTTAACAAATATAACACTCCCCCAAATCCATAAAATTGAGTATTACAAATCATTAATAAAGTATAAAACATGATTATATTTTAATTATTTTTCTTGCCTTTCTGATTTTAATATGATTAGTATTTTCTCAGTCCTATATAGAAGTAGAACATATATGGAAATTTGGAATTTTAAAATTAAAATCCTGTTAATGAGATACTGAAATCAGATCATGATTCTGATACAGTTTAACGGAATTCTACAACTTATTCAAGTTAGCTTGTACTTTAATGCATCAGATATTAACTGTGAAGTGTAATTACATAATATTAAAATGTAATAAAATTGTTTCTGCAATCATACAACAAAGCCTGACTGTTAAAAATTAGAAAACCAGGTTTATAAGAATATGCTGCACTAAAGCTGCATCAGCAACATAACTTCTTTTGGAAGGAGTAAGTCTGGAGAAATTTTTCACTGAAGTCTTTTAAAAACCCTTCAAAAACGCCATCTGGTTATGGCCATTAACTATGGGAAGAGATTGAAAGGAGTGGCTTTACAGAAATATGAATAAGATACCACAAGACAAGACAAAAAGAACACTCAAACTATAGTATATAGTAGTTATTTTTCCTAGTAAATATATATATATATCCAGGGAACAAGTCGTAAAATGAAAAACCATGTATAGTTGGAAACGATTTTTAACTCTCATAACCCTGTAATGTTGCTTTTTTACAAAAAAGGGAAAGTCGTCATATAACTGAGTTAGGAAGGTGTAACACTTCTAAAAAATAATCTCCTGCTAAAGAAATTAAATACAAAAACAGTGAAAATGACAATATTGTTTCCCAGGGAAATAATATTTGCACAAAACAGGACACACTAACATTTTCTGAAACAACGGAGCAGCAATACTAATGCCGCTCTGTGTTTCGAATACTTATATCCAATGTATTTATAATAATCTTTTCAAAGGCTTGTGAGAAATAAATCTAATCTCCCCCTTTTTTTCAAACTACGCATGGTATATGTGCTAACTTACTGAATTCATCCTTCATGCAATTCCAGTTTATTAAAGAGGTTAAAAATTTATAAAACTCTGATGGGATATGGTTTTAATGCTTCATCACACTACCCATCATTTGCTTTTCAATCTAGATCAGAATGATCTTTCCGACTTCCCTGCAATCACCTACCTGCACAGCTAATATTTTCTGAGCATTCTCCTGAGAGGCTGCCTGGATCCTCGCCAGCCCAGCCTGGATGGAGAGGCCGCGCCGGCTCCACCGCGCCGCCAGCTCCCCGCGCAGCCGCCTCTGCAGCGCCCGCAGCTGGGACGGCAACCGCAACGCCAACGCCAACGCCAACGCCAACGCCAACGCCAACGCCAACACCAGCGGGGGAGGGGGGTGGGCGGGGGGTCGGGGCAGGGGGGAGAGGCAAGAAGCGGGGGTGGAGGGGGCGGGGAGGGAAAAAAAAAAGAGAAAAAAAAATTAGATTCCCAAGTGAGAGTAGGAGAGGAAATTAATGGCAGCGTTCAAGAAGAATGATGGAGGGAAATATAGAAAGCAGTCAATAGCCCATTCTGCGCTGTATGGACCTGACAGGAATTTCACAGTCTCTTGGTTTTTCAGCCCACTCATGCGCATTCATCAGAAACCAGTCACATCTGGCTGCCAGGATGGGGGGTTAATTTTCTCTAAATGCCTCAGCAGTTTTGTTCTAGCTGAGGCAAACTCTGTGACTGCAAAGCTGATGAGTAAAATATTTCTACTTCACCCAGTTTAACTCAAAACCGATAGCCTCAGGACATATTGAACCTTTCTTAAAAAAATAATCTTTTGAAGCTTTTTGAATGGCACATCAGGTCAGGCCAAAGTTTAAAATGCAAGTTTAAGACTTTGATGGACACAAGGGCTTTTTTTTTCCCCGTGTAAAGCTTATCATAGCTTGGCAATGTGTGCTTTAGTGCATGACAAAACTAAAGAGAATTAACTTAGCCATCAACTGCTCAGGGAGAACAATAACAGGAAAGAAATTTCCAGATAGAAGTTCCTATTAATCTACCCAGCTATAACCACATGACATGAAAGCATCTAACAGCACTAAATTGCACTGAATGTGGCGGCTGAGAGTGACACTACTTAAAAAAAAGGATTTTATATAGATTTATAAAAAAGATAACATTTATCCTAGGAACCGTATTCAGTGCGAAGAATCCTAACTGAGATTATTCAAAGTGGGAGTGCTTACCTGATAGGCTTTTGCTATTTGTTAGCAGTAATTATTGTTACAAGCTATAGCTAAGGCTGGTATCACTTTTTCCTTAATCTGCATCTATTTGGAAGTCATAAACACAGTGTGGCAGGTCTCAGTCTGGAAGAAAAATGTTTTCCCAAGATCTGAAAATCTACCAACGCAGAATATTTTTGGAAACGACTGTGGGTTTTGGCAAATTCTGCAAACATTGCTGCATACTCTAGACTAGTCGCCATTTAGAAAGTGGAAATTTAAACCAACTGTATTGTTGCTTAGTGGAAATACACAGTTTTGTGTTTCATCGAGTTAATTATTTCAATAAATTCCAAAGCTATTGTTAGCGTGAGGCATTCAAGAGTACACCTGTCAACCAGATTAACACAATGGATTGTAACATACCTTTGGAAATATTACATTTCATTAAGGTCAATGCCACAGGTCAATAATTGGATCAGTTATAAAGAAGCTTTTACGTGATAAGATATGACTGCTCTTTAGGAGCAAGCGCAGTGTACCAGGTGAAAAATACACTTTTTCAAAAGAATGTAGATTATAGTAATATCAAGTGAGCTATTACAGCCTAGAGAGTAATTAATGCACATTTTCAAAATTAATGGCCTGATTTTCAGAGATACTGAGTTTCCACAAGTCCCATTAGATTCTATGGAAGCTGTGAGTACTCTGCATCTTTGTAAATGAGGCTGTAAAATATTAAAACAGATCTTTGTACATAATTTTTTTTGAGTCCTGCCAGTGTATATTAAAAATAACATCAGGGAATGTAGATGAACTCAATGGGAAAATATAGAAATATCAATCTGAATCATAGCCAAAACCTGAAACCATATATGAATATGTTTTCCAATTTGAAGAACCTTTTCTAAGCACCACTGCTCCGTTCCACCTATTTTAAGAATTACTTTTTTCCCTGAAATCTCTCTCTTTCTGCAGGTCTGCTGTTAATTCAACTATTTTCAAATCTCATGTTGTATGATACCATTCCAGAGTCTGAGTAAGAATGCAGGTAAGAGAGGAGCAAACCAAACACCTTATGACATTTTCATAAAACATTCTGCTTCAGCCCTAGAAAAGCAAAATAAGTAGAACTCTATTGTTGGATTATCAAAATTCTGTTTTTTGTAAAAAGGCAAAATAATTGCAAGATATGTTGTCATGATGAGGAAAGTGGTGGTTGGGAGAGCATGCGAAAGGATTCGTTAGTGAGTGGTGAAAGGGATCAGTGGCTATCCAGTTCAACAGCTATCCTGGGTTTTGTCTTGAGAGACTCAAAAGACATGCAAAAGTTTTGAGGCTTGGCTATTTGAAAATTGCTATATTTATTGAGAAACCGACAGTTTATAATGGCTGGTGTCCAACACGTCCTTCACTAATGTTTCTCGTTTCAAAATTACAAGTCCACGATAGCTCTTACTATTGTAAGTATCCCTGCGTCTAATGCATCTCATATTTCGAATACATTTTATTGTGCCTAGCATAATGGAGCCTAAACTCAATATTTATTAATTTTACAATATTAACTGCAGCATAAATAACATTTATGCACACAGTCAGAAATACGTGTCTGTGAGAAAGTAACAGCTTGATCAAATAATGTTACCCGCAAGCTTAGAATAAACTGATGGACTCACTAACCTAGGAGGGGCCATGCAACCTCCTGAGTTGACTGCAGTCCCCTTGCTGAGGGAACAATTTAAGACAGAAAAATCCCAAGTAACCTAGCTAAAGAGCACTTCTAGCCCCAAAGCAGCCTGTAGATTTCATAGGTTTTGCCATGATCTCCCTGTCCCTACAGGCACCAATACTGTTCCCTTAGATCCTCTTCTTGGTCATTTAACGTTATTAGCTTTTCCTTATCTTTTACATTTTTATCATCTGTGGAGTCTTAAGAAGGCATGGCATGCATGAGTTGCACACATGACATTATTGCTAACAACTCCTTCATTTTCCATTGCTTTTTTTCACTATTTGAGAAACAAGCTGTTTCCTAAGTATTCTCAACACATCGAGCCAAATGCTGGCAGAGAAGGTTACAGTGTCTCCAGCGGTCAAGGTGTAGGAATATGTACAGTAGCCAAATATTTGTATGAGACGCACTTTGGTTTTGACGTTTACTTTGCTGTGGGAGCAGGACTGAAGGAAAAAGGAAATAAAAAGACAAGCAAGCGCCAGATTTGGGGGATTCGAAAGGAAAGGAAGCACCAAGAACCTTGTTTCTGTCATTCTTGCACCTGCCATGGCTGCAGCTGATACAGATCTGCTGTCAGTCCCCACAAAACAACCTTCCGTTCAAGGGACTGTAGGGGTTTCTGCAGCATCAAAACAAAATTCATCCTGCAAGGAGGAGCAATAGCTTTCAAAGAGGTGTGGGGTTTTATTTTGCTGGGAGGGGACAATTTTTGCAGCAAGTGACTTCTTCCCGTCCTCATCCTACAAACGCGGAGACGGCTTTGCTGGAGAGGCACCTTTGTGAGCTGCTGGGCAGAACGAATGACGCTGCCAAGGAATTGCCACTCTTCTGCTTTGGGGCTTCACTGTCATTCTCCTTTACTTGTGTTGTGGCTCCCCTCTGTGCCTCACAGCAGAGGGGAGCATATGGCCCTATATTTGTTTAATGCCTTGTTTATATATGATACTAACATCAGTGAAAATTTGGGAAAAGGAGGTGTGAACTAGCTGCCATTGCTGTCTTACTAGAGAGGAACCTTTTGATTCAGGGTACCTTATTTTGCTCTCAACTTTAAGTTTTTTATTATGATAAATCAAGACACTTCATTAAATTTATGCCTGATTTGCAGTATTACGACTGAAATTAAGATAATATTTTAATCCGTAATTTCTTTTGAGAGATTAAACTAGGATAAAAAGCATATGATACTATTTGAAGCTGAGGCCTCTCCAAGCCTAATTCATTATTCCAGTGGTATTGTTTCTAAGGCCCTCATTAATTAATGCTATCACACTATTTGGATTCTCTATACAGTAAACAAAAGGTAAATTGAAAGAAAATCCCACACAGAGAGAAGGAAGTGTTTCTTATTTAGACCAGAAAGCTTTTTACTTTTGTTGCCTGGGGGTTCACAGGAATGCAAAATCTTCACCTGCTTATCTTTTATTACACAGTCTAGCTGCGTAGGACCAGACCAATGCAGATTGCAGACATATTTGACGATGGACCCCAAACTAGGGGCGTTTACTTAGTTAAACAGCAAATGGCATGTGGCCCCGTTATGAATACAAAGTGAACAGCACATGGAACTCAGTCGTGATGCTTTTTCTCAGTCAATAACATACTACTTGGACTGCTTCAATTACCAGTTCTGGCCAGTGACTACATGCTAGCATTATATTGGGTTATGACTACAATCCTAATTCTCCCCTCTGCTGTTTATAATTAGTGAGATTTGACTGAGCTGAATATAACTGTTCCTGGTTTACACTTGAGAATGCAAAGAAAGAATCAGACCCTCTATGAATAAAATTCCATTTTATTTTCCAAAATTACAATTATTCATAATACAAATGCATTCTGCATTTGGAATACATACTTACATCTAAGGTGTCTGATCCACTAAAACTGCAACATTCTGGGTCACATAAAAGATAGTAGATATTATAATAGGCAGAACTAGTATGCTGCTTGTCTCAAAAGAAGATTCTCTTTAAACTTTGCCAAACTTTAAACATTTGATCTAAAAATGTGCATGGCAGGTGTTTGCCTCAGGCTGAATTTGTTTGGATAGCCCAAGCAGTTTGCTTTTTTTGTGAAGTATTCTAGGCAAAATATATTATTCTGCTCCTGTTACAAAATTATATTGATATTTCCTTTACTAGCAAAGGGGACTCACATTTCAAAGGGAGCAGCATTTTTTAATGTGGTCATAAACCATCTTCACAAAGTGATTTGTCTTACATTAGATCAGGAATACAGCACTGAAACTTGATTTTCTCTATAATGTCTGTTATTTTGGTCCAGGATGAAATTCATCACTGACAACAATGTGCCTATCTGTGTATCAGCATAAATATCCCAGAGAAAAAAACAATCTTTGTGAAAACTGGAAGGTATATTTGGATCAGACTGTGAAGTCTGTGTTAAGGATGCCAACTTGTGATTAAGAAATCCAGCTGTTAATCAAAACTGGTGTAATCCTAACTGTCATAGTCTAATCTAGGCTTTACATAGCTGTGCTAGGATACAGTAACATCAAACAAGGAGATCCAAACCTAGACCATAAAAATGGAGTATTAAATGCCAGTGCAATAATATTTTACCAGAAAAAAACTGGGTTTGTGAGTTTTCCTTCAAGTAGCCGCTGAAATTTCCTTTTCCTTTCCTGAAGCTTCCTTCAGAAAGAGCCTGAAAAGTAGGAAGCAAACTCAGCCACATGGCTCAAGGAATGGAAATCTCTGTGATTACTGAGATTTAGAGACATAGCTACTCTGAGGAGAGGGTGACTCCAGACTGAAAACAATCCAGAAATACAAATCGAGACATTTAAAAGAACTAGCAGCTGAAGATGATGTTGCAGCTATAGTAGGTAGATAGAGCTACTTACCAAGTGATTAAAACCATTTGTGGATATTAAAATGAAGAAGAAATGGACTAAGCAGCAGCAAGAATGGAAAAATATAGGTAGCTGAGGCAGATGAGAGAAGCAGATGGGCAGAGCATTTCAAGAAGTCTCTCTAGACTCAGCCCACCATCAATATCATATTTTGATGAAATATTATGAACCTAAACCATTTAACATTAACAAAAAACAGCTGAGACATCAGCAATACATACAGCAATCCAGAAGGTAAAAAATGTCACGGCAGACAGCAATGATCATATCACACAGAAATTAAATACTAGATCCTACCATTTAAACAAAACCCATAGAATTATTCAGAGAAAAAAGATCTTTCCCCTCCCTCCTGCAAGAGAACTCATTTGCAATGTAATATCATACAGAACATAAGATGAAGTTGAGCAGAAATCTTAGTAAACAATAGGCTGGATTCAGCTCAGGTGAACACGAATGAGCTAGAGATAATCATAGTAAATACCATGATAAAATAAAGCATCAAAAATTTTCAAAAACACTCAGAAAGCTTATGTACACCTGCAATCATATACTGAGCATGAATCAGGTTCACACGGTGAAGAAGGCAGAGAATAATGGAAGACAAAGTATGCTCTAATATCAAGGCTCCTGAATGTAACCCTGCAGAAATGTATTATATTGATATGTCTGCCACACTGTACCCCTGGCATATTAACCAAATTATTTAAACTCAGCTTTCCAGAGATAATTGGGAATTTTGTGCCCTCTCTTTTTTGGGGGGCATCCTATTTAAGTCTTTAATTTCTAGAGCTGATTAGCAATGACAGATTCAACTGAAGACGGTGGGCAGACTTGAAATCATAGCGTGCCACGAAGAAGGGCATATTTCTGGCATTACTGTCCCCAGGGCTAGGTCTGCAAAAGGCTTTAGGCATCTGACGGCTATGTTAGGCAGCTAAATCCATAGTTATTCTGTGGTGTTGACAGTACAGGAAACTAAGATTATTTCACTGAATTCTTTTATTAAAACATGAGTCTGTTTTACATTCGGTGAATATAACTGTTTCAACATCACACTTGACTGACACTGGTATAACTGGTACCTGACCTTCCAGCACCTGACCTGGATTCAACATAACACTGCTTTGTAATTCTGCAGTAGTCCCTCTTGAGACATCAGTTTATTACAAAATGTAGCAAACCAAAATGAAACTAAAAGAAGAAGTATTAACTACTAGTCACTGCTCTCAGTAGTAACCTACTGTGATTTTCAGACCTAAGCAAATTACCGTTACATGTTGAACAGAGACTAATATGTCACTTCTAAATCTACACTCTCTCTATTTTCAAATGATGTTAATCTTATATCAGAGGATCCAATGTGTGTGTCATATTAATTCAACAGTGCACTGTGAATGCTAAATTCTATGTAAATGACATAAGCCTTATCAGTTCCATTCATTGTTACAACTCAAACAACGGCAATTACAACAACTCTACAGATTTTGGTGCTGTAGGAATGGCAGATTTATTAGCAAAATCCAGTTAATATTTATCTTTTTATACTATTCAACTACCAAGTTACACCTGTACAATATACAAAGCTCCTAGGTAATGAGATATTTCTTTATTGTCAAATCTGCTCCACAGACTGCTGGTAAAGATTACATAGCTCATTTAAATAAAGCTCTTTTGTCAACAGACTGGATATACTTTAAAAATGAGTAAAAGCCTCATGAAAAAAACAAATCTCAGCTGATGTGCAAGTATACATGAAAAGATGCACTTGTTTTTTGACCTTATTCCAGTTGTTAATGCTTTGGTAAGCAGATTAGCAACGTCAAATTTCAAAAAAGGAAAACTGTATTTCAAGATCCACTGAAAAATAAATGAAGAAAAGCCTGAAAAATCAGAGCACAAGCTTCTACTAAAAATATCAGTGAAGGCAGACAAAAACATTGGTTAATGAAGAAAAAAAGGAAGGATTGGTATTAGGATTTTTTAACTGCTGTCAGGAAAACAATAAGGACAAGAGACAATAGAGTAAGATCAGGGTATCTTTCTGCTTATTGTGGCTACTTACTGTAATACCAATCTGAAAATGAAAAATGTGCTTTCTGTATTAGGTTCCTGAAAATGTAGCATAGATTTTGATACTGACTCGATAGAATATGTGTGATGTTATTCTTTCCTCAAAGATTTTTATACTTGCCAATTTCTACTGCTATACCAGGGAAATATATCTGTACTTATCCAGATCTCTCTCTCTATATCATTTAGTAACAGTAATAATCAAATACTGCTATTTCATGCCCAGGAGCCTGAAGCAATCAATGGAAGTATATTGAAAATGTGCAGATAATTGCACTTACCCCAAACCAAAGGTTTAAATTTTAAAATTTTTTTTGCCTCCAAAGCTGTCATCTGCAGAAGCCTACAACTTTTCCCAACTTTTGTTTGGTATTTGCACAAGACCATTACAGTAACATATCAGACAGCACAAGCTGAAGTGTCAAAACCCTGCAAGTAAACAAGATTGCTCCAAAGAAATTCCTGACCTTGCCATGAATTTCTCCTGTTAAAGCAGCCATAATGTCTTTTCGTTCCTTTTACAGATTCTACTGCTTACTCTGAAGAGAAATTGCACAATAAAATACCATCTCTCATCCTCTGTCCCCTCCTAAAGGATTTCTGGAGTATAATTGCTAACACATTTTTCAAAAAGTAAACTAGTACTCTTTTGGCATTTAGTGTTGTTGAGAAATGTTTTCATGAGCTTGTAATCCTAAAAATAAAACTAATAAACTAACATTAATATGAATTTGTTACACTACTTTCCCAAACAATTTAATAGTGAGGTCTAAGATAAGCTTCATCTTTGTGAAGGGTGAATCCATGCCTTCTTTGCTACCTTTGAAATATGCTAAGATTAATTACCAAAACGTACTTCAGTTGTAGATCCCGCAGAATACAGAGACAGCACCCTGCCTGTCTTGACTAAGCAACATCAAACATTATGATGATAAACATTTATATTAAGCTGTTGCTTCTGATTCATATAAAGTATCTCCTGATTATCACAGAACAGGAAAGTGAAATTCAAAAGAAGGTATTTTATTTTTTTCTAGAAGACACGTACATTTATCAGTTATCCCCTATAACTTCATGAGAATTCAAGGATCATAAATCAAGCCCATCTTGCTCTCTGGCCAGAAACGAGCCTGTTGTGACCAGACAGTACTGCCATTTCCTTTGTGTTTCTAGGCCTTTGGCACCTGGCAGTGATCTCACCAGAGCTGTTAGTCACCAGACTATTCCTAGGCTTTGTGCAGCGTGACCATGCATCGCAATAGCCCAGGTCATACAACGGGCACCTCCACAGTTGCACATGCTCCGGGATGCTTGGCTGAATCCCCACCAGCATCCCTTTAGCCGTGACAGAAACCTGACTTTCAGTTAACCATTTCAGGAATGACACGGCCTTCAGCAGAGCAAAGCCAGGCTTTGCACAGGAATCTCCTGCGGGGCTTTGCACAATATACCACCCGGCCAGCAAAAGCAGCCCAGAGGCTGGATATTCTGCAGGGCCAACTTGAGCACGGAGAGGTAAGTGTGCTTCCTGGAAGGCAATGAATCAATCAAAAGAACAGCTGGCCAATTAAGACGTGCATAACTTCTTGCCAGATGTTACCTCTGTGCTGATGGCTGACTGCATCTTAGAGATGCACATTGTTTCTCAACCCCTGGGGCTACTTTCATATTGTTAAATAAACAGAGCTAGGAACCATTGTGTGGCAGTAAGGCTAAGTGGCACAGGCTGGCTTTGTCCACACTATGTAGTTCACTACCACTTCTCAGTCTTGTGTGATTGCCTGACTGCCCTAAGACACAAATAGTATTTTAGTGGGAGGAAGGGTTAACGGCTGAATGACTAAATTAATGTGAAGGCTGTGTTTCAGCCCATGAAGACGAAACATAGAGAAGGCATTGCATACCCTTGGGTATGGCACTCTTCGGAGTGTGGTGGAGTACTGTATTTTGTTGAGGGAACTAAAGCTGGTGCTGTCCCATCCACATTCTCTGCTTGAAGCAGTCCCTGGTGCATGTTATTCCGCAGCTCGTGTTAGGCCTTCTCTTGGAAAGTGCTAGCTAGCACAAGCCAAAACAGAACATGGTACCATAAATATACAGTATGGAGGACTATGGAGGAGGTCAAGCGATGTCCCTAACCCTCTTTTAATTTGCAGACTAGATGTCGCCTTCTTGGCCAGCAGTATCCTGAGCTTCCTGTTTAAAGTGTCTTGGAAAGAGTGAGATGCACACATGCTCTTCATAAACAATAAGAATTGAATTAATAAATAATAAGATTTCACAGGGTAGGATTAGGAAGGGAACGTGAATTTGGAGGGGGTCCAACTTCAACAACTAGGGGAAGATAGGCAAAATGTGGCTACGAAGTATTACAGTAGGTCAGGTTAGGAGCTACACTGTGACAGGAAAAAAGGCTATTTTGAGACTCATAAATTGAAGTCTTTAGATCATCAACTAACTTGAATTTGACATCCTTAGTCTATCAAACATCCTTTCTTCTTATGTAGCACCAGATACTAGATTTCAGAAATCTTATGAAAATTCTTCACAGCCTAGTCACCCTCTTCCTGACTTTGACTCTATCTCTGATTTACATCTTTAGGCTAGACAGCGGTTTTCTTTCTTGCTTGACCCAGAGGTCAACATAAGGTGACAGAATGTTTTTTCTTTCTTACTAAACATAAGCATCTTTTGAGGTTTACAAAGACTTAGATTCCCATACCCTCCACACCTACACATTAGTTTCTCAGTACAGTCATTTATTCTGTATGATTGTTGGTAGCATTCTCACTGAGACCTCTAAAGAGTTACTTAATTATTTGATCCGAGAACATAGCACTCAAACAGGCAGTCCTTGTTAGGCTTTGACTGTATTTTCCCACCATCATTATCTGCCTGTCAATGTCAGGATAGACATTGTGTTGCAAAAATGAGTATTACAGGGAAGGCAGAAATTAAAACGGTGCTCACAGAATGGAGTTTACAATTAGTTAGATACTTAGCTTCAGTCTGTCATAATACGTAATATATTAACTAATCATTAAGTTAATTGGAATAAAATATTGCAGGCCTTGCCAGAACCCTTTGTCCTCAGAAGGGCTTAGGGGTTCAGCCACATTTCTGTAGGAAGCACAATGTGAACAGAAGGAAAAGGCTAAATGAGGTCACACACTGTCAGTAATTAAATCACTCAGTAAGTACTGTAAGTATTCATACAAAAGTGTCAAATTATGAGACATACCACAGGTGCCACACAGACTTAGATAATGTGATGCAGGTTAGGACCTAACATAAAGGGGAAGTTTGAAAGATATTCCAAAAGCACTGAGTCATTGTACATCCTTCTTCCAGTTCTCAGAAGAAGAAAGATGAAGGAGAGAAAGAAGAAAGATGAAGAAGAAAATTAAGAACAAGAACAAGAAATAAGAAAGCATGTATCTGAGAAGGCAGGAATGAGAATTCTCCACCTTGACAGTGCAGCTCTATTTCAATCTGTAATATTCCCACCTCAGTATTTCATAAAGAAACAAAAATAGGTAAAGAACACTGTCGGAAAAACTCCCAAATACATTATTTGCAGTAACTCTTTAAAGCGTATGAGTAAACAAACAAACAAAAGATTTCTTAACTTTTGTTGTTCTATCTGGAACAGGTTGCCCAGAGAGGCGGTAGAAGCCCCATCCCTGGGAACACTCAAGGCCAGGCTGGACGGGGCTCTGAGCAACCTGATCGAGTTGAAGGTGTCCCTGCTCACCGCAGGGGGGTTGGACTTGATGACCCTTGATGGTCCCTTCCAGCCCAAGCCATTCTATGATTCTATGATCTGCTTTTATACACTCCACAGTACCTTCCCCCTTCAAATTTAGAGAGCTCAGTCATAAGCATATAGTCTGCTATTGCATTTACAGTCTGAGTTTCAAAGTGTAGTCTGTCTTTTCTAGTATGTGCATGGACTTTGAATAGGGCAGAATATTCTGTCAATGGAATAAGGCAAAACTGTGTATGCAAACAAACTGAAATTGTTTTTCTTCAACAAAACTGCCACAGATAACTGGACAGATTTAAATGGATGTGGACCACAAAGAATTTTGAGTGGTATGGCACAGAAGATGGCTAATAACAATATACTATACTGGTAACCAGCGCTCAGTCAACTGCAACAGTGTAGGTTTCAACAGTGCTGTCTTTATAGCCAAGGAGAGACTAATTTGTGTACTCCTAGATTTCATTACTTTGTCTTTATTTAGTCACTTCATTACTCAAAATGTTCTTTAACCATTCTCCATCATTTTACTTCTAAATTTTTACTCAAGCTGAATTCTGTTGTTTCCATGGGCTTATCATATTTCCCTCACTTTTTCTCCTCAACAGCACCCAGAGATTGGCAGCCATCAATTAGATTGTAATGCCATTGTAAATTATTTGTTATATTTCATAATGATAAAGCAGCACTTTATGTAGCAGTAAGATAAGGTCTCTGGTATAACCCCTGATAAAAACTTCAATCACATATTCTGCTTGTCACTTAAAAATTCAATGCAAAAGCTAAAAAACTTTTCATTTCCTGATACATTAGGAAATTTCCAGCCATTTCATCCATTTCTACAGGAAAAAAAATTACTTGTGGGCATTCCTGTTTCCTGGAAGAAGCAATTGTAAGATTCACCCACTCATTTTTCACCTGCAGGCTATAAGTGCTGCTTGGTGCTCTCCTGGTCCCCTCATCTGGAAGACCCACAGAAGCACCACATATTTTCCTCCCTGTCTGCATGCAGCAGTTTCCAGCACAATGAAATTCAGGGCCCTCATATGGCTGATGTGCATGTGGGTCTTGTCCTGCTGCTGAATGGAGAAATAGCCAGGATGCGCACCCACAAATCAGAGTTGGGTGTGCCCTTGTTGCAGAGCACGGACAAAGCCTGAAACGACCACAGCTGAATCTTGTATTTCACACCCTGCTTTCAGCAAAAGGGGAAGAGCCAAATAGTGAAGTGAATAGTGGAGACAGTCGAAGACGACAACCATATTTTCAATTTATGAGAAAAGTAAAAACCCAAAAGCAACAATGCTAGTGAAATTAACCGCAATTAAAGTCAAATTTGCTCAGCAACTGCAACGGCCCCTAGGATTTGTCATTTTTACGTTGCAGCAAGGAAACTGGAAGTCCTAGGAGGCCAGGCTCTAGCCCAGATAGATCCACGCCTCATCCCTTAGCACCGCAACAGGGAGTCTATTAACACGGACAAGGCTGACTGCCCTGAAATTGCAGACTTTTAAAACACTGACATTCTTGGCCCCAACGGCACAAGGCCTCAGAACCTGTGCCCCAGATTTTGGGGAACACCTCAGGACCTCCAGGTGTCAAGTGTCTGGCTCTGCCGAAAGCCACCAGCGTCCCCGCCGCAGAACTGGGACCACAGTCTCTATCACAGGGGGCCACACAGGCTCAGTCAAGCTACCTAGACCTCAGGTGGTGTGTCTGGAGGAACGGTGCTGGGGTCACAGACCCCAGCCTAGTAAGGGGAACTGAGCATCTCTTTCTAACTCCGAGCAGGGTTGCGCTGAAAACTTAGTTTCTATCAGTGAGAAATTAATTGAATCCAAGATGGCAAATAGTCACCTCATTTTTTGTTTCATTACTGTTGCTTGCAGATACTCACTTATTTGTTACTGTCACATAGTTAGGTGTGTTTCTTAAACAAAACCATCTCAAATATAATTTGATCAAAAAGGTTTTATATATACCAATTACAGCCCTTATTATACAGGTATTATATTTACAAGGCAAATATGTTAAATTGAAAGCATTAAAATAAAAAGATCTGACAAAAATTGTTGAACGCTGCTTCCAAAGATGTATGTATTTAATGGACTCTACCTTAAAATTGGTGTCTATGTTCACTTTTCTTCTTAGCAAGGATTACAACTGTATAGTCATCTTTACCTAACTCATGAGAAATTCTCCAGAACTGATGAAAATTCAAGCGTGTATGAAAACAAGGCAGTCATTACTAGCATGTAAGCTTCAGATTGATTTTCACTATGTTTGTCAAGAACTTTGGGCTTTGTAATCCTTCTTTGAAATGCAGTCTCTATAAACCCTTTCAAACAGCAGTTTTCCCAGATAAAAGCTGATGGTAGTAATAAACAGGACAGAAAACACATCTTTGGTTAAACTATTTTAATGAGGAGGTACTTAAACCATTAATGACCTGAGTCAGTGACTTTGGTAACCACGACTTATTTGGCAGGTTCCACCTATCTTGATTTTCAGGATTCTTAACAGTCACAATTACACAAATAGATTCAGTATTATGTTCCTGATTACCAGATAAATGAAAGATGCAAAAAGGAATCTAGTTAATGCCTTTATAATCACATACAATTACCTTAAAAGGATAATAAAAAGGAAAGAGAAATGTTCAGAAGTTAGGAAATGCCAGACTTACAGTTGCTTTTGCAACGTTAATTTAAGATCCTATGTATTATGACATAATCTTATTTATATGGTTCATAGTCTTTTTCCTATCTTTTTTCAAAGCGATGGGTGGACTCACATTGTGAACAGATCAACGTGTGCAGTGGAAGAGAGTATTTCTGTGGGAGACTCTTTCTGCAGAGTATAATAATATTCCATGTGCAACAGAGCTAAAAGGGGGTGAAACACTACCCCAAAGATTTTCATAGATGTTGTTGAGAGCAAATGACAGCTGAGATTTAGGAATTTTTAATTCCTTCTCAGTCTTTGAAAGCAGGGTGGCCTTAATAGACAGAGGTTCTTCCATTTCTCCATAGACTGACTCAGACTTAGAGTCTCCAGACTGACATAGACTGGAAACCACCAGTATCTCCCTGGACCACTCTTTTTTCCCAAATTACTGTTTGCCTATCCTTAGCCTGTCTCCTTGTCCTGCCACTGCCATTCTCCATCCCACAAATATTCAATATAATTCTAGAAAGTCTTAATCTCACATTCCCTATGCTCCCTAAAAGACAGTAAAAACTATGTCTTAAATGACATGAAACTGTGAATTAATAGTGGACTGAGGGAGGTTTTATCCATACTACAAGCATGTGTCAACATTGCAAAATAAAGGAGGACTATGGAGCAAACTCTACCACTAGACATCTGATCGTCAACCCTGTTAGTCCACTCTCTGGTTTTGTTTCAGACTAACCCATCTGCTCTCTTGCAGACAAAGCCTGCATATGATTCACTCCAGGGACCGCTCCCAGAAAGCTTTATAACCCCAGACACCCTACATGTCATCGTGCCAGATCTCATGGCGTATTACATATACGTTCACTTCAGTACTATTTAAAAAATCTGCTCTGGTAGATTCACATGATTTCAAGTAAATGAAACTGAAATACAGTAGTACATAGTATTAATCACCGGTTAAGGCCACAAGGTCCCTGCTGAGGTCCAGAGGACAGAAATCCATGGCCAAGCGCTGTGTAGTGAGCAGAAGCCAGTGGTACTGACAAAGTCATCCTTGGCACTGTGGAAACCAAGAAGAAACACCATTTGGGCTTGAGCCCAAGGAGCTCTCCTTGGCCCCATTTTTTTTTTCCTAGACTTTTTTCATGTATCAGAAGTGCCTGAAAAGCAATGTCATCAGTCTTTGTTGTGACTATAATGCTGAAAAATGGAAAGTATAAATGTCAGAGGCTGAATTTTCTGGTTTTGGTGATCTTTTTCTCCCCACTTCTGTGTGTGTTTCTCTTCTACTTTTCAGGACACAGGTTCAGCTTCTAACAGCAGAAGTAACAATAGTTATAGCTCATCTAAATCAGTTTTCCTTTTCTGCAAAAAGGAAAAGAAAGCAAAAACCTGCACATGCCACATGCACCTTGCTTTCTTTTGGAAGAAAATTTGGGCGCACAAGCAAGGAGGGAAACATTGCTCTTCAAAAGCTTCCCAGTTTGGAAGATCAGGAGAGCAGGACTGCAGGGCACATGGCAGGTATACCTACCTGTCAGTGCAGACACAGTTACCACATCCTAGATAACAAAATTAAGTCTGCTTCAAATTAAAGACTAGGTTGACTAGCACACCAACTGTTTTTCACTCCTCTAATGCAGAATAAGTGCTTATTTGGATGCTTTACACTATTCCAGAGTCTGGAAAAGCAGTAAAGAGTGTATTAATAAATTTAGCTGTACGAGTTGAATTTATTTTAAAAATCCAACACATAAAACCAGACAGAGATCACTTTTCTTTAACATAGATTTAAGTATTTAATTCAAAAGTTGTAAAGGCCCCTTAACCTGGACCCCTTCTGAGGTCAATCATATGTGCTATGTAGAATAAAATATTGCTATTTTTTTCTATTACATGAAACATATGCATAAAATAAATCCACCAGAAGTCTGAATCAAGAAGAAAAATACATCTTCAGTGCCAAAACTACCTCATCTAAGGCAACAACTTCAGTATAAATAGAAAGCTCTTACCTTGTATGGAGGCTAGACAACAGAAGATAACATTTGTCTGCAAAGTTAGCTATTATGATATAGATAGCAAAGAAACGCAGAAATTTTAACTATATGCTGAAAATCCACATAAGCACAAAGTTCTGAACTTGGTCAGTAGTCTAGGAAAGCCAGTTTTTGGCAACTACACAATAACTAAAGGGCTGATAACCAAAAAGCTGCATGTCATTGGACATAGCAAGTTTTATAATACAGAAGTCACCAAAATACACCAAAATACTACAGTAGAAGAAGTAGTTTATTATATCATAATCTGATAAATATTTATTGTATAGGTCAAGAATGCATCTTAATAAGACTTAAAGACTCTCCTACTTCAGATTCCCCAACAGAGTATGCATGTTTGTTACCAGTGTTTTTTCACTGCAGGACATATCTCTTTAGGTAAAACAAAACAAAAAACCCAATACCTTTTGTCCCCAAAACTGAAAGGGGACAGCTTCACAGGCATTAAAACAGCTAAAATAAGTAAAAAGATGGTGGGATTGTGCAGTGATTTTAACTTATAAATGTAAGATTTTAAATACAATAACTGATAGTGAACATCTGTTTATAGTACTATTACATCTACTAATCTGATTATAATACTCTATGTAGGAAACGAAACAATTGCATTTGCATGCCTACAGCTCAAGTCTGTTTTATTTCCCGTGGATCATCTATGTATCTAGACAGGTGTGTTGGCTTCAGGCTATTTTTACTGCAAAACATCTGAAATCACAACTGTGAACGGGTTCTGCAGGTGAGAATTTTCCTGACAGAGTATTTACATTTGAATTTGAAAAGTCATCTGCAGCTTAAAGGACAAGTGCAATACTTAATGAGCAACCATGGCCATTGGTTTTAGAGTTGGCTTCCTTACCGGGACCCGTATTTATAATCCTGACTTTCAGAAAGACTGAGTTGCCTCAGTAAATATCGGGCTACTATTATGTAGAGGCTTAAACATGAAGGTTTAGGTACCTAGCGTGGGGTACTGGAGTGCGAAAGCTTTGCCCAGCATCTAAATTAAATAGTATTGTGCCACAAACTGGTAAGAACAGGAACTGCAAGATCTCAAAAGGAAAACTACACCCACGCCGCCTGTCCACTCCGAGGCTTCACTTGCTCCAGGAGATTAACTTGAAAACTCCTCTTACAACTATTAAGAAATTACTGCTTGAGGGACAACGTGAAGTTCCCATGTGCACAAAATTTAACTTCAATTCAGTATAACTTTCTTACCTGTCAGATTTTTAACTATTCCTTTACACAGCTTCAGGAAAAAAAAAACCAAAAACACCAAAAAAAACCCCAAAAGAACAAAAGATTTTTCTAATGGGCTGCTGATCAGAACTGTTATTCTGATGGTGAAATCCCAAAGGGAAACATGTTTCAGATACGAAGTATTCCCTCCAGAGTCCCTGGCAGTCATAGAAAGAAGAACTTCTTGATGTATAAAGACGGTGTCACCATTGTCAGAGAATACTACAGCAGGAAATGAACCACAAATAAAAGCAATGTCTTTCTTCCTAGGAATCAAAATAGTTTTTTCACCTACAGTAATTCTGGAGAATAAAATCCTAATGAAAGCTTCCACACATTATGAGAAAAAACACTTGGCTCTGGCTTTTTTAAATGTGCATATACTTAGGCAATTACTCAAGCTCATATTTTATAGAAGGTAAACTCGTACACAACATATAGAGAAGGTCTCCATCAAGAAATCAAAATACAATTTTATAGAAGGTGAAATAATGTACAGTTCACAGCCAACTTCACTTTTCCAACAAATGGAGCCATAAATGCAATTTTCTGTCCTTTGCTCTGAAGAATTAATTTTAAGGTATTCATATTTTTCTTCAAGTACATCTTAAGTCTCAATTAAACCACAAAAAGCTACAATAAAGTAACATTAAGAACCAACTTAAACCCATCATAGCAAGGAAATTCAGACTTAGGCTAAAAATTTTGTCTCACTCTTCATCTTTAAATCACTCTGTTGTGGTTAGGAATTGTATGGCTTGGAGAAGTGTGTGATTTTTCATACTGCACAGTACATATGTTCCAGTACTTAGGTTAAAGGAAAGTCAGAATTTTTTGCCTTAACTCTGAATTTCTTTACCTTTGAAGGTTTAACTCAACCATCTATAATTACTTTAACATGAGCTTTTTACATTTAAATCTTTTCACTTTGGAATAGAAAGTGGAATTCTGAAAGCTCCTATTTTGCTGTGTACTTCAATGGCAGTTTCTAAATTTAAAAGACTGAGCTTCACTTACTACATGGAACTGAATATGTGCATTTTTAAATAGCGCTTAGACATGAGTGGCTTAAATGTGGTAAAAAAGGCTTACACATTTCCAATATAAGTTACAAATTCAAACATTTGGGCACGAAAATCCCTTCCCTAAGTTGTTTTCAAGCTTCATCCTTTTTTCTGCAATAACTAAAGCAAAGCCACAGTAGCTGCAGCCATTTGCATCTAAGGAAGAGATGTTTTGCTTTGGTGATATAGTTAATGAGTCTAAAAATATTCAGTATAATAATTCTGTCAAAGCCCCCACAGTCTCCTCAATGAGCAGAAGCCTGCAGGATTCCAATGGGGAGCCGAGTAATGAGCTCTCAGCATTCGCTCCCACACCGTCCAGACGAAATATACTCGGGCCTCGACGGTTCCACATCATTAGCAACATGAAACAAAGACACATGCTTGACTTTAATAAGCGACTAAAGTTGCTGGCTTATTAGGCTGTCACTGCACATAAACTCTATTTCAGTGTGACAAAACAGTTCCCCGCAAACAACAACAAAAAAACAGGAGGAAAAAAAAAGGAAAAAAGGAGGGGAACACTTTTACAAGCAGAGACTGGTATAATTTAATGTAGTGAGTGATTGAACAGAGTTGAACGAAGGCACACAGGAAGTGATGGGTTTCTGACACCGACTCTCACGGGCATGCCGCAGACTGCAGTTTCACTGCTGGAGACGACGGTTACAGTGGGCTGCAGTGATCAGACTATGGGCATATGTGACTGAGTTTTAGTTGATATTCCTGCAAGACAGGAAGTGAAGAAGCTTATTTCCCACTGGGAGAAGGTTCAGGCATGATTAACTTGGGCATGACCAAATAGGTCAATGATATGACAATGAGTGTCTAGCACAATAATTAAGTGGGAAAATGTGTGTGATTTGTTTCTTCTTGTTCTTCACATACCAATAATGCATTAGCAAGGATTCATTTAATCTCTTTCATTATATAAAAATTGAGAGCAACACTGTACGATAGTCTTCATTTGAAAATATTTCTTTAAATTATATTTATCACTTCAGCAAAATAGTTGCACTGATGAATACTCTTCAGTGTTTAAACTTTAATATTTGACTTGTAGAGCTAACAAGAAGCTTTTTACATGCTAACTTCTGCTAAAGGTATATGTATATGGACAGAAAAAAACATTATAATATTTACATTTAAAGAAGGTGGCCTTTGATCTTAAGTGAAACTTATCGTTAGGGATGTGCAGGAAAGAATCCTCTTGTGCCACAAGATTCTTCCCAATTTCAAACATTCTCCTGTTTCATAGGAGCGTGACAGTGAGATCTCTCAACTTTCCATATGTGAAATACTAGTGAGTGAGATGAACAGAGGAGTTCACTTATGCCGTAAGAGTCAACCACCAGGTAGCTTTGGCGCTCGTTTGAAGGTTGAAGATTAAAGCTCAGGTTCTCTGTTCTGTGTTAATTCAGAGCAGGCGTGGCTATTTTCAGGTACTTCAGAGTCACCAGTACAGCTTCAGCAGAAAAGAATGAGAAAAATCTAACCACACACATTTAGAAAAATCCATCTAGATTATGAGACAGATGCTGAAGTCCTCGGTCCAAACTGGGTTTCAGCAACCCAAGACAAGTAGAAATACTGTCCTAGGCCCTAAGAGCATGTTCCTGTTAAAGCTTCTAAATAAAGTCCTATGAAGAATTCAGTTCTGAAAACCTGCCATTTTTTCAAGGAAAAAGATTTCTTAACTAGCTACACTCAGCTTGTTTAAATATTTATTTCATCCAGAATACTTTTCACAAATGTGATTTGCTTTCTGCATTCATTCTCAGCTCTTTCGATAATGGTAACACACTTTTAGCAGGCAGCCATCTTGAACAATATTATTGACATGCTTATACATACAATGGTGGGCAAGTTTAGGAGAATAAGATCTAGATTAAAAAGTGACAAAGATCTGTATTTAGTGGGAGTTCTAGGACAGTGTTGTTTGGTTTTTTTTGTTTGGAAAATGCTGAAGAAGAGGGGGTTTTGTAGGCGTTAGAATAACTCCTTTATACTTCCAGCTGAGGTGGCACAATTTAAAAAGATCTCTGAAGTAGAAGACAGAACCTCACTGTTGGTTCAACAGGTTGATCCATCAGAATTTCCAGGGGAAAAAAATTAGATTTTCCTTTGACAATGTGAATTTTAACACAAAAGCAGTGGTTAATCACAGCTTTTATAAATGAGGAAGTGCAAGCATCAAAAGCCCAGAAAAGAACAGAAGCAATAAGTTGCTTTCTTATCGGTACCTAACAAAAAGAGATAATACAAAAATAACAATGATGGGGTACATTATAGCAAAAACTATAATCACTTGCTAATTTCAGACGTAATCTCAGGATACTTCAACAGCTGGTAGTTTGAGCAGAAAGCAACCTTCACCATGAAGCACAGGCACAAAGTCTGGAACATAACCAGGCACAAATCTGGAACATAACCAGGCCCAACTCTGTACTTACCAATATAAACACCAGTTCACCAAGGGCTTTCCCAGAGACATGGAAAAAGGACTGAAGTCTATATGTGAATCCTGAAAGGTTCGTAGTTCTGCAAGTAGTTAGCATTTGCTAACCGCCTCACAAGGAGCACACAACTTTGTAGTCAGACACAACGAACACAGGAGATACAACAGTTACAAGCAAAACAAACAAATTCTGGAAAAATTTCTGAACTTTGAAGGGAGTATTATCTGGAGACGAAAATTGCATTATGGAATCTTGCATCTGTGTAGTTATTCAGCTCTTACCTAGATCCAGCTAATAAATACTAAGTACCAAGATACTGTCAGAGTTAGTGTCACAAGTTCAATAAAGCACAAAGCTGACCTAGGCAGGTTCATATGTTTCTCTTAATAATCTCAGACATTTTTTCTAAATGATGTAATTCATTTTGAACACTTGAAAAGTTCCTATAATTTATATTAAATGATAAATAAATACATGAAAGAAAAATAAAACCCCAAAAATTTTCCTTCAGCAATAATACACTCACAATCCATAACTAACGGGAAGACAAACAATCCATATTTGGCACAAAATACTGAAACTCTATTTATACCCTGGTTCCCAGTTGATTTAAACCTTCATTAGAAAATATACAACTGTTAGTGCA
Source organism: Sagittarius serpentarius (assembly GCA_034782735.1). NCBI lineage: Eukaryota > Metazoa > Chordata > Aves > Accipitriformes > Sagittariidae > Sagittarius > Sagittarius serpentarius. The sequence continues at coordinate 6,875,182 of JAVKLA010000027.1, forward strand.
GAAAAATAGAAATATCTCGTGTAATAAGAGTAAATTATGTATGAATGAGAGCCAGACACCCTTTGACACACTGCTGATAAAACCCCTGGCTTCAGGCATGCTACTGAATTGGAAACTCCGTTGGGGTAGCACCCCATACAGAATAATGTGAGAATAAAATCATACTATAATAAATTTATCTTAGTGACAATTGTATGCACCATTCACTACTGTTAATTTAATAAAATACCCTTGCAGGGTAGCTGCCCCAGTGTCCCAGATTGCGTGTTCCAATACCAGACTTAAAGCAGAAACTGGACTTCACTGAGCTGATTGTCAGTCACTATTCAGCGGCTGACAGTACTTTTAATGATCATGGGCAATACTTTAGGAAATTACAGTATTCTAGCTATAATTCTGAACTAGAACTGCCTCTTCATTTAATTCTGGAAGGAAATTATGGCTGCAGGAATCTGGGTTTCACACAGTGGTTCAGAGTAGCTAAAGATCTTTCAAGTACCACAGAGATTCTCTTAATGGCTTGCTTGCTATACTTTGATCACCTTGCATCTAAATAGAAGAAAATGGATAAGGAAGGAAAGGGGAACATATTTTATCTTATGTACATTGATTTAGTATCTTTAATTGTCCTCTTCATGCTGCTATGTGTTCCTGTATAGATATGTCAGAAGTGTAGCAGATGAAATAATTTTGCAAGGAGATATAGGCTTATCTCTTTCTTTGTGGTCTCTCTTGTTCTTCACAAAACCTGCTTTCTGGGAAGAAAATATGTTCACAAAATACTGACGAAGGAAACCAAAGATAATCCCTTTTACAGGATGCTCCACATGGCAGCAAGGAGAAATCAATTACCCTAAGCCTTTGTTCCCACCCCCCCACCCCCCCCCCAAGAGAAAAAATGCAATTTGAAATATCTGGGGGGGTATAGCGTCTTCCAAATGGTAGAAAGGAATGTCAGGCCTCTCGATGAATGTTAAAAAGTTACCATGAAAGCAAGCTGGTTATCTGCATTCTACCTGTGTGTCTCAGATCTGCTCTGTGATACAAGGGCCATCACTGCCGCCTGCCTTCCCAGTACGTTTGAGTAAAATGTACATACACACGGGCATTGGGGTGAAGTGCTTCAGAGAACGTAAAAGCGTATGGCTGCCTTAGTTACTCCGACATTTCTGACCATATACAAAACCTAGTATTACTAAACCAGCGGGGAGGCAGGCAGACTATATTTAAAGAGTTAAACAAGCATATGTATAGAACTTCAGATTGTTCAGGAAAGCTATTAAAGTAGACCAAGCTCTGGTTGAATGAGTAATTGTTTTCAAAAATGCATGTATCAATAGCATCACCGTAGTACAATCTGATGCAAAATGAAGCTCAGTTAGCTATTCGTCATGATAAAACAGCTCCACCTTTAATTCTTTCCCCAAAGTCTTACAAAAATCTAAGAAACTTCGAGAAATGTTCATTCTTGCCCAAATAAAATAAATGTAGCCTCTGATCATTCAACAGCATAATTTTTTGACTTGGGAACAACATTGGCAGATTGATGATTTAACATAAAAAATCCAAAAGCATATGTAAAACTCAAGTTGTCAGAGGGCTTTGACACATGAAAAGGTTATCACGCATCAGCTGCTCTGTCGTTCAGTCAGTGTGCGTTCTTTTACTCTGTAACAAGTGCTCAATGCGAGATAATTTGAGGCAGGCACAGAAATTCCATGGTGTAGCTTAAAAGCCTATGTAGACCTATCAATAGCATCACGAGACATGGTATTTATGCCTCTAGTTAAATGGTTTGCATCTCTGCATAAATTCTCTCCATCTATCCATATCATAGGTGCACCCACACCTGACTGGGAAATCACGTATCCCTCACTCATAGTAGGATAATTTACCATACCGCTGGTACATGCTGCTATTTGCAGAACTGTGCACACAGACAGTTACCATTCTGCAGCTGATGGACAATAACTTGTTCGTGTGTCAAAAATCAGGACTGTATTCTTGAGGAAACGTGTATGGTAGTCTACCATTAAAACTTGTAATTTTGTACTGATCCTAGTGAGGCAAAGAGGAAACATTTTCTGAAAACATTGTTCTGGAGTTGATACAGAAGGCAGTGGCTTAAGTTTCTACAATTTTTTTTATTTATATTTTTCACTGTAAAATCAACACTCATTTATTATTAAAAGCAGCAAAAATATGTATTTGGCAGTTAGTAAAGATAGATGGAAGAGCATTTAAAATTTCAGTTTTCCACCAAAGGAGCATTCTTCCAAGATTTCATTGTATTATAGGATGTTTTTCTACAGGAAACTATTTCCAAAAGCCATTTCTGCTTTCTCATTAAATTTTGATAATTTCTGAAAGTTTCATTGTGTCTACAGTTTCTTAAAGTAATTATGGATTAGTACAGTGTATGAAAACATTGACATGAACATACTACATTTAATATAGTAACACATTCTAAATACTGCGATATATTGTCCATGTCAAAATATGTTTTTCACATGATAAAAAATGTCAGAATTTCAAAGTCAATAGCTTTAAAAATTGTCTTTCACAGGAAATTTAGAGATTTTTGCCTTTAAATATAATGCCAAGTATTCTAAAAAATATTGCGACTTCCTGATTCTAACCAAGTTTAGCAGATGATAATTTAGACTTTCATGGCACGATAATATATATTTTCCTGGACAACACGATGCACCAGACAAAACTACCAGCTACAACAAACTCAGTCATACGCACTGGTACAAAAGGCTGGAATTTTCACTCCCAGCGAAGGGGCCTAGTAAAATACAGACCACTGATGGACCTGGTGTCCAGAATAAAAGCTTAAGGACATATCACTAATGTGGCAGTTTGAAATCTTGTTTCACTGGGCCTAGATAATGAAGAAAAGTACTGCTGTCCACCGTAAGAGAAGGAAAATGCCAATTCCAAACCAAGGAGGAGGGAGATTTCTTTGCCTTGCCAGCCCAGTTGTATATAACAGGAATGATCAAACTGCGTCTCTTGAACGACATGTCGCTACCAAGCAGCTCCAATACATCCCTCCTGTCAGAACTATGCCTCGTGGCAAGAGCCATGCTGAGCTGGAAATCGCAAAGTAATGCAAATGGCCAACTGTGAGAAGAAGCGAGCCAGCGAGGGCTGCAAAGGTCAATATTGCTCAGTTGTCTTGGACCCCACCCGACCACCTTGAGATGAGCTATCCTGAAGTGAAAAGGTAGGAACATGAGGAGCTTCCTGCTCTGTAGTTTGTGGACATACTTTAGCACAAGGGTCGCTATGGGGAGAAAGACTGGACATCTCTGCACTGGGAGGAGGATCTCCTCTAGGAGACAAAAGATTAAAAGGCGTACTGTCTGGCATCTCTCTTATAAAAGCATGGTAAATAGAAATCCACAAAGACTTATTGCAACATCATACTCTAGATCAAGAATTAAGGAGTTAAGATGGTAGACTGAAGATAGAAGAAGGTGAGATGACTATTGACAATACTTATTTCTATCAGCTGAAAAATAAATACAGTGAATCCGGTTCTGGCTCCTCTTTTCTTCATTCTATTGCGACAGCAGCTCCCCACTTTAGGCAAGGTGTTCGTAATAGGTAAACAAAAGTAGTGCAATTACTTCTTAATTACTCTTTCTAGGAATAACAAGCAACTTGTAAAGATGCTAAGAATTTCTGTGTAAAATTAAAATTGTCCTGAATTTATGCAAAGCTTTCCTCTCAAATAAATGTTTCTAGTGATGCGAAGATTTAGAAAATGCTTCAACAGCAATAACTGGGATGGACGCTGTGTTGTAATAATTTGGATACACTTGACTAATGCAGTTATTCGCAATGAGGTTGGCACAGTGCCCAAAGCATTGAGCAAACAAATACAGCAAGACATTCAGTTTAGCATCTTCCAATACTGCACTGAGATCTTTGTTTGGTCCAGGGGTATTGTGGATGCTATAGCATACTCTATCATCAAAAATTGCTAAAATATATTTATATTTCTTTGTTAAATTCACCAGTGTGTTTTATGTAAAAAATGCTGGTGAGGCACAAGCATTTTTAATCAAATTAGTATGCAACATAAGGCAGCTGTGTATTCAAATGGGTTTTTAAGCAATTTGGTTGTTTTCTTTATAATAACAGGAAAGAACATTTTGATTTTGAAGGTGACAGAGGCAATATTACCAGAATTAAACAATCTGAATTAGCTTTTTCATGAAATGTAATATGTTTTATGCTTTTAGATGGGATGCTCCACTGCCTTCAGATGAGCCTTTCACTGTCACAGTCAATGGCCAGGAACAGAATAAGCTCTGGAGGTAGGATTATCCTCAAATTTAATTTTTTTAGAAGAAGCTAATGGCAAATGTTTCTAGCGAACTTTAGGTGCATCTATGTTATAACTAGAGAACCAAGACAGGATATTAAAAGAAAAGATAAGTACAAAATTAGTAAACAAAGTTTGACATTTTGCTTAGCTTGAATTTGATGTCTGAAATGAATATAATCTCTAGAAAGCTTGTGCATATATATAAAATACTATATAGTGTATACTTTTGCTTTCAGATACACATAGGAAGAAAATAATAGAAATAATTTACATGTATAATATGGTGCCAAAGAAACATATCTTCGAAACATTTACATATTAACTTGTGTAGCATGATAGTGATTTCTGCAAGGAGTGGATGTGAATTTGTTTTTATTATATCTCAGCATGAGGAAGTTTTCGTCTGTTCTATAAAACTGCCATTTGAATCAGATCCACAGAGGACACTAGTTCACTAATGTAAATAATAATTCACAGTGAGTCAGTATTTTATATCATTCATTGACTTTGGAGTTAAGTGTACTGAGTATACAAACAAAAAGTACTTTTTTTCTTAACTGTTACCAACAACGGTTGTTCAGCAAATCAGGCTGGATTCTTTCCATCTGACACTTCATCACAACCCTCCTAGCTCCCCTGAGGGTTTTCCAGTTGCACCTGTGCAAATCCACTTGTTTAGAGAAGTCTACACAGAGGTACCTGTGTATGCTGTATGTTATTCTCATGTACTCAGCTGGCCTAAGGAAAGCAGAACAGGGAGATGGGGAGTGACAAAGGAGAACGTAGGATGCATATTTGGTGTGCCTAACACCTTAGTGTAGTGAACTACTAGAGTAGCATAAGTCTATACAATTCCTGACATATGCCTTGCAGTAGAATGAAAACTTGGGCACAGAATTACCGGTAGGATGGGATTATTAGCAGCACTGTTTTCAAGTAGCTGGCCTGGACTTTGCACTGAAATGATACGGTGTTCACAGTCATTTAAGGCCAAGAGATATAAAAAGCTAATCCTTGGTTTAGGAACCTCTTCTAGAGTGCCAGGTACCTACCGCTCCTCTGCCCTGGGTTTTCACTAGGCTTGTGGCAGCCGCCTGCCCTCTGAAGGCTGCATGCGAGACACAAGTACCCAGGAAGGTGGTTCCCTTGCAGAGTGGGCTCTGGGAAGCATTTCCAGGCATTGCCAAGAATAGTGACAAAGCTTATAGATCTAAAAACGTTTTGCAAGTTATGCAGCTTTAATGAATTCAATGCATTCATGGTCACAGAACAATCCTCCGTGTAAGTCTTATTTTAGACTAAGTAATCTTGAGATTTCAATTCACACTTTTTTTTAATTATAGTGGATAAGCGCCTTCTATGCCTGCCACAGAATGAGAGAGATAGTAAGAAGTTGGATGCCTGTCTGTGTCACTTTATTCCTAGAAGTAAACCAACAAGGAGTATTGCTGGGATCCCAGTGTGCAGAGGAAACACAAGAGTCATGGGGTACCACGGGGAGTGCTGGGAAAGGAGGCTGCTTGGGGGGATGACAAAAACTAGTCACTATTTCAGGGCATCTGGAGGAAGATGCACGTCCAAGATGACATTTCAAGAAGGGAAATTTTTCTTGGGGTCTTTGTTGCTGTCTTTGTACAGCCATTTTGAGAACCTTAGAAATGGAGAAACACACGTTTGGAATCAAAGCAAAAAAGTGGGATCACAGCGGGATCAACACTGGACTTCTCAATAGAAGCTCTTGTATTATCTGCTAGTTCACCAATGCAGAAATCAGATTGCTATTGTTTAAAATTATGTTTGGGTTTCTTTCTGGTGTGTTACTTCAGCCAATTTGCTGTCATTGGCTGAAGGAAGCTAGGCATGCATCCCTAACATCAGAAAGGTGAGTACCATCCATATCACCATGCTCATAATTACAAAAAGAAGTGCTGAAGGCAACCTTTGAAATACAAGAAAAAAGCTTCATAAGGGAAAGCAACAGGCCATAATTAGATAGCCTTTCTTATAATTCTGTACTCTCCAAGAACTGAGATAAAGAGTCTGGCAATATAAGATCTGTAATCACCTAGGAATGGAGGTAGAGCATTCTGCAATATGTCAAGACAAAAAGAATTATTCAGAAAACTTCAGGCCATTAGTGTTAGCCAGAATTCTTTTGCAAGAATATTACTAGAATAATGGTATGGGACAAGATTACAAGACATTTAGAAACGGGTGATTTAGTTAGGGGCAGACAGCATATATTCACTGAAAGTAAATTATGTTTGACAAAGTAGCTTGAACCTGATTATTTTAATGTTCTGTTGTTGAAGGAATGAATTAGTGTCTGCAATTTATCTGATTTTCAAAACTGTATTTGATATTTGCCATGAAAGAGACCTAGTTTACAAAGGGGGAATTTCAGGCAGTTATTCAAATAGAGTGAAAATTATCTCAGGAAAATGAAAGAGCATGTCAATTAACAATAACACTTCAGGTGGAAAAACGTATACAATCAGCAGTCAATAAGCACCACTTTACTTGACCTATTACACAAATTGCACCAAAATCAATGTCAAGAATGGCTAGATTTAGTGGTAAAACATATTAGGACTAACAAAATTACATTAGGTTACTGGGAAATGGATAGTAAATCTGCATCAACACAGTTTATCTCTGGAAATCAGAACAGTTCTGGTGCTTTTTCATACTATAATTCCTCATTCCCACCCTCTTTTTTGCATTCAGTCACTCACTCTTCAGTTCAGCAAATCCTTTTCAGAAAATGTGGATACTCTTCTTTTTAAAAGGGCTAGATAACTGTAAGATATTTATATGATGCATTTATTTCAACAGATCCCAAAAACTGGATTCATCTCTAGTGATTTGCTGGGATTCATATCGGAGAGCATGAATCAATGTGCTACAGCTGCTCCCTAAAGAAATGAATTTCTAGCCTAGGTCATTGTCTCATTTCTGTCTTTGTCTTGTGGCAAGAACACATCACACTCCTACCTCGCAGATCTCTCCTTCAGTCAAGCACGGAAAAGTGGTTTGCCTTATATTCTTTCGGTTTAACTTCTAATAAAATATTTGTCTTAATACAACCCTAAAATTCTTCAGGGAGCACTCAGACTCAGATCTAAGATTATTTGTTTTAGGACAAATCAACATATATTTTAATCCCATATTAATTTTATAACCAAGACATGTAAGGAGATCTTCACGCCTTCTTTCAGAACTGACGGAATTACACTTTTTGAGTGCACTTGGTAGGTCAGATTGAAAATTTCTACCAACACTGCTCTATGGAAAAGGCTATGTAAGTGCTATTTTAAAAAGAGATATGAGAGAGAGTATGCAAAGTTTCAGCTCCATAGCAGTGTGTGAAGGTATCAGCCAGAGTGGCAACAGTTCCAGCATCCACCCAATGCCCAGCAGTGCGTCCCCCACTTGTCTTGCGCCGGGGACATGCAGGCAAGTGAGCTGGCAAAGCCATCGTTTAGGGTGCAGATGTGGCTGCAGGTAAACCTGGTTCTGCCATATCAGCTCTCCAAGCTGGTACCCGGTGCAGGCAGCACGCCAGCACGAGGGAGGAGCCAGAGTGAGCTGCAATACTTTAGATTTGCTGGAGCTGTCATGGAACTGTGCTCTGAATGGCCCCGTGAAAGGTAGGTAGTATCTGCATTTAGGAGCATCTTCAGTGGGCCACTTGTTGTGGTGGCATTCTGCATCCTCCCTTAGTCCTTTCTGACCTCCAAAAGGTGTTCCCCCTTCCTCTGTCCCTCACCTCTCCTAGCTGTACTCTGTCAGTTTGCCTAAGGAGCTGGGGATCGCTCACTCCAAAACCCTTGCCGCAACAGAGTGGCTCACTGTCATCACATCTGATTTCAACCAAGAAGAAGCAGTAGGCTACAAATAACTTAATTGTTTATATATCAGAATGGTTTTTTAATTTGAAGGTTGACACGGCGTGTCAGGTTGATTGAAAGATACATCCTTGCTGAAAAATGTCAAATAGCCACCAAGGGAAAATGCGAGAGTTTCACACCTCATTGAAGCAAAGGGTTGTTTACTAACCAGTTAAGTACACAAGGTAACTTCTGGGTACAGATAGAAGCTTTATTCTAATAAAGCTTCACTTATTCTCCTGGGTCATATGTTCTACTAGATTCAAGGAAAAGATTAAATCTATCTAGACCTCCTGGAAGTTTTGAAAGATGAGAATGACCCTAGGATGTAAGCTAGTATATTAAGAGATTGGAATATTCACAAAATCTAAAACCCTGACAACCACCTTATCCAGAGGGAAGCAGAAAGCTAGTTGAAGATGGGAATTGGCATATATTTGCAGCATAGAGTAAATGTAGTTTTTCTTTTATTCTTAGTTAATGGTATTTGTATGTGTTATCTTTTTTTTAATATATTCTGAATGAGTGCTCTTCCTTACAGACTCAACCTAATTTCAGACAAGAAAAATTTAAAGGAGCTGAGCAAAAGTACTCTTCACTGAAGGAGGAGGTGACACTACAAACCAGGCCTCTGGGACACCTTAGCAAGTGTTCCAGTATCCCACTGCATCCTCACTGTATCCAGAGAGTAAGGAAAAAGCTTCCATCTGTACTACGCAGGCCAGGTAGGAGCAGGAGTACCAGAAGAAGCAGGAGTGCCTTGCAGTGACTGCCGACAGCCTTGGAAGTCCCCTGACATGCAGTAATGCAAAGGGGTAAAAGCCTGAACCCTGAAAATCATGGAGGGACTGCACTCCACAGTCCCAGGGTTAAGAGTCCTCAAGAAGTGGAAGACTCAAATTCACATTCTCACTGTCTCATTTAGAGCAGAGGTTTGAAAGAAGATGTCATACCTTTCAGTAGCATGCCCAGATGTGGGACGTACATTATTCTGGGGTTGGTTCCTTCAGCATCACTGATGAAACTACTTCTTCTAGCGTAATTTGCTCAAAATTTCTTTCAGAGCAAGGTTCTACTGTTAGATGAACACCTTAATGACTTTTTCATCCTTTCTGTCTCCTTCAAAACTAATTATTCACAGTGTGTGGCAATACAGTGAGAAACCGAGACAAACTTATCCAAGGATAATTTGTAACCTGGTCATTCAGGCAGGTGTTCTTGGGAAAGGAGGGAATTTTATCTCCAATCCTATTAACAGGATACTTGAACCTGGGAGGATAATGAGCATCTGAATTCCTAACATTTAAGTGGGGAAGTACTCCATCTCCCCTCGCTGAAAAATATCAAATGCCCTCTCTAGATCTACCCATTGGTTTCCGAATGTTTTGTTTTTAATCAAAACAAACAAACTGATCATTTTCAGAAACTAAACTTTTGTTGGCTCCAACCTACAACATATTTTTTCCTTTGTCCCAAATTCTGAAAATCTTAGTTTTAGATTGGCCTGAAACAAATTTGAAGAATTCTTGGTATTTTTTTCTAACTAAAAATCGACTTGCACAGCTCTGCTATACCCATTGGCAGTACAGTGAGATTTATGTAAAAGAATGCCCAAATCTTTTCTAGCATAATATTTTATTCCAGCCTCTTCTACAGTTTACTTACTTGCAAATAATTACAGTTAATGTAATGTACTAGTGCAGCTGACTCACTAATGCTGCAGTCCAGACACTTTAACCTCAGAGATACCATCATTAGATACTATTAAATTTCCCAAGGGAGTAGGAACAAAGTTCCTAGCATGGTAAATAATTGCCAGTGACAAAGGCTGCTAAAAGTGAAGAGGAATTTGACTCACTGTCACTAGGAGACAGTAGAGGAATCAGAACAGCATGATAGTCCCCTCATTCCCACCAGACATTGTTTTACTGACAAGAATCAGTATCAGCAATACTGGTAATTTTATGTTTTTCTTCTGTGGACCCATCCTAACTGTCTTCTGCTTCAAGCCTTTACTGTTCTTAGGAGACCCAGTAATTGGAAGCTTTGGCGTAAGTCTCTCTAGCAAAGGCTTGAACTGGTTCTGCACCGGCAAAGGCAGTACATCAAGCTCTTCTTTTCTTTGCTTCTCTGCCACTTCAAAATCAGGGGTTTTTGACATTTTTCATACCACTTTGTTCTCTAGATATGTGATTTCATATTTTATTGGCACATCACATTTTAAAAATAACGCTTAAAAGGTCTTAGTGGCTAATCTTATACATAGTAAGAAAAGCACTGTCAGTAAATGGGTGACTGGGAGACCAAAACACAATCAACTCCTTCCTGGTTTTACACCTTTTCTACTTGTTTTCTTAGGTCAGGGATTTTCATCAGAAAGCTGAGGAGGCACATATGATAAAAAAAAATTGTTTTCATCTATTCCTTCCAGACAAATCTATATGCTTTTACTGTGTGCCCCTCAGCTTGTTGACATAATGCTTTCCAAGAGCTATTGCCTAGCTTCCTTGTTATTGTCAAGTGAAACCCCCCCGATTCTGCCATTCTTCCTATGGAGAGTAATTTGTTTGAACCTCAGCATTAATAATCTGAAGACTGCTAGGACAGCAGAATGGCATATCTACTCTTAGTATGTTCCCTTCTCAATTCCATGGATGCTTGCAATGGTGGGCGGTTAAATATCTAACAGGGGTAAGACGTTGCCCATCAACATTACTGAGTTATTCTTGCACAGTCTGTGGCAGCCCTTCATTCTTATGCTCAAATGAGAAGCTGAACGGCTCTTAATGAACAATAGTGATAATATTATCTCCAAAACAGGCCATGGTTGGTGATACTAAAGGAAGGTGTATCACCCTGAAGTGGAGCACTGAATGCCAGAATAGATTGACGTATGACATATACCAAAAAAGTCTAATCCATTTAGTTACTCTTTGTTGTGAGATAGGTCTTTTTCATAAGATCTTGATCCTTGTTGTCGTAATGCTAATGAGGCCTTCAACCAAATCTGTATTCGGCTATTTTCTGTGTCTTTGTGAAAATGACTGATTTGGAAAGCTAATGTGGTACACACTGTGTGTCAGTTTCTGTCCACACTGTGTTTCAAAGGATAAAGTGATTCTGCTTTCTCACTCCAAATTTCTATTTAAGCCATCTCTCATTTTTTAAGTTAATCATAAGATTAGTCATTAACATGTCTGGTAGCCATAGTGCTGTCATTTTTTGTGATATTTCTTATCCTCAACACATGAGTTGGCAATTCTACCTGCTTTTCTCACAAGATGGGATATTATCTATGTGAACAAACTTGAACAAAAAAAGACTGCTGACAGCTATAATAATTTCACTGAGATGGTTGATTACATAGAATTACATTCTCCATATAAATTTCTTCTTTTATGAATCCTCTAGTAAATGAATTAGATAATTATTGTAAATTATAGAGTGCGTAGTAGGATTGGAGCTGGCCAGAACATTGTTGGAAATTTTTTTTCCCATTCTGAACTGAAAGAAAATGAAATAAACATTTTTTTGTGAAACCAAAAGCTTGGAATACCTTCCGCCCCTCCCCCAGAAATACCAACATATAGTATTTCTATGATGAAATATACTCCCTGAGACTTCTGTTAGATTCAAGAGTTATAACAGTTTCATAAGTGATCTAAATTTGCAGGAAATAATGAAAAGAATAATGATTGTTAGAATGAAAAGGTGTTATGACATCTAGATTTCCCATCTCTATGACAATTTAATGTGCCACTCAAGGAATCTAGACACCTGGCATGCCATAGGTTTTTCCCAACTATTTTTACGACTATCAGGCAAATTGCTGTCCTCAGCCTCCTCAAATACTACGTCTGCCAGAATCTGCCTCACTGGGACAAGTGTCTTTGGGAGTTAGCCGAACTGTAGAGAGAAGTTTGACTTAAAACCTGCAAGCTGGTTGCCTCAGCTCCATGGGCTACAGCTAGTAAAGCCCTGGTTCCAGTAGACATCCTGGAGCCATATCTTCACATGACTGGTTCAGGGTATGCATAAATACATACGGACATGCAACACAGTCAGTTGAGAATTGTTTTGTCAAACTTTTTCCAGCTAATCCTAGCTGAGACCATTCTTGCTGATTTATGCTACTGTAATCCTTTCTGAGCAGAAAGGTTTAAGAAGGCACGATACAAGGTTTCTACCAGCTTCTAGAATAAGAATTTCCATAAGAAGGTGCATTAATCTTATATGTTAAACTATTAAGAATTTTTTAGTTTTTCAAGCATACTAGCATGGAAAATGTAGGCCTAATAAGATTTAAACATAAACAGCCCCAGTAAGGCATTTGGGATGAGTTACAGTATAGGTGTGCTTTATAATCCTGAAAGATTCTAATAACTTTGTGAGCTAAAAAGGGAAGGAAAGTATGATTTTTATTTTGTTTGTTGTTTGCTGCAAGATTTTTTGGTCAGTTATTAAATGCTAAGTCAAGCTATTTTGACACCAAATATTTTTATAAAGTATTTGCAAGATTAAGCTATAACACTGTGACCTTAATGATGCTCTTAATGTAAGTTTGAAGTAAATGTGAATGAATGTGCATTTATGTAGCTAACAAGAATGTAAATCTCAAACTATTAATCCATGCGGTTAAAAATGAACATGTAAAGTAGATGAATTAAGATATGGATATCTTTTGAACTTTTTCTCAATAAGTTGTTTACTACTCTGTGACCATTCAAACTGGCTACTTTACATGTATATAAGGGAAAGAAAGTAAAAACTTTAAAGAAAAATAAAAGGGGGGGGGGCCCTGAATTTAATAATGGAAGCTATTCTGCCTGTTGATTCTGCCTTTTTTTGATTAAATGAATCTGTGACTCAGTAATAATTCTAATGTCTCTGTAAAGTGTTACAGAACAAACCAGTGTTATATTAGGGGCAAGTCAGCACACCTACATAGATTTCCCAGTACAAAAATCTCAGAACACTGGGATCAGAGCTAGGCTTACTTCCTACGGCATGTTGCAAAACTTGCCCAAAGCTAAGTCTCCTAACTGAACAACGTTTTCATGAATACATGAAACAAGACAGAAGATCACACCCACCAGCTGACTGAGGACTGATCAACCTCAGGCCAGGTCTTTCCTGCAGTTTGTGCATACAGGCACATTAATGTTTATGCACATGTTAGAAGGAATTGTCTAGTACAAGTGCTAACAATGTCCACCTCTTTCTGCTTTGGTTAGTAAAAAAGAGGGGCTACCCCAGTCTGCCTTTTCCTATTCTGTTCATCCTGTGCTGAGTAGAGTCTGGAGGAAGCATACGGATGTGGGGGAAAAAAACCCCCAACAATTATTTTTAAATAAAGGAAGAATCTATTAGAAAATAATGAAAAAGAAGCTTATGCTTTGAGGTAAAAAGCTGCTAGTGGAAGCACTGAGCTCACACAAGTTTCTTTGGTCTTTTGTCTCTTAAGTGAAGCAATTCAACACATAAAAAAACCCCTCTACTGATTAACTTACTTGAAGTTTTACAAAAGCTGGGGTTTTTTTATTGCCTGATACCTTAAAACTCAAAAGCAGACCTCACAACCTCCTCAGCATCAACTCCTGTCAATATAGCACTGGAGGAATATTTGATCTGCAGTCAAATTTGCTAGCTTTGTGACATAAAGGTCTGTGCATAATGGTCTCACCATCCATAACCCCCTATTTAGTGGTTGTCTACTGTGCCATTACAACTGCTTGGAATGTTCTGATTCATCTTGTTTGTCTTGATACCAGAGGTGTCAATGAGGCAAAAAAGGTAGAAAGTATCCTGAAAACATCTATGACTGTGCAGGAAAAAAGGAGTTTTTCCTCGTCTTTTCTCTCCAGGCACTAGAGAACACTCAATTTTAAAAATAAATGCCTAAATTACTTACCAAATTTCTACATCTCTTCTAGAAAAAAAACCTGAGAGATTTTACTTCATCTAATGGGACACCTTCTTCTGGGATAGTGTAGGACCTAACACTGAAGTCCTGCAGACTTCACTGTGTTGTGCGACTGCAGAACTGGTGTCCTACGCAACAAACCTGTAACCTGACCAGCCACTGATAGGGCTGATGCATGTGGAAAGGAGGCTAACTTCTCTATAAATTAGCTCAATAACTTCCTTTTACTATGAAACTAATAATTTGATTTGGCTGCCTGTTGTATTAATTTTCTGATCGAGTCATTTGAACGTATTGAGTTATTGATTCAAATTTAATTATAACATTAACTTGATGTTTACATTGTTTAAATATAATTAGCTCAAAGGAAGTTTAGTAAATTTGCATGATAAACAGCTTACTGAAGACACTTTTTTTCCCCTCATGTTTTCATATGACACTGGCTATTCTGTCAACCTACCATAGTGTCAAAAGTCTAAAGGCAGAAAGAACCTCAGTTAAAAATACTGTAAATGACACATTTTTGCTTACTAGCTACATCTAGTCTTGTTATACTGGCAAAAAAAAAAAAGACAGCTCCATTACCCATTTCTGTTCCTAATGAAAACAGCTCTGAAAGCTGGTTAAACATTTAATTTAGAAACAGATAAAAATTCTGATATTTCTTCTATGATAATTTGCATTTCATTCACACTGAATCCTTGACAGTTTTATTTTTCATTTAAGATTTGTAAGGAAATGGGAATGGGGGAGCATTTTTTGCCATAATCTCACCCATGCTTTCACTATTAGTCTTGTGAAGACATGAAGCAATCCAAGATCTCCAGATACGTGAAATGACCAACCAAAACCACAGTTTAGAGACAGAAATTATTTTTTGTTTATATGAGAACAGTATTTTTTTTCAGTTAGGTCAATGAATGGGAACAACAAAATCAGAAGGAATTAACTGCCTAAACTGACATGTGTCTGTTGTCAGATTTACTTTATATTCTATTTGGTCTTTCTAAACAACAGAGACATTATTTTTATATCCCTAACTTATATCCTGGATGAGCAATACACTAAAGGCAGAAATATCCAAGAGGGCTGAGAGTCAGATACATGCATGAGAAAGACATGAAAATATGTTTTCTATAAAAGCATAAAAGAACTTCACTTTACTTGCATGACTTTTTGTATCAAGCATGCTACAGCAGTCTTTTGATTCTAATATGAAACTGTAGTAAGGATCATTGCACTAATGCATGAGGATTGTGATAATGTTGCAGAAATTTTACTGTCAAAACTGAACTGCAGTGTAATTACTTTTGTTATCATGGTTTCTAATAACAATTCAGCATGAATTGACCCTACATGTGTTTTACTGCAATAATATGTCAGTTATCCAGAAAGTAAAAAAAAGAAAGAAAAATCAATAGGTCCCCTCCCCCCAAACTCTTACTACAACGTGGCCATCTGAAGATAGCAGATCATGAATACGAGAATGAGTATTTTACTTACATTTTAAAGCAATTATAATTCACACTGAGACTATTTTATAATAAAAGTTTTGTGAACAAAAACAATTATCAAGATTATGTAAGACTATGCCACTTGCAGTGTTAAGGACAGATTCAAGTATATAGGTCCTTAACTTATAATGACATCTCATACCTCTATATTTGGGAATCAATTCTAATTTCATTATGAGAACAAACGATGATGTCTACAGTACAATCATTGACACATTAGCACAGTACATTGGAAGTATCAAATTTTGCTCGTGGAATAGATATTCTAAGATTTTTCAGTACAAAAAGAAAGATAAGGTAAATAATCAAATTCATTTTTAAAGCACAATCATATTCCTGGTGCTAATATGCTAGGCCACTTTGATTTCCAGAGGAAACTGCTGTTATATATTTGCAGGGCAGAAGATGTTTTAGGCAAAATTTTGTTACTGAAAGTCTACGACATAAAGACCAACCTACAAATCTTTTAGACACAAGATTTTTGCCACACCAATACACATGTAAAAATTAATAATCTATCAATATTATAAAAAAAATCTAACTATCTTCAAAAGCAAATGTTTAGGGAAAATATTAGGTGCTAAATAGACTATATTTAAAGATAATGTCAAGATCCACCACAGTTTATTCCAGTGTCATTTAGAAAAGATGGAAATGTGTGATTCATGTTATAATGAAGCTAGCACATCCAACATGACAGACATGTCATTGACCTGCGGAAGGTATACATAAAGGAAACCAAATCAAAGAAAGTCTTTGTGGAGGGATGCATTTTTTCCAAAGAGAGTAAACTATTAAGAAAAACAAACTGAGACTAAGTGTATCTCAAGATAAAAAACTATAGGGAAATACTGTTCTTGTCCAGAGTGATATTTGACTGCACTGATATTTGATCAAATTAAATATTGGGATAAATATAAATGTTTTATTATAGTGATTATATATGTAATAAAGTATCATTACAGACAGAAATTTTTTTTTTGTTAATGAAACTAAATATTATGTATTTATGATCTGACCAGCAACTACCCAAAAATACGGTACTTTTTAAAAACAGAAAACTAATTAGGTAAATAAAACATTATCTCAAAGTCATATAGCTATTACAGAAGCCCCATCCCGGGGAACATTCAAGGCCAGGCTGGACGGGGCTCTGAGCAACCTGATCTAGTTGAAGGTGTCCCTGCTCACCGCAGGGGGGTTGGACTAGATGACCTTGGATGGTCCCTTCCAGCCCAAGCCATTCTATGATTCTATGATCTCTACAGTCATCTGAAATACCTACAAAATACTGTCTAGAGATAGGATTACAAATGAACGTTAGCAGATTCTGAAGTCTTTGGCACAGAAGAGGAATATGGTTTAAAAAAACTTTAAATGCTTGAATATGATTTAAAAAGTAATACTAAGTCAAAGGAACATAATGGTAGCTCAGAATTTTTGAAATATCTGCATTTAGGAACTTAGTTTTCAGACACATTAGGGTCAATATCCCTCTTTGAGCTGAACTTGCTTGGTTTTCATAACACAAAACCCAGTGACTCCAGGAGGAAAAGTTACCAACATCTAGAAAATGTCAGTGGGAGAGGAAGTCCTCTTCTCATCCACCTCATATCTGTAGCAGTAAGAAGAAAAGAATCATCTCCTCTCAAGAGCATGCCTTTGCATTCCCTATGCAAAAGACGGTATTATGCTTTTTATGGGCATAGCCCCTCTATTCAGCAGTGTATATCCCCTCCACTCAGTAAGTAAATGCACCTTCTTCAGTGCAAAGAAGCTTACAAAGTCATGACGAAACACTTCATGTTACCAAAGCATTATTTCACCCATCCTCAAGATGATCCTTTTCTGGGGCTGAACAAAGCAGCTACTTAGGAGCCCAAGGCAAAACTACTTCATTAGTTAGAGAAGTTACTATAGCCAGTTAAAATGATGAAAAAAAAAAAAAAGAGGCAATTTGCCTTTTACATTCGTATTTGTAAAAATTGCCTTCTAATTTTGAGTAATTATATATATAGGGAAGAAAGTTCTCAGGGTTTAGGGAAGGATGAACACACTTTCTTCTTCTTGAATGTTCACGTCATTATAATGCATATATATAGCACAGCACCTACAAAAATCATTACTTCGACACTCCTCCAGAATTGATTTTCTGTTGCAGTTGTAATTCGCTTATTAGCAAAAACCTAAGAAGAAAATACAGCTTCTTTTTATAGGAGCTGTATGTAATCAACACATCTTTTCCTTTTGTCCTAATTCCTAAATACTTTATGTTATAATGGCAGAAATATTTTAATAGTTGGACTAGTTATTTGTCTAAGAAAATTAAGAGTTACCAAAAAGGAAATTAGATTCAATTGTCTCTGTAATCCTCAAATTAATATTGTGAATAGAATATCTCTTCATACACATATCGCTACTGAATGGCACAGAGGACTGTCCAAAATTCTAAACATTGCCACCACTAATTTCTACCAGAAGCTAGGTATATGTATTGTAATGCTGATTATAAGCTCCTATAGAATAGCAACATACTCATAACCATTTTCTTCATAAATAAGATTTTAAAAAGCCAAACAAATGATTATATAGCACTGCTGATGAAACTAGATCCTATTGGTATTGCATTGCTATTATGCTATATTTTACTATGTTTATTTTATTGTATTCAAATTGAGAAGGAAAAAAGCAATATATGCCAACTCATTTGCAATTTTCTTTGCTTCCAGACTACATCATTGAGATGCACGATAATATCATCCATACTATGTCCAGAAGAGGTAAACGGTTGAGTGGGAAATCTGTTTCACAATATTACCAAGAACTATTAAATTCTGAGAATGTAGAAGACAGAGATTCTTACATCCAAAGAAATAAAAGATACAGTTGATAACCTAACACAGATATATTTTTCTGTCAAGAGGCTTGAAGAGAGTATGCCCTAATCCTGCATTCAGAAAAAAATACTTTAAATTCCTTCTGTAATCCAGTCCTTTTAAGAAAACATTTCAATACTCATAGCATTGCCTCTGCTATCGCATCAACAGAACGTAATTGACACTCACTTGAGAAGAAAGATAGGCAATAATTTCTTCTACTTTTTATGTTTTAAATCTCCAACTTGTTCTCCAAGTATGGTTATCCCTAAAGAATATATGACTTAAAAACAGTTTTGTTCTTGAACTATAGAAGAGCTATGTAGTTAACAAGAATATTTTGGAAGGAGTTTTCTTATTTTTATTTGTCAGGAACAAACTGAATACACTGAATTTTAAAATTAGAGATTAACTGAGATGGTATATGAGGAAATGAGCAATGGATGAAGATATGGGTATAAGACATAAAATGGATTGATAAGAGTAAAGTACTAGCAAATAATCTGAATTTCACATCTAATTTATTTATTTGAAGACTTCTACACTGTACTTTTAGAAAATAGACAAGAATATCAATATATCACGACCTGGTTCCTGCATAAATGACCTAAGTGAATAAAAGTTCTTACCTGAAATTGCTGATGTGGACTTAAGGTTGTGATGGCGTGTTCCCCCGCCTCCCCAAACCTGACTTTGATTTCCCGTAAGCCTGCTCAAGCGGCAGCCCTCAGTGGCAGTTGTAATGGATGTATCTGGTCATGACGGCTGCATCTGGCTCAAAGTGGATTCGGGGCAGACAGATAACAACACAATAGACAAGGGCTAATTTGAACAATGCGCCCACCTAACCACGGTGCTGGACAATGTCTGACTCAAGCCAAATTTGGAAGAAACTAATGTCTGTAGTCGGTATGTAAATACGACCATAAGTCAATTATCTTACTCCATAAATAGTGGACAGCCCAGGGCCCCTTGAGCTCTCCTGCATGGCAGCGGGCTGCACGCCAGGATCTCCCCTTGAGTAGGGATGCCTCTCAAGGTTATTCCTCGAGGCTGAGAGATTCCTTGCTGCAACAGATTCTTGGTAAGTGATTAATAACATGCTAAACTTTGAAATCCTAACTAAGTGATATAAAGAATTGACTGTGCACATATAACCATTTAGACATAAACCGTTGACCAAGTCTGGAACTAAGTCTGAATCCAGGCACACCTAAAGTCCCCTCTAAGAAGGAGTTTAGAAAGCAATGGGGTCCATTCTGAACCTTGTGACTTGACGGGAGGGTCTCCCTGACAGTTTTGTCTGACCCTGTCCTCTGTGCAGTAAATATCAAGTGAACCTTGCCTTCAGATCTTGTTAAACCACGGTCACATTTACTATCAAACTTTGTTAAATCACTGTGTGGTATTAATTAATGTGTTACTACTTCTCTCTTATGAGTGAAGTGCGTCACTCCATCCATGACAAAGGTCTGATGACTTAAATGCATATTAATTTTCAGAAATACAGACATGAAAGGCAAGCATAAAATAACCTGTCTATAATAACTGAACAATATTTTTAATTGATTATAGTTGGCACTGATAGGCTTGTATTTTGAGAGCTATATATAAACACAAAGAAAAGAAACAGAAAATACTTCTTCTGTGAATTGGAATTAAATTTCCACAACAAAATTTTACAACATCACCTGACTCCGGTTCCACAGTACTGTTAAATTAAAAAGAATAATAAAATACAAACCCTATCTTCTTAAATGTAACTAATTAGTCAATAAAACATTACACCTGGCCACTATACCTCCGTCGTGGAAGTTCATCAAATGAGATTTTACCTTTTTTCATTTTCATTTGACTGTTTTCTAAATTAAAGGCTTGTAGAGTCTGACTGTAGATGTAAAAGTCACAATTTCCAGAAAAAGTGTTTTATGGAGAAGTTATACATAATGGTAAGGTATATTTTAATTACTGCATAATATATACAAAAATAAATACATTTCAGTTGCAAAAGTGGAATTCATGAATAATGAATTTTGAATACCTTACATGAACTGCTCTGTAAAACTAAAAAAACAACCCGAAAAAAAACAGCAAGCAAGCAAAAAAATGAAAATATGAAAAGCATGAAATAGCCAAGAAGAAAATAAGAATTCAGGTGACAGGTATTACTAGCAAGTATTCTGTTGTTATTAGGTAGCTACATTGATCAAATTAATTTTAGAGATGAGATAAATGAATTGAATGAGTGATATTAGCACTTCACCTGCTGATGATCTCTAACGGCAGCTTCCACCCTGATTCTGTTGTCATAGAGTTCTGTGAGGTCTTCTTTACTGTTTAAGTAGTAGTTCTGAAAGATTTGATATTCTTGAGCTAACCACAGATTTTCTTTAATTATTTGCTCCAGAGCAGCCTAAAGAGAAAAGTAATTGATTATACTTACTGCAAAACACCTTTCTAAAAAATAAAATCATAGGTCACTTCCACAATTTCCCTGACTCATTCGCTTATGAACATCTGCAAAACATAGATGACAAGATTGTGATCTCAGTGAAACAAATGGCAAAATGGCAAATTAATTTCAAGTGGTTAGGATTTTGCTGAATATATTTATACCAAAGTAAATTTTATTAATAAATGATTTGTACAAAAAATGCTGTTTTAAATAGTTACAGTAGAAACTACTAAAAAGAACACATCCTCTACCTTACTACATAAGACCTTTCTGCATAAAAATTATTTTTTCTTAATTGCCAGAGAATACATCGAATTCTTCACCCACACTTTAATTTTCTAAACTCTTATTTTCCAACTTATTTGTAAAACTGACACAATGCAATACTCGTGTTTTCTTAATAATTTTAATGTTTCCAGTTTGATTAACTTGATTTTAAAGACTAATATAATGTTTGACTCTCATAGTTTGCTACCAGGCGAAGTTGAAGTTGTTTGGAATGTATGCTTCTGTAATAAGAAAAATTTCCATTCCTTTAAATCTGATTTTGACTGAACTTCCTGTGATTAGAATGCATGATCCTGCAACAGTCATGTAAATTTCTAAGGTATTTTATCTAGGTTACAAAGATACATTCTGATTTAATTTATTTTTAAATTGATTTTTGACAAGGAATTATATTTTAATTTTCATTATTTTTCCATTAAAAAGCACTTGGGGAAGGGGAGCCCAGGTAGACTTTTACCCATAGAATTAGTTGAATATTGAAATTTCAGAGACTTTTGACATTCAGAATTTCTTTTAATTTCATAACTATAAAACAGGATGGCTGATTTCCACATTTCAAAATATTTCTTCAAATACATTTTAAATGTACATCTTTAAAATACATTTTTTAAACATCATGGCCATGGATGACAGTGCTACCCGGTAAAAAGGCGAGATGCACCAAAAAAACCCAACAAGCAAGCCTGAAACTTATTACATTTATGTATTTGAGAGGTATTTCTGTTAAAAACATATGCACATTACAGAGTGGAGTGGAGGAGAGTTTACAATTATGAGAGCGTGTAGAAGCCTGGGCCAACTAATTAAGCCCATGTGATGAGTGGCTGCCCTATCTAAGGCAATATTTTAAAAGTCTTCTAATGCAAAAGTTAGAGTCTAAAAGCTTTTAAAAGTAGAAGAGTCCACTTAAGAGTCTAGTTTATACAGGAGGACTATATGGAATCCCATGTGCAGAACCATGTGTACCCTTGCGGAAAAGCAGAGCTAGCAGAACAGCGAGAGCAGTTGCAGCAAATGTCACCATCGTCTGCTCCCTGGATGGAGCCTGTCAATCCAGCAGGAGTGAGGGCAGCCCTCTGGCTTGACAGTCTGAAACTGTGAGTGAAATCTTACCACAGGAGGTGGGGAGCAACCACCTGCCAGAGTAGTTGCCTTACCAAAATCCAGAGAAAGAATTGTAAATAATTTTGGTTTTAGTTTTGAGAGAAGAGTATTACATGTTATTGTGTTTACATCCCTGCTGCTCTTCTCCCTTTCAACAGAATACTGTTTAAGTCAAAAGATGCATGTCTGAGCCAGAAAAAAAATATATTTTGAGCATAAAGTAATTTAGATTAATTTTCCCAGGTTCAAGCCACCATTTATATGTGAATCCTAAAGGAATCAGACCCTGTTGCTGCTAGTCAAGCTGTCTTTGGAAGGGCAACATAAATACATACTGGGAACATTTCTGAAACAACAAACATTTTAGCCATATATTGTAGCTACAAGTTTGCCCAGAACCCAGGAGGGCTAGGGAACTTCGGTAAAATTCAAACCTTGCTTTAGTATCTCCCATGTCTCTAAAAAAAATCTTGTGAATTAGTGGTTTAATAAAGTCTAAGTTCTTCTGGGGTCACAGTGCATAATGTTGAAGAATCCATATGTTTTCTGAATCTGTTCCCAAGTGGGTAATTTAGTGTCTCACCTTTTAAAGACAAAACTATCCAAGGGAAATAGCAGCATGCCTGAACAGGTTCCTAGCCATCCCTTGGAGCTACTTGGATTTTGGGAGTTCCCAAGACGGTTAGCATATTAACAATGATTTTATTCCTTTTTCTGTGCAACATCTCAATCAAGATATATCCATTTTTGTATCTGTACTTATAGGTAATTTCTGAAAACTTTGGCTAGAAGCTGGCCGTGATTATGCAACTAAATCTAAAAATTCTTCCTGTACAGAACTGTCACTCTCTATATCACTAAAATATTAAAATGCTATGTGTCTTTCAGAAATCTCAAAATAATTAAAAAGGAAGATGTAGAATTTAATGAAGAAGGTGTGATTATCTCCTTTATTCTCCTTTATTCATCTTTGGGTAGAGGTAAAACCTGTTTTTCAGGCTGATACCTTCCTTAACAAACATACAATGCTTGATATTAATATGTTAACAACGCAGTAATTTCACTTAGGAGTATGGGAAAATGACAGAGAAGTTTGCTTGTAGAATATGAACATCAGTATATTAATTTTTACCAATATAGATACCTGACTATAAAAGTCCTACTATTTTGTACAATTTAAAATGGTCCAGATATTTTGATAAAAAATAAACAACATACCAAAGAAAAGACAACAGCCTAATCCAGATTTTATAAGACTCAGTGGCTGTATCTATATGACCAGTTATACTAGTTGCCCAGTCCCAAAAATTGCTTCATCACATAACTTATGTCAGCTGAGACAGATAAAGTGGAATGGCTCTTTTTCTCTAATTCAATCATCTGAAAGATAAGCTGAGGTTTAGAAAGTAAAGAGCATACACCCTCTACATACCTGTCCCTCACTGACATTTCTACAGAGGCTTTGCCAGAACGTAGGCAAGGAAAAAAAAGTCTTTAAGAGAGGAATAGTTGAAGGGTGACCAGACTTGGCATGCCAGAATATACACTACACCTCTTTCTCCTGTTCTAGGAAAACAGGGATATGACTCTCAAAACTGATTGTAAGACATTTAAGTAGACAATCCTGATATTTATCTCTGGCACGTGAACTTCTGAATTTGTAGACTTGTGAACTGATAAAAAGCACCACAGTTCATGTGTTTGTTCTTTTGCTCCTCAGCAAAACTTGAAATCAAATACTTCTGGTACATCAGTCTTTGTCTACAGGTATGTTTGACTTCTTCAATCATTCTGGAAATGATGGCAGAAATATGGGAAGAAATTTTCTACATTTTTACATTCAAATGAAGTTACTTTCTTCAGTGGAAAAAAGTGTATAATTCAGGGGAATTTCTTGCAGGCTCTTACCTGAAATGAAACTTGAGTCACAGAGTACAGAAATCAAGTCAAACTAGCAAAGGCCATATTAAAATCAAATCAAAGAAGATATTGCTTTGCACTATGTGTAGTTAAGGTGCATGGATTCTTGTGAATATAAAAAACTTAGAGATTTAAAAGAGGCATAGAATTTCTAGGAGGAAATATCCACTGAGCTTTATTAAGTAATAAAAAATATTGCGGCTCAAGAGATTGGAAAGCTGGGTGATTATTCTGGGGAAGCATTACAACACGCTTGCTCTGTTGTTATGTTGTTATGCTACCTGGACATCTGGTATTAAGGGTGGAATACCAGGCTAGAGGAAATTTCCACCTGATTCAGCACATATGCTTTTTTTTGTCTTTATGTTCTCCTGTTCAGCACAGCAGTTCAGGAAGTGTCTCTCTTCTCCTGGAACAGCAACAGTTTTTTGTGTGTTTGCTGAATACATTTGAAGTGCAGTTCCTGTCTGCTACAATACAAATTCATACTGAGATAATAAAATATATGGAAGCAGGAAAAAATTATAAACACCAAAAGCCCTCCTCAAAACTATCAACAAATCGTTAGCTCAATGGCTGCTGAACTAGGCAACAGGAGAGCAGATGCAAAGTCGTGCAACACAATCACGAATTACCAGTCCAGTACCTCGGGCCATACAAAATTTCTTGTAATAACTAAACTTCAGTCCTTTTAGACTGCAAACAGAGATCACCACAAACCTAGCTGTGACTGTTACAGACAAGCAAGGGATACTTGCTGTCTGCAGCACAGAGAAAATGTGTTTCATGTTATCCTTCCATCCTTTTATCTACATTAATACCAATCACTTTGTGTTGCAGGTGAGCCAAGAATTATTTTATGGTTCCATGTTTGTGTGATAAAAGTTTGTCAAGAATTGTAGAGACAAATCTTAGAATCAATGATTTTGTCCACATAATGGTATACCTATAAACATGATACAAATCCCTGTGGTTTACAGGGTTAGTTGTAATTTTGAATGGTCACTCTGACAGCAGTGTTTTATTTGAAAGATAAGAATAATTGATTTTGACAATCAGGTGCATCAGCACAATAAACTAATTATTAAAGGATCTATATTAATTGGTTATACTACTTAAACTTGATGTTGTGAGGAATGAAATTGGTTTCCCCATGCAGGAATGACTGTTTCTTTTGTAGGCATAAAGTGTCCTGTTCATAATATGAACAGCAAAATAAGAAATAAAATATCTTAAAATAACTGTGTTCATGTGCATCTGCCCCTCCCACTCCACAGAGCTTCCCCAGCGGAGTTCAGCAACGTTTTTCCAGCAGCATCTGTTACACATCATATGTGTCCCTTCCCAGAGCATAAAGAGCATGGTGATACCAAGTACCACAAAGTCATTGTAATACAGTTGACAAGTCCCCCAGCTACAGCAATGAAAGTTACTGTAAAGCAAGCGTGAGGTGTTGGGGTTTTTTCCCCTGTCTGAGGACTGATTGATGCAACTAATGCTTATTACCAAATAGTTTGGGCTCTACAAGTCACAGAAGCTACAACCTAATTTGAGCTGATGTAATCACTGATTCACTCTCCTTACTTGGGATCTTCTGTTGATGCTGCCACCCATATTTGATGGTTGGTAATTTATGCAACCCTTTTAAGGTACACAGCGGAAACAGCTGAGCCCTGCTTGAACAAGCTCTAACGTGAGTCAAGGGATTTACACTGTTGATATTATATACTGATCTAATACAGGTGTTGATGGTCTCTGAGCTGAAACAGGTCTTCCCCTGTATCCGCAGCCAAAGACAAAAAACAACACATAGCCTGGAGTTACAGAAACTAAGTCTTGATCTGAAAGACAGTATCTTTTTACATCCATGGCATGAATTTTTGCTTTATTATGTTTGGGAGGAATTTTAGAAAATGCACCCCTAAGTATATACACAGACTGACAGAGGGAAGTGAGAGATATTTTTGAGTAATTTGCTAGAGACCATTTGGAACAAATTAATTACTCTTTCAGTAGGAATATGGTGTAAAATGTTTTCTGACAGATCATGTTTTTCCTATCTACAAACTAAAGTAACAATAACTACAAGTAGCCATTCACTGATAATAGAGCCCTCCAAATGGCTGTTCCAACAGTTTTTTAAAAAACAAGTTTAATTCTTATACGGACTCAAGTGGAGAATTATTATGGGGAATAAAACCAGATATGCATTAAATGTTCGGGACAAAACTTCTGTGGATGGCAAGTTATACAAATAATAAATGCTGCTAAAATAATAATGAAAAAAATGCTGCTAAAATAATAATGAAAAAAAATGCTACTAAAATAATAAAGCTACTAAAATAATATCAGCAAATATAAGCACAGACCTGTCTGCTTTAACATTACAAGTATTCCAAAATGAGTAGTATATAATACTTTTTGGGTCACAATTCTTCATGTCAGCCAAAGCTGAAAAATAGATATATTTTTCATATACAGTCTTTTCTATGTATGGAATATTCTTGACCTGCCCAAAGTTATTTTTGGCACATGAACTAAATTGTATTGACACTAAAAAGAGACTGTGGTTGCAGAATAAGATCTGAATAATATAAGATTATTTTATGCTGACGTACCCTTTATCCATGATTATATTGGTGCAGAAGATCTGAAAAAGTAGAAGGATGCCAAAATCTGAAGTACTAGAAATATTTAAGTTTATCCCACTTCAACCTTCTTTAGAGCCCCGGAAAGGAAGTAAAGGCATATGTTGGAGAAATCAAAGGATTTACCAGTCTAAAGGCCTGAACTGGTAAAACAGGGACCAGCTGCAAGGCCAGGAAGCAGTCCATTCTACAGGGGATGTAGTGACACTGATTTTTCAGACATGAAAGAAAAAAATAAGTATCTAGTTGGGCTCTTTCCCATGAAAGTGTCTACCTCCAAATTGTAAAGCAGAGAATTAGAAGCACATGTGCAGTCTACCTTATGATGACCTGCTACTACTGACAGAACTTTGGGGACTCAACCTGTGATCAAAACACCTATAAAAGAACCATAAATGGCTTTGGCTAAATAGAGGTGTGTTAAATTGATTACTGTTAAAGAAAGATTTGAACAGACCTCACAACTGATTAAGCATTTTTAAGTGCTATCTTTATCTGCAGTCAAGAAACCCTGATTATAAGCAGGAAACTTTTGCTTTGTGGAGTCCAACATCTTTGTAAGTCAAGAAGTGGCTGTTCTGGTATTATTCTAATGGCTTCAATGAAACTCCAGAGATTTTTGCATATGCTCCAGTATCAGGTCTGTCAATAGCTACATTTAAAGAAGTTTTGAACTAGAAGAATTAGTTGTCTTTCAGAGCATAAAGACTTAAGTATCTCTCTCATGTCTATCAAAAGTTTGAAATGTTTGTCCCTGCCCTGCTGAATAGAAATGTACCTTAATAGTGCTGCTTGACAATTAACTAGCTTTTTTATGGATCAGAGACAAATACCTTTTTCTTATTGAAAGAATCAAGGATGGGAGAGCTTCGTGTAGGGCTAAAATTTTGTCCCTCCTTCAATTTTGCAGTCAGTCATGATCACAAAGGTTCAGAAGGAGAAAAGCTATATTCAAGATCTTTAGAAAGCAACTAGATACTTTCTGGTTTCATGTTGCAAAACAAGAATTTGGCACTGATTATACATGGTAAGCACATATACCTTATGCATAGGCAGATTCAAGAGACATGCAACCAGAAAGTTCCTGTCTTGAACCAATAGGAGATCAATCTCAAGGTCTTCGTAATTCTCTTCAGTAGCTCCTAAAGAAAATGTAAAATTGTGTTGGGAAGCACACTGAAGAATCAGCAGCATGTAAGAAGATAAAGAAAATGAACTGACAAAGACAGATCTTCATGACATCTGGTGCCACGACCGTGTTAGGGCTGAGTACTGATTCGCTGGCAGCAACTTGAATATGCCACTTAAGTCACAGTTCTTTTCTTTCTGGATATCATGGAAGCAGATTGGTATCAAAGCACTGAACTGGAAGTACAAGCATGATGCCTTCAGGTAGTAGGGGTCACTGACTCCACCACTGGTGTCAGAAATACAGCTTCAGAAGGCATAAGAGCAAATTAGTGACTCCGCAGAAGTGACAAATAAAAGAGTATTAAAGCAAGCAGAACACAAGTGAAAGTTCAAAGACAAAAAGAAATTGAATAAATAACACTGCTGTTGCAGAAAACGTGAATGACAACAGACTATAAAACAAAAAGGAAGAGCAAACACATTTTGGATTTGATGCTAACTGGAAAAGTGTAAGAGTTTTTATTACAAGTTAATTGGAAATAATAGTTATGATATACAGTGCCAGTAAATCAGGGATTGATTGAAGAGGATCTCATCAGATCCATTGTTTCTGAATGCTAATGGCAGAAAACATTAATCATTCAAAGACCAGAAAAGATAAAAAGCAAATTCTTTAGAGCTATGCACTTGGTAGCAAAATGCCTCTATATCACAACAGATGCTTACATTTTTTTTTTGAAAAATACATTTGCTTTAAAACCAACATTTGTGTTTATTGAGAAGAATGTGGAAACAAGAAATATAAAAATGTTCCTTCAAAGTGTATTATATACTCTAAAACTTTAACACTGAATTTAGGTTCATTGTTGCAGACTTTTCCATACAGGAAGTTTTTATTTCAGGAAAAGTAAAAGCTACTTGTTTGGAATAAAGTTAATGTATAACTATAATGGAATGCAATTCAGTACCAAAACTCAGGTTAAAGTTCATATAAGTATAGAAAAGATTTCGAAATTACATAGAATTAAGAACTTCTCCATCCTCCTCCATACCTTAAGTTTATATGCTTTGTTTGAAAAGAAAAAAACCAGTTTACGATTTCATTATTGGTTTCTGCATAACATAGTTTTAGACTGTTAAACACAAACTTATTTTCCTATTATTGCATCATTAATTTTTCTTCTCTATCATCACAGTTTGATTATATATACCTGTCAATATTTTTAGAGCATATTATGAGAGAGAACTTCGCTTGCAATGCTGTTCTGGAAAAGATGAAACCACATGGGAATGTCCATTTATTTATTTCATTATGACCAGTTAAAGATTTATAAACACTCTCCATTTTCTTATATATTTAGGGATGGACAACTCTGCATCACTAGGGGAAAAGGCCAATTACTGACAGTAAGGTCATTAGATACACACTTTCTTTTTGTCATTATGAAGACATTTTTGCATTAATGGCACTATGCAGAGTAGATGAAGCAAATAAATAATAAACCTCCTTATTCAGATGCTGATGCAAACCCAAATGTTCTTTCAATTGTACAGCTGTAAAAATTAAAGTGGGAAAGGTATCAAAAAAGTAAACAGTAACAGTCAACACAATATCTATTACCTACACATACCTTCCATACAACTACAGTGCCTCTGAAGTTACAGAAAGGTGCAAATAAAGAGATTCATGGGATAATTGTGCCATTTTTTTATTAAATTCATTGGAAATTTAAAAATCTTTTGTCGCTCCATTGAATGAAATGTGGAAAATACACTAGATCTTACAGAATAATATATTTTATCTTGACAAACACTGTAACCAACCATAAAAATATTAGCATTCAATTCTGGCTTTGCAAATTCATCCATTTTAATTTCCACACAGTCAGAGGGATCAGCCTGCAGACTTTGCATCCAGAAGTTTTTACAATTCTTTGAAAAATTAATACCACTGACTAATCCCTTGATGGTATTCAACATTGGTATTTTCTTCTAAAGTAATGTTCTAAATGAAATTTTGTAGAAATTTATTTTGGCTAATTACAGTTACGTACTTTGGTCCACTGACAAGCCATTTGGCTTCCGTGAACTTTGCTGTAGTGATAATGCACATCACTGACACCCAGTGGTCTTCTTGGCTGAAATTTTTTTGACCGCTGCATTTTTTGTAGTCATGTCCATTCAAACATCCATAGTAAATGTTCAGTTTCTAGGTTTTTGTTTATGAAATTCCCCTAGGACCCCCTGTATAAGTATATATAGTTTGCTCCTAATCATTGTTTCTCATGGAATTCTGAAATCCAGTAACTGATGTTGAAGAACTGTTGACCTATTTACTTTGATTATTTCTATAGGCAATATTGAGATAATTAAGAAGATTAGACTTAATTTTGCCTTTTAAAGCACTTACTGAAATATTTATAATGAATAAACTTCCTTAAAAGATTTTTTTTGTCTTTTCCAATGAAGAAAACCTCACTTTCATTTCAAGAGGGAGCAGAAAAAAATCTGTTCCCCCTACCTTATTTTTTCCAGATTTTTTAAATAATAGAGAATGCATCTCTGCTCCTCTCTATTCCAATAAGAATAAATTGTTTTAAAATTTTGAAAAAGGCGGTTTAAAAAACCTTCACTGAACACAACTAAACATATACTGAAAAACTGAACAAAACCTTTTTCTTTTTTAATGGTCAGTTTTAAAAGTAATTACTTTTTGTGTCAACTCTATCACCTTTCTCAATAAAAACATCAGAAGTATCCTGTACCCTTAAATATTAAGGAAGTTAAATTTTAAACATAGAATTTATTATGACTATAATAGAATAGAGTACCAGAACTTCAGTTAGAACAGGTCTGCATTCTAGGTAAAACAGATCAATAAGAGCATAGTTCAGCTCTCTGTCAATGCAATATGGTGGTTTTCTGTACAATTATGTTTGCAGCTCAGGCTCTCTCTACCATATTAAAATCTTGCTAACTGGAACCCTGAGAGATTACCTTATTCTCATTTCCCTACCCTACAGAGAGTCCTTGGCAGAAATTCCTTGTTTATGAAACAGAGAGATTAGGAGTTTTCCATTCATTTATCCTCTTTAGGATGAAATCTAAAAGTTCTGTCTTTTTATGCAGACCTTCACTGTCTGAAAACTACGACATAAATGTTATGATGGCCCCAACATATAAACAGCAGAAATGATGCAGTACACACAAATCAGATCAATCGCATAAAGACAGCAAGACGTGCAGAGTGCCAAGAAACAAGACGTGAGATGGTTGGGAATCCAAAAAAGAAGAACCCAAGAGGTTTTGAGTCGAGCCCTGTATGCTGGAGACTCTGTCTGTCTTCAGTTTAAGAATTCTGAGGCCAATGTAGAGGGGTCAACTTGCAGAAACAAACCAAAGATATAAAAACAGGACCAATGTCCTTAAAAGTATCTGCACATGCAGTGCAATGCTATAAAAAAAGGTATCAAGGATTCCCTACTTGGCAACATCAAACCTAAGGTAGAACATGGTCAAGCTTCATGAGAAGTAATCTTCCAAAACACTTTTGTCATTGGCCACTAAATGTAAAGACAATATTTACTGGAGAAAAAATAGCCAATAAATACATCAGAGAACAAACACTAGGATGCAGAAGATTCTAACATCTTCTGCTGGATGTTCACTGTATAGCATATGTCAACATTTAAATGAAGCCTCAGAGAAGCCAAACTTCAAATCATAAATGGTCTCATAAAATCTAGTGCAGTAACTGTGTAAAATGAAAATATAATAATAGTTTATGTAAATTGCAACATTTTATGCAACCTATTTACATGGGATTGTTAAAGAATTAATAGTGAGGCTTCTTTATTAAACACTCATTTTAAAAAACTGGTAATGCTCAGAAAAGAAATATATTTTCCCACATAATGGTAAAAGTATATTCACTGGAACTTCTCAAATCAGAATAACATTTTACAGTAACACCTATAAACAAACAAGAAAAACTGTGGCAAGTATTTTAAACTGAGTGTAGCTCTTTTTCCTCATTAGAATTTCACAGAATCCTACCAGCTCAACAGATGTGTGAAATCTGATATTTTCTGCATAAAGCAGGAAACATGGATATTTAATGTATCTTTTAAGCAAGTAACTATAACATGCATACAGACACACAGTCTTTCTATGGTTTTATCCATATACTTGTTTCACCAAACAGCAGTTCAGAAAGTATTTAAATAATGAGATATATTTTATTACTGTTTCTATAGATCATGTATATTATAATTTTAAATATATTATATTTATATTATAGAAAGCATTAATGTAATAAATAATAATTCAAACTAATTGTCATTGGACTTTGGGATATATTTAGATGTAACAATAATATAACAGTAACTCTAAAGAAAGCTATTTTTTCTGATACCAACGACCCTGCTTTTCTGCAGTTGTTTTGGTTTGTAGCACTGCTCGTTCATTTCAGAACTGTCATTTTCTATAGTAATGGTACAGTAGTTGTACTTGTTCTACATGAAAACGGTAAACCAGTCTAATTTGCTCATTCTTGTAGTTTCAAATGTAGTTAACACAACTGAAGTCACAGGCATGGCCACTGAGAAAGAAACTACATTCTTATGCTTTGGATAAGCCAAAATTGAGTTTTATGAATGTCAACCTAAAAGCACAAACCATCATGTTCTACAAATAATCTCAGAACCAAAACCAGGATAAAAAAAGGCAACAATCAGCAAGTAAAGCTTTTTGAGAAATACCTTCTAAATGTACTTTTACCCTTGTCTGTGTATGGATGCGCTGTCACTTATGACTAAAGATTTCTCTCTCAATATCACAAGAAAACATGGTCAGCACATAAATGGGCAAAGCAAAGGGAGCTACACACAGTGTCATTTCCTCTTCTGCTACAGAATCCCAACAAAAAAGAGGAGATTGTTCAAGGATAGGAAAGGAGGGATATAAGGATAAGAATAATTTATATGTGGATTACAAAACCTGAAGAACTTCAGTGATCAGAAAGT
This sequence comes from Sagittarius serpentarius, assembly GCA_034782735.1. Lineage (NCBI taxonomy): Eukaryota > Metazoa > Chordata > Aves > Accipitriformes > Sagittariidae > Sagittarius > Sagittarius serpentarius. The sequence continues at coordinate 6,908,297 of JAVKLA010000027.1, forward strand.
GGTACCTTTTTCTGTCTTTGAGTGATGTACGTATTCGTAATGTGAATGCTCCAAGCAGTAAGTTCCCATATCCACAATCATCACAGGAGCAGTTGCTGAGTTCTTGAAGCAAATAGAATCACTCTATCACATGCTGCATTAGCTTTGAGTCTTCCTCAGTATTACTGCAGTGGTTGATAAGAATATAGATAAAGCTTCAGGAGACATTAAGAATGGAGGCATTTTTTAGTGAAGGCACTGATACAGCTTCAGCTCTGATGGGTGCATTCCAGTGACAGCAAAAGGCTGTATTTGGGCGGTTTCACAAGACACTTTGACATATTTCATATTCAGTTTATGTATTCATGCAGGGAAGGCCATGTCCACATCAGCAATTAACATGAACCATTTTGCGCACCATCTTAAGAATTTAGTTTTCCTAGTACAAAAGAAAAGAATTCCCTAGATGTCAAAGTGGAAACCACTCTCAGTTTACAGGTATGACATACGGAAAAGTAAACAGAAATACTGACTCTGTGACTGAAGTGAAAATCAGGAACCAAGAAGAAGCGTAGGATGGCTGCTCTCTATCTGGACAGAACATCATCTGTGGTAGATGGGTCATAAAGGTCTGAAGCGGTTATCCCCTCACTCCTTATCAGGGAACTGTCACACGTGACTGCTTCAGCAGGAGCTAGACTTCGCTGACTTTGAAAGAACTATTTCTTCTACATGCCAGGGGGAAAAGATTTTGCTGCCATGTTCTGTAGTACTATAATAAAAATGAGGCTAGCCATTCCTACTGTACCTAAGTATGAATGCTTTCATATGTGGGTTCAAGCTCATGACAGTCATGTTAGTCCCGGTTCCTCCAGCTATCAAAACAGAAAGGTTTTCCTTTGTCCCTCAGTCAGCATAGCTGAAACAATCTCTATTTCACAATGGATCAGGACCAGAGCAAGATCTGCTTCTTTGGCCTCTTTACAAACCCAATAACCTTTACCAAGATGCTGACCCATCTGGTTGCTCCTCTTGGACATTAGGTGCTCTTGTTCTTCTCTCTGGACAAAAGGCTGACCATCAAAAATATTAGATTGCTCAGTACTACAGTGCAGTTCTTTCAAAATCTGTTTTTAATGGTGAATGGTCAAAATCTCACATCACCTCCCTCCCACAAGTAAGAGAAGAGATCACTCAGTACAGTACATTATCTATAACAACTAGGGGGTAATAGATTTCTGATATCAGACCACCTAACAACTGATGCCAGAGGATACAGGCACTGAACATCTCTGTTGCTCACGGAATGATATTCATTACCAGAATTGAAACAGGATATGATACACATCGTATAATGTACCACTAAGGAGTAAATATTTGGTAGCCATGACAGATGAGGAGGTCAGGCAAGATAAAATGTGAGAAAAAAGGAATCTTGGGCATGAAATTAAAACTTTGCCTTCTGTTATGACAGATCATTGTATTTTTTAATATTCAGAATGTCGTAGTTTAACCCCAGCCAGCAACTCAGCACCACGCAGCCGCTCACTCACTTCCCCCCACCCAGTGGGATGGGGGAGAGAATTGGAAAAAATAAAGTAACATCAGGGTGTTACCAACATTCTTCTCATACTAAACCCAAAACACAGCACTGTACCAGCTACTAGGAAGACAATTAACTCTATCCCAGCCAAAACCAGGACGCAGAACAAGTGTTACAATCTTTAACACTAATAACTGAAATACACTGCATTTGGTGACATACTTTACATGATAACACAGTACCGGCTGTACAAACAGCCAAAGAAAAGTGCTAAAAAATCTAATGGATAAACTAAATTTTTATGGCTGTTTTCTGCAGACACTTTTAGACACATGGGTTACTACCTGCTTATCTTACAGAACATAATTTCTACTATATGCTAGAACTGTGCAAATCTATAAGCAAAATGTGTTATGTTTTATATTCATATCGTATCAAAACAATGGCATGGCAAAAATTTAATAACTAAATTATAACCTCTTTGTTCATTGTTTTCCGTACAGCTAGGGAGTTGTCTACTGGCTTATTCCTCACGTGCCATTCAAAGTCCACTAATTTATTCTAGTGCTATCTACGCTACCTAATAAAGATCACATACTCAGCTTTTCTATTTTCAAACTCTTTCTTGCTGTTATCTCATATTTTAATTTAACCATTGAAAATACACCCATTGGTTTTGCTCTGCAATTCAGATTGTATTTGCATTCAGTCATTTCAGTTCATTTTATGTGAACTTCAAAGAAAGGACAGCAATTATTTGTAATTCACAGAGTATATTGTCTTTGAAAACCTATACACTTGGGGGATCATGACATGTCTGGAAGTTATGAGGAACACTTAATGCGTAGCATTATTTAGCATGGTGTCGTGGTTTAACCCCAGCCAGCAACACAGCACCACGCAGCCGCTCACTCGCTCCCCCCCCCACCCAGTGGGAT
>JAVKLA010000027.1:6910856-6923935 GCA_034782735.1 Sagittarius serpentarius
AAAAGTCCTTGACTGAGTCTAAACACGACTGAGCAACAACTGAAAACATCAGGGTGTTATCAACATTCTTCTTATACCACACTGAAAACACAGCACTGTACCAGCTACTAGGGAGACAATTAACTCTATCCCAGCCGAAACCAGGACACATGGTATCGCATAAAAGACCACATATGCCTCTTGTCCACAGTTCTTTTCCAATAACGCTTGAGGAAAAGAGCTGCCTTTGCGGTAAGGGAGTATGAGCGAGTAGGAAAGTCTAAAAGCCATATACTTATGAACACTACTACAGGCAAGTAACATCCTTGCCCCTCAAAACCCCTTCTGCTTTTGAAAGGTCAACTAGTATCAATAATCCTCTGCAAGACAGTAGCATAGCACTTTACTGAACAGTACATACATGTTACAGTTTTTGCACAAGTCATACAAGTCTACTGTGAGGTATAGAATGTACCAAGAATGCAGCACATTGAGCTTCTGAATTTAGAGGAGGTGCCATGAAGTTTTCTAATACCAGCATATCTGCAAGATTTTAGAAAACCTAACACCATTCCTGATGTGTTTGCACAATGCTTATCTGTCCTCTCATTAGCAACAAATCATTCAAAGAGATATGCAAATAATTCTGATCAATTCCAGCATGTCTTTATAACCTTTTTAAAACCTACAACTGCTCTTGGTACATGATGAGATGCAAAGAAAAATAAAACCGTGAAGATGAAGTTCAGTTCTTATTGTAGCATGTGTTTCATGAGATCACAAGACATTCTCACCTTTATGGAAGACTGTAAAGGAATAGAATGGCAGAGGACTTTTGTGCAATGAAAGAGAAAAGCTGGATTTATCTACAGATTTTTCCAGTTATTACCGCAACGTTTTTGCTGCATTACCAATAAATGGAAGATCTTGGTTTTAAGACCTCTCTCTGCAACAAGTAAGTATTATTTTTCCATTCCATTTTTCAAACAGGAATCAAACCACAATCCAATTAATTTTTACACATCATGTACAGTTGAGAACATAACTTGCATATCTTAAGTGCCTGTCCAGTGTGTTAATCATAAAACTAGACTGATAAAGGGTATGCATTGACATGGATCACAGTGAAGAAGCTAGATCTAAGCATTTAATCCACATTGAATTTTAGAAGAGACAAAAGTGAACGTGGTATTTCCTCTCATCTGTGAGCAGGTCCATCATGACATATTTTGCATTGCATCATTTCTTCCTCTTAAGAGAAGTCTCATATATTAGTAAACTGAGACCTGTGAATCTGTGCTCTGCATGATTTGGAGCTAAATATTTATAGTACAGATAACTGAAATAGCTAATTCAACAGAAGTAGGATATTGTCTTTCATGTTTTTTTAGTTCATACCTCACCACGATTGGCCACACATAATTATGCCAGTTACTAATTTAGATCGGTTAGCCTCTATAGGTGCCTATTATATAAATTGAAACACACTATACAAACCAGCTTTAATATAAAGCTTCTCAGTCTACACTGATAATAAAAAGAAATACAATGAGAACAATTAAGTAAACCTAATCTTTTCTAGCCCTCAGCCAAAAGTGTAAGAAATATCATATCTTTCTCACTGAAGGCCTTATAGATATACAAATGTTTCATCATTCTTGCATTATACGTCTCCTCACTTACGGTACTTAACTCACCCTACTCACCCAGCAAATTAAAAAAAAAGAAAAAGAAAAATGTTAACTGAATAATATCTTTTCTGAGCTTTGTAACTGCTAATCCCATGCACATGTCACACTGTCATATGATCACATGCCATCGCTCTGTTCATTCCTTCATATCAGTGCAATTGCTATGCACAAGAAAGGTGTTGGAGGCATTGTATTCCTGTAGGAGTTTTCTTTTGGATGAGATATAAATGGAAGGTCCTACCCAAACTGGTCATTAGCAATCCCACGGAACTCTTCATAAGAGTAGGTGTGTTAACTTCAGTCTCCTGGCCAAATTCCAGCTCAGGTAATTACATTCAGCCTACCTAATTTCCCACTGCAATTACAAATACAGAGAGATCCTTAATTTCCAGTCCCAAGCCACTGTGCAGTGTTGAATAGTTGCTATGTTTCACCCAGGGTGGCTGCACTTCAGCGGCGGATAAAGCAAGCTGTGTATAAATTGTGACAGTTTGTAAAGCATTTTGGAATCGTTTGAGATGAAAGTGCTATATAGTTAAGATCATTGTAATTGAAATAATTGCTTGCCACTGATCTAAATATCGCTTGTAAAAAATCTTCAGAAGGAAGCCTTCCTGGTGCTCTAGACAAATCAGCTAGTAAATATTTAATCAGTCTTAAATGTAAGTATTAGAATTTGAAACTGCATATATGCAAGAGCAATACTTAAAAAAACCCAAACAAAACCACTCTAGCAATCTTTAATGCAGTTTACAAGCATTTGAGTCATCAGCAATATAGGATCACTGCTCCAGTGTAAGATTAATGGCACATCCAATCTGTCAAACTTCACTCTTACTATTAACATCCCAACAAAGGCCTTAGACATGCATAAATATACCACTGTGTCAAAACTGTCTATAAAGCAACAATAAGAAGGTTAGCAGATACTATTAGACAGGGTCTGTTTCTAAAATGGACCACTACAACTCACATTAAAATCATATAACATCTCTACACAGTAAATGTGTAAATTTTCAGTTTCCTCAAAGTCTCTCTCTTGGGTTTCATGTCCAAAGACTAACTAGATTACCACTGAACTGAAAACTTTCTTGCCATAAAATTCAGGATGAGCTGACCCCATAATTCAGAAAATGGAGGAAAAAAAAGAAAAAGAATATCCAAGAGAACTGAAGGAGCATAGGTACTAATAGCTGAAATAAACTGAACAAAACCAGTAAAGTCCATTTTATTGCAAAGGAACTACAAACAAGACCAGTACGTAAACCGAGGCTTGGAACTGTTCTCATGAAACTAGTACACTAGTTTATTTTTACTAGTTGGGTGCAGTATCCTGTGACTGGAGTAAAGTTATATTCTATGCAACTTACATACAATTTTAGTGCTGCCTTCATTGGCACCGTTGGACAATGGGAATACATTATCCCAGGGCATAAAGGGTTCCATAAAGGGTAGGTGGAAGAAAATGGAAATCCAACACCGTTTAAGGAAATCAGTGAATAAATTACAAAAACTGTCCATTTGCCTGCCCCTTTTAATCTTACTGTCGTATTCAAACTATTGGGCATGTAACTGAATATCTCAACTGTACCTGAAGAAATAATGGAGCGTGTCTCTGCAGTAAAACAGAACGGCACTAAACTGATGAGTTTAACCCAGCAGAAAGAGCGGCTGTAAACATGACAAATGCCTGCTATTGATTTCAGGTTTAATTACTCCGTGCAGCACTGACAAAGCCCATCAGATGTTGTTGTGAAGTGTAAATGGAACAAACTACACTTCACTGCCCATAGGAAACTGATGGTGTCTGCAGTTTGCATTGTTTACTTTATCCTCCGTAAACTTCAGCCTTGATCAAATTAACAAGTGCTACTAACCTCCAACAAACTACAATGCACTATGATTTTACAGCAACAGCCTTGGAACAATAGTTCTGCAGCATTTCATTGATAACAAATGTCTGGCTAATGACAGCATAATGGCAGCTGCTGAACCTTACTGTCCAGCACTGCATGTCCTCTAACCAGGCTAGGAAGAATTTTTAAACACATTCTTCCTATTTTGGGGGAAAGGACAGATTACTCACTTAATATTCTGATAAAACTTTTAGTTAAATATACTGCCCAGGCTGTCTAGGAAGCCTCTATTTTCACAAATAACAGCAGAACAATAAAATCAGACCAAGTCTAGCATGTTGTAGCCACCACTCAAAATGTTCTCTGAAATAATCCCCTTTTTTCCAGACACATACAGCCTTACTTATTCATCCTTGTAGCTTTTCAGTTCTTCCTCTTCTTCCTTTTCTCTTTTCACTGTGCTTATTTGACATTCTAGAAACCAACAAATGTAACATACAAGGTCTAAAACTTAAAACATTTTGCCCCAATTTATTGCAAAAACCACCCTAGGTTTTTTTGTTCATACACAAGGTAGTTTCTCAGCTTCCACCACACTGAGACTGAGTTTGTTACTTTACAAACGAATGCTGCTGTTCATCTGGTTCAAATTTTATCTCTCTGGGATAAGATTCTACTGTCAGCATAACTATAAACAGCATTGTGGGGCATGTCTTCATTGTTTTAATGTGTGTTGTATACAAAGGGGCTTTGTTACAAGTAAGCTGTTCAGGAAATAGAAACCTAGGTGCCAGTTTGAGTTGCTCAAACACTGACAGGAAAAACATCTTTTGGTATTTAGCCTACTTAGGTAAAGCAATAATTGTGTCTCCTAACGGCTGCTCTGCAGACCCACAGCTCTGAGGGTTTGCCTCTTGTTCCTCAAAGAATGAGCTTAAGACACGTATCCCCTGACTGTTTACAGCCATGTGAACACAGCAAATGGACACAAATGGGCTAAGTAACCTGGACAGTCTGATCTCCTTCCAATAATCGGCAGAATCTAGAGGACTCCTAAGAGATGGGAAAAAGGATGGGATGTGTGCATCTGCAGAGCCAATATATATCAACTCTAATAATTACTGGTAAGCAGGCATTATTTTCCTCATCATGCACCCATTTTGAGGGGAATAGCATGCAGTATAATCCCCAGGGGATCTGATGAAGTAAACAGTGAGTGTAGAACTGCTGTCCCAATATAAGCATCAGCACAAGACGTCAAATCAATAGACTAGTGCTGTGTATAGGTAAGATGAAGAAAAAATGATTTCCCATGAGTGATAGTTATAACTACTCTTGCAGTATGAAGAATTACCCTGGCCTTAAGGTTGATGCTGGAAGGCTTGTGTCGTCCAAATACAGAAAGTTTAAACAGTTTTTAGTGATATGACTGAGAACAGGAAATAGGTCCTTACAGAAAGGAAGGAGTGTGATGTATATTTTTTTTTTATTTTGAAAGAGTCAGTTTCTAAAATACAAGCAAATTATTGGCAGGAAAGTTACATTTTTATTTAGTGAGCTGTGTCACTGCAAAGAATCTGTGTCATACTGACATGTAGGAAGGGCTAGACTTGGTCCTAGAGCAGGCGATTTGCTGGTCCAGGTTTGATCTGAAAAAATCCAGTCCTGAATTTGTGGTTATTTGCAGTCAACATGGAAAAAAAAAAATTAGTCTTCACATGAAATCTAGGAATTCTTCTTAAAATGCAGTTGGAAGGTGGAGTGGGCACTTAGACTCACCTGTTTTCCTAACTACTACAGCTTTACATGAGAAATATGGGACAGAAATGGATTGGAAATCCAATGTTTGAGTCAGGATTGATGCCTGGTACTGATTTTGTCAGCATACTCTGCCTGCCAGTCTCATTAAGTGCACGCAGTCTTATTTGCAACAGGGGATATTTTCTTTCACTGACTTCAATTATTCTTCTACTGGAGTTCAAAAATTTATTGAACAATATTAAGTAGGGACATGAATACTGTTGATTTTTACAGGTTTTTTTCAGTGTTTTGTAAGAGCCACTTTGACCTTTTCTTTTGGAGGACCTTTACTAAGGAATCCCCCTACAAAAATTTGCTTGCTATAAACACACTTTTGCATCAATCTTAGAACTTGCAAAGAATGAACCCTTAAGTTCCAAGGTCTTCCTGAACAGCTGGGCTTCTTAAACAAGTCTCGTTCCCTTGTCAGTAGAGGCAATCAAAAATGTTGAAAAAATATTAATAGGTATCTTCAAGAAAGATTTAAAGGAATTTAAAAACCAGTTTGGATCATGTTATTTTTACTTGCCTTCTGGTCTTGAAGTGTTTACATTTTGTGAATTTAAATATCTCCAAAGGCTAAGCTTGTTATGGGTGAATTTAACTGAGGAGATTATGGAAATCTGGCTGAGTCCCAAGAGCTGAAAAGGTCCCTATCATTAAATGACAACTTCTTTTCTCAGAGTACTGACAGCCTTAGACCCATGATTATGGGTCTATGCCTTGTCTATGGTGTAGATAGACCAAATTTCCCAAGACAGGATACTTTTAACCTTGCCTCTGAAAAAAAATCTGGTGTTCTTCCAGCATGTCTTTTATCTATATGAGAAAGGCTAATTAAACATTGAGACTAACAATCACCATGCAGAGCAAAGGTTTTTATGATACCAAGCTCTGCCTACTGCCTAGTAATCTCCTCTTTTTTCTCAGGTAACAACTAAACCAGGATCTTGCTGTTCCAGGAAAGGACATCTTTTGAGATAGCACAGATAGTTTTTCCTGTTCTCAGTAATCCTGATACTCAGATCTTTATAACAATATCCAGATAGAGAGAAATCCATATAAAGATAATAGGGAGAAATCCATATAAAGATATGTATAGCTATTAGTAGTTAACTCTTCCATCACAATCATTGGGATACTAGAGAACCAAACATCTATATATCAGAAATATTCGAGTGTCCAGCTTGCAGAATTTGGAAAATGGTTGAATAGATGACTCTATAGTTATTTTACTGATTCACTGAAATGCAAGTACAATACTTCTATGATTTTGATATGATGGATGATATAATTTTGAAAGAACAAAGCTTTTATTGTATAATTCCAAAAACAAGGAGTCTTTCTTTCCTTCAGTACTAGATGTAAAGTGTGAATAAATTACTTCCGGACTGTAAGAACTCAGCAGAAGTCCAAAATCTGCTGAAAATCTTCCCTGCATTGTAACAAATCTGATCAGTGGCAGAAGAACAATTTCTATAATATTTTTTTTTTTCTTCTGGAGATAAACTTCAGTATAAAAAAAAGGTTCTTAGCCTTATTTCATGTTCAAGAAAATTCATTATCAGTATTTCAGGAAAATAATTTTCAATTCAATCATACTTATAGCTAAAACCCACGATTACCTCAAAAGCCACGATAGTAAATAGAAAAAAATGGAGACCTTCTCATGGGTGGGTCTGTAGAAGAATCCATCGTGATACTGACTGGAAAGTTAAAATTCTGCAGAAAAATTCTAGATGTAGAGAAAAGTTGCTGCTCTTAAGGGGAAAAAAAAAAAAAGATGAAACCTGTCTCTTGCCAGCAATTCTAGATTACACATATCAATCAAGATTGTGGATATCTCAGCTACTTTAGAAGGCTAGCAATTTAGTCTCTCCATCTTCTCCCATGATCAATGTACTTCTAAAACTGCACTTTCCTCAATTCTTTTGTTTAAGATGATCAACTTTCTGGACTCCATGGAAGATTTATCTTTTCCTCAGTATGAATTTCCTATTTCCAGTCTATAACACTCATTCTATTCATGGTGACTGGATCTAGTATATCATAGTGATGCCAGTGATGAGACTATTTTTCCTCTCTTCCTTCAAGTTTCTTAGCGAATAAGTCTAGTAGTCTCAGCACTTTTTTTTTTATTTTGTCTACATGACTTTTCCTTATTCTATCAAAAGATAAAATGGTGAAACTCAAGAAACTGTATTTCTAAGAAGCATTCATTTTATAATAAATAAATTCAATTTATAACATTTACCTCACTTTCTCATAAAGTTCAAACGTAACACAATAATTGTGATATTGAGTGAAGGATTCAACCCCACCTCTTTTGTACACACTCTTCAAAATTTAAACAACTTTTCAATAGTCATCACTTAATACTCAGCATTTTTTCATTTGAGGAATCCATCATATTGATGTGGATGAAAGGGTGAAACTGTACAATTTATGTGTAACTTTCAATCAAGCCTTTTAATGTACTTGGTTAGCAGATTTCTTTTCAGAAGTACATGTTGATATTCTTATTCCAAATACTTTGTTTGACATCAGAAACTTTTTAAAGAGCTAGACAAGCTGAAATTATATATAATTCATGGCTGGCCTTTCCAACAGCAACTATAATTTGAACTGAGTGCATGGCAGTCTTCCCAGCAATGGGTAATTAGAATTACCGTTGCTTCTCAACATTATACGTTCTAATGAGAAAAAGAAAGGGAGAAAAGGCATACAGAGATCTGTCTGGCAACATGGCATCCATTAAACTGGCTTTGAAAGAAAACAAAACCAGAACCTTCTAACTCATGTGGGCAGAGAAGAGATCTATTATTTGAGACCAATTGTCCAAAGGTGGAACAAATCTACATACCCTCACTGCTCTTCTACATAGAATCACAGAATCACTTAGGTTAGAAAAGGCCTTTAAGATTATCGAGTCCAGCCATAAGCCTAACACTGGCAAGTCCACCACTAGACCACGTCCCTAAGCACCACACCTACACGTCTTTTAAATACCTCCAGGGATGGTGACTCAACCGCTTCCCTGGGCAGCCTGTTCCAATGCTTGACAACACTTTTGGTGAATAAATTTTTCCTAATATCCAATCTAAACCTCCCCTGGTGCTACTTGAGGCTGTTTCTTAATTGCGTATTTTCATATTCCAAAATCATCAGGATATGAACTCCTTTAAGAACTTCAAGTCTTATTTTTATTGTATGATGTGGTCTGCTACAATTCATAAAGTTAAAAGAACCTCAAACTAATGTTTAAGGTTTAAGATGGACTGGACAGCTTTGTATTATAGCCAGTTTATTCTTTGTTTATACCCTTGTTATGACAGGACAGCCTCTGTGAATATCCTGACCTTCCTGGTTAATTCTTCAATGATAACTGCATTGAATGATGTAGCTGTTAGAAAGACCTTGAATCTGCACCCAAATGTCCTGAGAATTCTCCTGAGCAGCGGTACACTTACCAAGGATTGAAGAAGAGCTTCCCACAGAAAGGATAATAGTAAGGGTAGGATAATCCTTGTACAGTTTAAGGTATAAGTATCCTAAGGATACTTATTATTAAGGATAGTTATGCTAAGGATATTTATAGAAACATTATCCTAAGTAAAATGATTTTTTTTTAGAGCTTCACATGAATGTGAATACTCAGACTGAAAGCAGTAAACTGAAATACTGGAATTGGAGGAGTTGGTAGGAGGAAAAGATTCATAACTGAGTGGTACACATTCCTGGTCATTTCAGTATTTTCAAGAAGCAGCACAGTTCAGCTACTGCAGATAGTATAGACAATCACAGAATCATAGAATGTTTTGGGTTGGAAGGGACTCTAGAGATCATCTAGTTCCAACCTCCCTGCCGTGGGCAGGGACACCTTCCACTAGACCAGGCTGCTCAAAGCCCCATCCAAACTGGCCTGGAACACTTCCAGGGAGGGGGCATCCACAACTTCCCTGGGCAACCTGTTCTGGTTTTCACTGGTGTCTCAATCTTTTGCCCCAGTGTGAAAGGCGGCATTTAAATATCCTTGGAGGTAAATAAATACTAAATTAAACAAAACTACTATTCTCTGTTAGAAAGTCTTATCATGCTTAAAACTGAGTGTGTATTAAAGGCAGTCCCTGAGCTGAGGGCTAAGTAAACAATTAAATAATATTAAAAGCTAATGTGAAGTGTTGCATATTTGAATTATTTTCTTTTCAGTGAAGGCTTGATTAGGAATTCTTGGTTTTGTGAAGCTAAACAATCAGGAATATTTTAAAGAATTAAAAGATTATAAAAAGGTTGACAAACTGCATCAACTCCCACAGACATCTGGGCACATGTTTAAATTAGTGGGCATAAGTAATCCTATTGAATGTGTAGAATTCGAGCTCAACTGTGTAATTCTAAAATACACTACAAACATGTACTAAAGCAATATTAATCTTGAATATGTACGTGCACATGCACACACAAACACACATTTATAATAAAAGGGATTTTTTTTCCAAATTGAAGCTATACAGTGACAAATTTGCCTCAACATATCTTTGTTGTCTCATAATAAACAAAACACAGAATCCATGTTAAAATGAAAAGTTAAACCACTTATACTCGAAGTAGAATAAAGACTTACAAATCTAAATCTTGTATAATGTGTGAAATGCCTATGTACACTTGATACATAGGACTCCATTAGATACTCCGTCACTGTCCAAATACAATTTTCTTTTTCTTTTTTCTTTTTTAAATGAGTCAGTCAGAAACCTCTGATAGCACCATTTCAAATGCAAATAATTCTGTTCCAACTGCCTCTTTACATTAGCTAAATGAAGTCATCAGTAAACAAAATTGGAAGAAATCTTAACACAACTGCTGTAAACAACTTTAAAAGTTTTATATGCCAAAAGATTAAAACTGTTAGAAGACAGTTCAGATTCACTGGAGATGTTCACCACTGATAGAGTTTATAGTGAAAAAATAATCTCTCATCTCACCCAAACTGGTACTGGTCACAGCAAATTATAATCAAAGATAGATTTCTTGGAGGGTGATAATACCATTAGATTTAAGGAATTAAAAATACATGAAACTTTTGAGTTAATGAACAGGGTCCTTAACTGCTCATTTAATTCAAACAGCTGTTTGTTAATGCCCTAAGCAGTGTCATAAACTGTGAAAATACTGTTGAGTGCAAGACACTAGTTAATGCTATAAAGCAACACATGCTCTAATATTAAAAGGATTTAATGGGATTAATAGAGAATAAAACATTAACTCCCTATTATGATGTTTTTAGGACCCAAGGGCAAATTCTGGCTAAAAAGGACTCCGGTTCTAAAAGCACAAAAAGTAAACTATAGCACTGTACAGCAAATCATGGCAATTTTATGCTCCTGAAAAAAAGTGGAACCCTGATAAGATCACATCTGTTCCAATCACAGACTGGATAAAATCACTGTTTACTAAAGTCCTAAATAACTAAATATGTGGAACCCCAACAAGATCCCATCTGTTAAGACTACAATTTGGATAAGGTCCCATTACAAAAATTTCTATATAATAACATATTCACTGCAAAATAATGAAAAATTTTATTTTCTTCAGTTTCATCAATTCTTTCATAGGGATACACAATATTGCAAAAATCCTACAGCATAATTAACTGGCTTGATGAACATTAATAATGTATAAGGATTTGGATTTTCAGTTCAAAAAAGCATTCAAAAATTAGTCTTAGTGTTTAAGCTACATAACCTCAGTCATACGTTCTTAATTCTAGTTATTTCAAATACATCTAATTTTTTTTTTTATTCCTAACGCAACAACAGGTTTAATAGTATATTTAGTTCATGTGTAAATTACAAATCTTATTATTTGCAAAGGTGACTACTAGTTTTTCTGGTTTTCTTTTGAAAGAATATTCTTCTAGGAATCAAACAGAAAGTAGGCTGAATTTACCTTTACAGGTATAGCATATTTGAAAATTGTCAGTAGTAGGAGAATTTAGAAAAAAAAAGTTCATACAGGCTTAATATATAAATAAAATCAATTTCAAGTGCCCAACCTTTTATAAAAAAGTCATACTGCAGAAAAGAAGAATTAAGGATTTGGTCTTTCTTCTAAAGATTGAAGGAAGCAAGGTTAAACATTACACTTCCATGTCCTATTGTCCTCCAAAACATTATTAATTGCTTTATAGGGTAGTAGATAAAATTATATGTACTTTTGTCCTTTCAAATTAAAAAAAATCCAAAACCTAGCAATATCTTCTAAGCAATATAATTACAATTCTTTGGTTAATTCCTGTATTTAAGATTCTTTAAACATTAATAATAATTTGCAATTTTACTTGCATAGTAGATATTTTCACTGGGATATCTCAGATGATGACTTTTAAAAGATCACAGGACCAGAGAGAGTAGAGCCCTCATTTTTAATAAAAGTGAGGGCTGACAGCCACCAAAAAGGCAATGAAAGCTGTGGATATTCATAATTTCTGCTTCAATTAATCAAGAATACACATTTCCAGTGCTTAGTACCTCAAAAGGAAATTGCTTAAACCCAGTCACATATCCAGGGGATAAGAACAATCTACTTATAAAGCAGTGGCCTTCAACTAAAGACTGTGTTTAGATTTTCATGTATCAGCCTTTTCCATAAAAAAATTGCAATTATTTATAAAATGAGGGAGAAGGAATGAAGAAACAAATTAAGAAACAGAGTGCTCCACATTTAGACAAACTTTAAATATTTAGAAATGCTAGTCAAAGTATATTGAAAAATCCAGTTTGTCCCAGTAGAGATTTTAGTTTCAGATATGGGCTGCTGAGGGTTTTTTTGTTAGTTAGTTTTAGTATGCGAACATATAAAGCAAAAGAATGTTCCTGAAAGTTTATACCAGATTCTATTTGCAATAAAAGGCTCTATTTCCCTGACCCCTTCTGGCAGGTAAAATAATCCTGAGTTGTAATCTTGGACACACGTGTGTTCTCCCCTCTAGACTTCCTTTTCAATTTAAAATACCACATTCAAAAGATCCCTCCTGACTTCTGTTCCACCTTTCTCATTCTGTAACATATTTACAAGCCAGCTTCTCCACGAAACTATCTTTTTCCCATCTGAACTTGCTTATATGTGTGAAGTGCTTAGAATTTGCTTCCCTATAAAGCTTGCGTGGCTGCATTTTGTGAGTCTGCCCCTTAAGATGCTGCTTCAAATTCAGTGGTCATCACTTAAAAGATAGCATTTGCCAAGTGTTACTATGTGTTCTGAGGTCTTGCAGTGCAGACACAGAGGCTTGTACTAAATGCACATAACTGTGTAGAACCCACCAGAAAAGGCTGGGCATCTGTCCTACGGAAGGTGACTACCCTGTTACAGTGTCACTTGCTTTAAGATTTTCTGCCACACTTAGGTTTGCAAACACTTCCTACTTCTTAACAAAAAGGTGATTTAGTATTTTTTAAATCTAAATAGAAGACATATTTCATAACACAAAACTTTCAAATATATTGTTTTCATGATACATATTTAGCAGCGCTCATTACTGAGTAGCAACTTTGTTCTGGGTTGGGCTGGGATAGAGTTAAATTCCTTCACAGCAGCTCATATGGTGCTGTGTTTTAGATTTGTGACCAAAACAGTGTTAATAACACACTAGAATCATAGAACCATAGAATCACAGAATCATAGAATCATAGAATGGCTTGGGCTGGAAGGGACCATCCAAGGTCATCTAGTCCAACCCCCCTGCGGTGAGCAG
>JAVKLA010000027.1:6924055-6944055 GCA_034782735.1 Sagittarius serpentarius
CTTGTTTTCTCCGTCCTTCCCTCCTTCCTTCCGTCCTTCCGTCCTTCCTTCCTTCCTTCCTTCCTTCCTTCCTTCCTTCCTTCCTTTCACTCCTTCCTTCCTTCTTTCCTCCTCCACTTCTTTGCTTATTAGACTACTTTTATCTTGATACATGAGTTTTTTTATTTTTACTCTTCCTTTTCTCTTCCTCTGTCCTGCTGGGGGTAGGGGGTGCAGGAATTGAATGAGTGGCTGTGTGGACTTAGCAGCCATCTAGAGTGAGCCCACCACAAAGTTAGCTGACCGAAAATTACCTAGTAGTTCAAAATCAGGTAGATTCAAGCGTCCCTAAAAAGAAGTCAAACAATTTTTTCTTACTATCACTCAATCCTGATAGCATGGAGGTGATATCTAGGAAATTTTTTTTTGCTGTAAATTTCTTATATAAGTTCCAAAGTACTTCATCACTGTTCTTCTTATTAAATTAAACTTGTAAAAAGGAAATTATAAGGTCAAGACCAATGCTCTTCTTTAACTATAGTTTACTATATCTAAACATAACGTCCCCAATAACGGTACTTTTTTAAATCTTGCAGTGCATAGTAAACACAATGATCCAGGTTAAATTAAAAAACAGACTGACTGTTTTCTATTGAAATCAAAAGAACATTGTTGAGAAAAAGCAGTATTAATTTTGTTTGTTGACAGTTTATTATGAATCTTGTGTTTTATGCCTCCTAAGGGCTGTGATGGCTGAAAGCAGAAAGAAGATCTGCCTCTTTGCTTGGCCCTGGCTGCTGCTCCGTGGTCAGATGGATCCTACTGAGGAGAGACTGGGGGATATGCCCTTTTCCTGAAAGCTACTGAACTTGTTCATCTGGAAGAAACTCCTAGAGTACAGGCTAGAGTAGGCTGAAAAATCACACAACAGTAGTAAGTCTGCAGAATAAGCAAAGACTGGGAAACTCTTGAGGAGGGCAGGGAGCTGACAGACAGATCTCAAGGGTGCTGGAAAGCAGTTTGAGGTTCCCTGAAACCTCAGTAAAATTGAAGTTTTGTGTTCTGTTTACATTATGTTGATGGAAGGAAGAAGAAGTTGCTGCAATGGCACAGAAGAAAGGCATTAAGTCAGGAAGATTTTGCAGATACTCTGTTGAGAAAGTTCTGCTACTAAGGACAACACCTGACACACCTGTCTTCACAGCACTTGCTGCTCAGAAGAGAGGACAAGAAAAGAAATGTCTTACCGGGTTATACTGTAATTTTCCTCTAGCCTAGTACTCTTGGCAGCCAGAGATGTTATTTAGGGAGAGCACATCAGCTTTACCACCATACATGAAGTATTCCCCCACTGCCACAGCATCCACAGTCAATGGATTAGGAACAGGAGAGAGTATGGTACATCCATGCTCTTCCCTTTAGCATCAGTTTATGGAACTGCTGTCCACAAATTTGCTTAATCCCTTTTGGAACCACTAAAACTCTGTTTCTGTATTTATGGAGAAGTTTATTACTGACTGTGTAAAAAAAATTATTTTTTAAAATCTTAATTTTAAACTTATCTCCTACTAGTTTTGGTAAAGGGTACCTGGCTCTAGTGTTGCAAGATTTGTGAATAATAGTTCTATGTTCACCTTATTCAATGCCTTCATGGCTTTGTCAGTGTGGTACCTACCACAGCTATTTCCGAAAAGGGTTCTAGAGGCTTATTCAAATGGGACTTTAGAAAACAGTGAGGTCTGCACCACTCTGGAAGAAGTCCTGCTGCAGAAACTTGAGATGATCCTATATCTCTCTTTTCTAGGGGTTAGAAATATGAAAGGTGGTCTTTTAAGAACTAGCTACCTGGGCATCTGAGGGATTTGCGGATATGGGGAAAATACCATCCTGTAGAAAGAGTTTTGCATCTCTTGGGACTAGAACAGTTGTATTTTAACTGTTCCTGAAAGTTAAAAGCTTAGCATAAATTATAAACAGCTTATCGTAGGTGGGAAGCAGTAGATAAGTAGGTAAGACTGCAAAGTTTAAGCAAGCCATATTTGTGAGGTTATTTTGGAGAAGACCTGAGATACAGAGAAGTATGGGAAAGAAAAGAAGGAAAATTCTTTTCCTCTAGGTAAATTTGTTCTAACAGGAAAAATGATTTAGCCTAAAATTTGGTAGACTTTGTCTCTGCCAGGAATATGTAGAAGCTATCTGATGAAAAAAAACCAACAACCTGTACTGGAAACTGTAAGACATAAGGGCAGACAGTAAATAGCCGTAAATTTCAGAGAAGTATGAAGAGAAAAAATTAAGTTTGTTTTGTAGGCATGAATTTAACAAACCATCCTCAGGAGAAAGAACCCTTAGGAAGGGAAAGACACACACTGGACTCAAAGAGAAACAAATCATTCTTAATAATGCAGAGAGGGAATCTCCATTAAAAAGTTACCCAGAACTGAAGCCTGTATATCCTGGACTACTGGACCAAAAGATTTCATTCCACATAGGACTCACAGTATCCAAGGCTGTAGTCCATTTGAAATGGTGTAACTAGAAAAAGAACAGGTCTTTCTGGCTATTTTTTTCTTCATTCAAACTTAACATGAGAGACTGAAAACCATTTAACCTGAAAAGGGATGACCGGACAAGAAAGAGACTCCTGAAGACAACCAGTGCCATGCTCAAATTTTAAGACAATTCAGTGGAATTAATGGGGCTAGCACAGAAAAAGATGAACACACAAAACAAAAAAATATTGTATGGACACAGGTTTAGAACTCACATTTATGCTGTGGCAATCAAGTGATAAAGCTGATGCTTGTTAGAACTACAGTTGGCCCAGGCAGCTATATACAGAGTTGTCTAGCATATCAGCTGTCACACGTTATCTAACTGGGACCAGGCCTGCTGGGTTTACAACATGCGTGATAAAGCTTTCCACTAAAGGAATGATCTCATTTTTGCATCAAGAGAAAAAAGGTAAATAAAGATTGCCTAATGGAACTGAAGGTACCCTGGATGAACACTTTGGAAGTTATGGAAATTTCAGTGCATCTTAGACTTTGTTAAATTAAAGAGGTGAAACAGGTGCTGAATATATGCATCACTAGTGATTTCCAGTTGCCACTCCAAAAAACAACAATTCCTCTCATTGAGGTCAAACTACGACCCAGAAATCTGTTCAATGTACCCAGGAAGTTCAGAGGAATTTAGGCAAGACCTTCAGCTGAGATTCCAGAAAAAGTCTGGAAATAACTGTTATGGGATCATCTTGGAGCCCCAGATAATCCTCTGATGTGTTGCATGGAAAGTCGCATAGTAGAATCAAAGCCTCTGCCAACTATTGGAAATTGAAGTGTCTCTCTCAGGTGCATTTCCCATAGCCTTGCTTTGATGAGTTCCTGGGAAAAAGACTGCGGTATTAAGTACGACACTACTGAATGAATGTTTACTGACAGATCTCCAGTGCCTACACCACTAGGACAGGACCCCAACAATTCAAGCTCTGGAAAGTCTGCTCAGTTTAAGGAAAAGGTGTAGACTGTTCTACCTCAAAGGTCTGGCAAGTTCAGTCTCCTGTTACAGTAGTGAAAACAACTATGTGTGAGCAGAACTTCAGGCAGAAGGAACAATTGCATTTTATGCAGATGTCAAACTGAAAGGGAACAGTCCCGACTTGGTATTTGTATTCACATTTTGAAAAAATAAGTCAACTAGACTAGAGAAAAGTGAATTGTCATGGGGATGGACAAATCCTGCAAGAGGTAAATTGGGATGGAAAGTTTTAATGCAATATGGGAGTAATCACTGCACATAAAACTGTGTATCAGCTTGAAATTCTGGAGGGGTGAAATAAGAAATGCTATGATAGAAGGACAGTTTATAAAGAACTTGGAACTATAATAAACAAGGAATACTTTGTTAAAAAGTAACTACTAATTCCATCCATTCAAATCTTAAAGCATTCCAATTTCATATTTGAAAGGGAAAGTGGAGAAGGGAAGGGAAAGAAACCTTCTTTATATCCCAACTCTATTCACTTCCCTTACCATTTACTTATTACAACAAGCCTAGGTTATCTCAACATGCCATTTCAAAAAGATGCAAATTAATGACAAACACATGTATTTAGCCATAAACAGGGATTTTCACTGGAACAGAATCTTTACAGAAGTAACTAAATTAATTTTCATGTAATTCTAAATAATGAATCTAATCAACAATAATTCTTTTATTATTTCTACTGAAAATGGATGTGTTCTTACCGTATTTATATACTGAGAAATTTTTAGGAGCTCCTTTAAGCCTGTTAATGGTTCCTCTCATTCATTAGTAGACAGTGTTGCTCACTGAATATGAATTCTATCTCAAGAACCTGTATTAACGAAACTACCTACCATTATGTGAATCCTTTCTGAAAGGATTTTACTAATAATATGAGTAATAATTTATGCAGTTGTTACAGCTGCCAAAAAGGAAAAAAGGAAAAACAGGAAAAAGGAAATGCTTAAGTAAACAATGCAGTAACACTTCCTCATGACTCAAAAAGTGATATCCATAGATTTTGTAAGCACTGAATTCAAGTTAAAGGTGACAGTCCCACAGCATTAGCTTACTAATATATTTTAAGTCTTGTTTTTTCATATGCAGAAATACTAAAAATCTTTGTAGTATTAAGTCATCTGCAGGTATTGTTGCCTACAGCACTTTCACAAAACAGTTCAGAAATCCAAGTGACAGCAAATAGTCCAAGATTAAAGGATCACTGAAGCAAGGCTTTAATCAAGATCCATAAGAAAAACTTCTTCCATTTGAGGGCCTAAGTTTTCCTCTTGAAAGACTTATGACTGACCAGAAACAATTACTGAATGTCTTGCTAACACTGTGTTTTGCAGCTAAGCCATGTACAATAAATCAGTTCTGTCAAAGTTGAAGGTCTGGGGTTTGAATGGAGAACTTCATGGTAACCTTGAACCTGGAACTTCTGGATCAGTTGGTAGGAGAAATGACAAGACTAAAATCTCAGTATCTTGAAACCAGTTTGGAGCAGAGTAGTACTAAGTGTTTTGGTGATCTCCTGTAGAGGTTGTAATAGTGAGAAAGAAATACATACAATCACATTACTTTAGCAGAGACTAGCGAGTTGTCTGGGAACCAGATCAGAGATATTCCTTATTTTCAGAAATCTAAATAAAAATATCCTTTGTAATCTGTCCAGTTAAGCAACTTACATTTTTCTCGAACTGTCAAACAAAATAAGTTAATAACAATGAAGAAAATACAAGGGAAGTTTTGCCATACGAACCACCCTTAGAACCAAACCACTTTTTCTAACACTGCCCCAAAATTATTTACATACCAGAAGAATCTTCTCATCCTCTTTTGTAGCTAAGACTCCCAGACATGTGAATTATAACCTTATTTCTTTGTCTATCACAATTTAGAATACATTAATACTGCTATACAGACAGACAAAATTCATGTTCCTGCTGCCTGCTGCTTGCCCAAGGAACATTGTTTTCGTTTGCAAAGACTCTTCTACGCAGTCTTAGCACCTAGTACTGCCTGTGCTAATGCTGGAATCAGCTTTCTTCCTGAAAATCATGCAACCTATCTGCAAGAATTCCGTGATGCATGTTGCATGGTAAGGACTATAGGAGTACATTAATCAACTGTGCACATAGCTCAAGTTTCTTGCAGAAATCAAGTATTTGGGGTTTGTTAGACCACTATATAACCTCAATTACGACTAGACAAAAATAAAGTCTAAAACGACCTTATCCCAGCAAAGCACAGAGTGAAATAATTGGTAACAGAACTGGAAACAAAGCTACAAAAAGGGAAAATAGCAAATGTACATTATCAGTATCTATCTGAAACTTTCACTCTGTTCTTAACTTCCACCTCAGGACATTCAGCCAGAATATAATTAGTTTTTGAGGCTAGTGGCTAAGCTCAAACAAGCACTTGTCCTGTCAGAGTAAGATTCTAGCAAATCAACCTATTTGTTTGATTAAGTTCTTTATTTACATCTCTTTTTGATTATGCAGTCAGTGAATACAAATGAACCCTAAAAGGTAGATTGGGTACCCAATGTTCCATCTTCCCTCTAGCACATTTGGAGATAGTATCATATATGTGTTTCATTTTATTTCCTTCCCTTGCTTCTTTTCTGTACAGATAGTTCTTTTGCACTAGTAAAAACGCAAACTTATGTTTAAAGGTTTTGTTTTTTTTTTCAGTTAGGCTGCCTAATTTTGACTGACATTTAGCAACTAGTACAAGTGCATAGGAAAGGGTCTACTAACAGACTTTCAATATTATGTTTTCTAATCCATTCTTTGTATATCAAAACCTCCTTTAAGGTATTACAAGACTTCAAAAATCATATAGCTTGAGAAACAATTAGTATAAAAATACCATATGAACACAAAAGTAATTTTCCTCTCCCCAGTAGTTCACTACAATCAAGATACCTAAAATGACAGAAAATGGATATGGTCTCAGAAGTGCTCAATTTATATGGCACCTCCTTAACACTCTGGTATTCTTAATAACAATATGTACACCCAAATTACTTGCAATAGGCCAAAGAAAACCAGTATCAGAGAAAGAAGAAATTTATCCTGACTTTTGGTTCTGTGCTTTAATTAAAAATACTATTCTTTATGCTGCTTAACTCATACCTATTCTGAGAAAACTAAGAGAAAAATTGGGGAGAGCACTCACGGTAGGTTGAGACAGTGGCCATGGACTGCACAACTGTACAGATATAGATGCTACTTGAAGCACTTCAACAAGCAATATCTCTTCATCTTATTTATTCAAGTAGCTGCCATAAAAGGCTGCCTTGTGTTTCGGGATTCTCTAGGAATTTCCCACATGTGGGCATAGTTACGATTTATTGACTTTTTAAAGATTGGTCAAAAGAACACATAGCATTTGTGAAAATATTCATAAGGGTTAATTTGATAACACAGAAGTTTAGTCTCTTCAAAATGGTTCCATAATCCGTGAAAGAATAGACTACTTCAAAAGACAGCTAAGAACAGCAGTGTAATTACTTGCTTAGAAACACTCTTGAGGCTCTTGATAAAAAGCAATGGACTAACCCTCTCTCCCCATGCTAGGGACTGAAAATATCCCCCCACATGCCCAAACCCCATCTAATTTTGGGTACAGATTCTATTGCTCAGAATTTGTAAATGAGGTACTTCCTACCCTCTGGGCTAGCCCATCAAATAGCTGCAATTTAACTGTAAGAACACAAAATGACATACATTTTCTTACGTTTTCTGTATTTTTTTACAACAGTTTTCTTGTTCAGCTGTCACCACCTCTATCATTTTAACACAGAGCCTCCAATTCTTACCATTAATAAGCAAAAAAATGGAAGATAAAACCAAATCAGTGAAAGGATGGAGTAAAGTGTGACAAGACAATTCTAGTAAAAATTATATCAAAGTTCAAATTCACCATAGGCTAACGGTGAACAGATAATTCAATATATTTTATGTTGATGGATTTAGTACAAGTTAGAAGACATCATAGCATTCTTAAGAACAAAAGTAACACAATTTCTTACACATCAAAGAATCAAAAGGACCCTTAACTAAATATGGATTTTTCTTAACTGAAGTGGTACCACGATCTGTAGCCATCTTCACGTAGCCATTTAAGGCTGAAAGTGAGATTCTTGAATGGATCTATTCTATAGCAGTGTACAGATTAGAAAAAACAACACAAGCTTTTTCAAGTTACTAAAAGTGAAAGCATTTATAATCCCTGGTTAGTACCTATGGATGCTGACACTGTGGACTTCTGGTTATCTACAAAACTAGTGGTATCAATAATTTAGATTGTTGAAATCTCATCTATCACATCACGAGACCTATAGGTGCTGTTTTTCTCCCCCCACTCAAGTATCCTTTTGATATTTTAAAAAATAATTCAAACTAAATGTCTAATACTTAAAATTAAAATCCAGAACTTGTTAGAAAGTATTCTTTTATGTTTCTGTATAATATCTAATTTTTAAGTTTAATTTTCAGTTCACAGTACTCAAGATGTAGGTGCAAAGAAAGGTGAAGAGAAAGATGGATAATAATAGTCATTAATTTTGTCACTAAACAATGAGGCATAGCCTCCCAGTTTTTATCGTTGCTGTCAAGATAGAATATTAGTATTAAACCTTGCCTTCATATGTATACTGTGTTTCCACATTCATTTGTATCAAAAATGGTATCAAAATTGGTTGCAACAAAGGAAAAGCTAAAGACCAATAAAATTCTTGTTAAGATAGTTTGAGCTTCATATCTAGAACCGTAGATACAAGATAAATGTTTAAATGTTTATCTTTACTATGAATATTTCCTACTCCTGTGGGGTCCATAAGATCATCACTGAAAACCTGAAAATGATCCGTGATGGTCTTCTCTGAATGAACAAGCATTTTTTTAATTTGTTTATGTTTTCAAAAGAATAATAAATCTCAAAAATATTAAGAGAGGAATGATCAGATAAGATAAAAAAGTTAAAGTGACTTTAATATGCATGTCATTAAGTATCATGTCAGGATTAAAAATCAGGATTAAAAATCAGGATTCTCAGACTTTCAATATACCAGTCTGCACTGAGGGACATCTGTCAGTGAAGCAGAATTAAAATAATTTCTATCTTGATAACCTGTTTTTATCTTGGATAGTTTTAGCGTAGGCAAACTGAGCAAAATATTTCTGTTCTCAGAAGAGAAGAAAATACTTGCAGGTGCATATATGCTCTATTCAAAAATGTGGTCAGGGTTTAATTTAGCAAAAAAGAGTGGAAAAATGGAACAAATTTTTCACCTTCACAACATGGCAGTCAGCAATCTAATGGAAATATTTAGAAAGAACTAAGCAACTAAAGAGACTTATTTCTGCAAGTAACTAACTCTTGGATACTATGGCATACAAATATTTATCCCAAGAGCACATATCACACTTAACAGTTCCTAATTGACTAAGCAAGATTACTAATAATGTGTTATTTTTCAAATTCTATTATTCTTCAGAACTTCAACTCATGTAAACCAGCTTTCAGCCAATTTTGCTCTACCACATTCTCATAAATTCACTAGCAGAGCAAAAGAAACATTTCTGATGGAAAAAACCCCACTGTTGTACAAGTAACTTGAAGGGCAGATCGAAAACAAAGCAGTAAGAACGCCTTTCTTGACTATGGGAAGAAAGAACCAGTGGTTGTGGCTTCTGAGTTTCTCACTATCGAATGCATGGATGTGGCAATACAGCTACCTGGAAACAAGTGTTCGGCATTTTGGATGAGGTTTTGGGCTTGAGCTCATACAAGACACAGCAGAATCTCTCACAGTTTTGGAACAAAGCATTTTTGCCTATTTAGATACAGAGATATTTTATTTGTTAGACATGAAAGGCAGCAATAACAGCTGATTTTAAGGATGGATATCTTAGAATCTGCTGAGCTAAAAGCAAATACTCCAAAATACTGCTAAGCAAAGAGTACAGGTTCCAATTCTATAAACCCTTTGCTCCTCAGTGTAACAGCAGGGAGGTATGGACATTAAAGTTCTCTCCTGTAGCACTATTTTGAAAATAATCCAAATCAATTTCAATACAAATGGTAACCTTTATAGACTAAAAATAACAATTTATGTATTTATAGGTAGTATCGTGTGGCTACATAAAAAATGAAAGAACATTTTAGAAAGCATGTCTGAGAGATATATATGGTGTTTCAAGGCCCTCTCCCCTCCAAGGATCCTGAAAGTTAAATAGTTCTTTTTTCCCCAATGAAAGACTTAACTAAAATAAGCAGTATGAACAAATCTCCAACTGTGAACTAATTAAAGACAATTCCCTTTCATGGTTTTCCCACTAAATGTCATTTGTGATTTTATTTTGCTTTCCCAACTTTGTCTTGCTTCACATATCTGTCTTCTATAAGGTTAATGCAAAATACTAATTATTTTAAATACTGGACAAGATAAACAAAACCTCAGAAAGTCAACATCAGCATTTATTAAAAGTCAGAAAAAAATAAAATTCTGAACTGTGAAAACATGTGCCATCTCATACTAGTAATATTCTTTAACTTTACCAAACTATAACAAAAATAAAAAAATAATAACAAAAAGAGAAAACGGGAACCCATTATTTTTGTTATATTTATTTGGAGTTATACACAGCATAAAACGCAAGTGTCTATATAATGCTCAAGTCAGCCTGTGAATTATCTATGCTGCTCTAAATTAAATAAAGATTTCAGCACCTCCAGATCAATCCAGCTATATGACAACATAAGTAATTAACTGATCCACTTAACATCCTTGGGGTTTTATATTCAATTGTACCCAATGCACATTGCCCTGTGGCATAGGAAAAAGGAAGGCTGGTTTTTTTAAGAGTTAGAAATTGATATTCATAAAGATGTAGAAAAATCAAGGTCCAGGGACAAGCAATTTGGTTTGAATTCAGTGTTGACCTGTTCAGAACAGGAGGTTGGACTACAGACCTCCCAAGGTCTTTTCAAACCTGAATGAGTCTGTGATTTTAAGCCTCCTCCTTAACTGCAAAGATGTTTTAGCACCACTCTGGCTACATGACACCTTCCTAACACTTACTTCATATGCTCCTTAACTGCGGGGATGTAGGCAACTTGCATGGATCTGACAGCCTACCCCCTGCTACTTTACTTCTCAGAAGCCTGACAGTTGGTCTCCTATCCCATCACCAGAGATGCATTCATGATGGTCAAAAGTCAGAGACCTCATATCACATGGTTGGCGAACATGCAATGATACAATAGGCATCCTGAATTTTATTCACGAATGAATACAGTTATGGACATAACAGGCTGGGAACACAGTATCCTTCCCTACAAATTGACTCACTCCCTCTCTTAGGTTGGCCACCATTGCATTACTGTAATAAAGAAATGCCACAATTCAAAATTGAGCAATGAAGTTATAATTTGGCTTTCAAAAATTAAACAGAGAGTTCTCATTCTTTCTTAAGTCTTCTGGGCAAACTTTGCTAAAGTCAAAAGAGCAGCTTTGCTATCCGTTTCTCCAGTCAACAGTTAGAACATTTAAAACAGCCTATTGCACCTGCTCATAAACCAAATCTACATTCTGCTGCAAAACCTTGAAAGCCAATTGATACAGCAAACTGGAACTACTTTCATTTCAATTTAAAAATTAATATTTTGTCTTAATTGTATATGTGAATGTGTAAGACATTCAATACAGAAACCCCTACCTGACTGACACCAATGACAAAAAATGTCAGATTTATACTCTGAAGTACTTTGTCACATCTGTGATAGCACAGAGTGGTCATGCATACATATACAAAGCAGAAGTATTTAATAATTATCCCCACTGCAGCTGAAAATATCTTCTGCTGCTAGGGAGATTCATGAAACCTGAGAAATCTCTAAAACTGAAGAAAACCTGCCATTAGGGACACCTGACAATCTTTTCAGTTCTTATTGATAAGTGCTTATAAGATAAATAAATTATAGTGTTATCTTCAAATATTTACTCCATACAATTACACCGATATTTTAAAATTAACAGAAGTTCTTACTATCCGTACTCATTTTCATACACACTGCACTAGATCAGAAAAGGGAATTGAAACAGAAAAGTAAAACACAGCTTTAGAGAAACTCAACCTCTGTTCAAAACATAAGCTTACTTACCACCAGTGCCTCAGCTCCAAGGAGTAAGTTTATGAGCTGACAACTTGACAGTATTTCTTTGTTATGACTGGCTGAGGAGATCCAATTGTCATACAATAATTTTCAGTAATTAGTATACATATTAGAAGTAACTCATCTTTTCACAAGAACAATGTTCTTTTGGATAAACAATATCTTCTGCAACACTAAATTATAGAGGCCATGCTACTAATTTATGGTGGGTTACAATTATACATGTTGTGGGCCACAAGCACTCTGTGGGCTGTGTAATGAAGGCCAATAGTTTAAAAACTGATTAGAATTACAAATAATCTGCCAGGTGTTTTCATTGCTGTTACGGAAGAGAGCGTTATCTTAGTCTTGAGTCTCCAAAGCCAAGATGAAAGAAAATATTATGGAAAACTCTATGGTCAATAAATCTTCAGAAATATCTTTTTCAAAAAAAGTATGATTTTTATGTCACTGATCAACAATAAAGGTAGCATAGTAGTGGCACTACCACTGAAGTCAACAAAAAACCTCATCACTCCCCACACACATTGTACTGGTCTTGTAAATTTGATCACCAGTCTGGTCGTCTTAGACAATCTGCGAGAGATTTGTGGGCACGAAATCCATTGAGAGTAAGAATAATTATAGAAGAATGGTACAATACAAAGTTGTATTTATCTGTACTTACATCAAAGAAATAAGTTACAACTTTCTATCTCATATCATTATATGAAAATTTGAAATATTCCTTTTAATTCAGAATAAACCAAAGAAGCTTTACTTTTCTTCCCACTATAATTGCAATGCAGAATTTTAGACCTATCTAAGAAAAAAAATATTGTATTAATACAGGTAATGGTTATCTGTGATGGATAACCAATCAACAACATTACAATAAACAAAACCTAACCACTAGATCTCAGGTATCCAGCTATAAAAAATGAAGATATTATTTATAAAACATATAATAAACTGTTTTGAGTTCAATGGGAAAAAATAGTAGTATTTTTCTATTGGATAATATTCATATTTTCATTTGGGAATGGCTGTGCTGATGTAAGCAATATAATTTGCTATTTTGCAACAGCTTTAAGCAGTCCTAGATTAGAATAGGTTTTAGAGAAAACAGGTCAGAATACAGGATACGAAAATACACCCTGGCAGTCAGAATGAGAAAAAAAATACCAGTATTACAGACTTAAAAGATTAGCAGTAAATGGCTTTCAGTGTTAAAACTAAGGAGCTTCCTGTCACCATACATATCATAAAGGTAGAAGGTTCTGAAGTCTAACTGCCCTGGAAAGTCCACTGCCAATATACATACAGATTTTATGGATATACAAATGATAGTATCTGTCGCATGATTAAATTATTTATGTATTTTAAATATATTAATATATTCAGACCAAGTGATCTGTTACTAAACACATATGTGATTAAATCACTAAGGGAAGGTAATTGCTGTGCTTAAGTGGCAAACATAACTGTTTTCAGGAGTACTATATAAAGGACATAAAAATATAAAAATAAAACATAGCAAAAAAAATTATGTTAAGGACATTAGCTGGATTTAAAGTATCCAAAATGTCAAAACCACACCATTCATCAGTTCAGGGTAAAACCATAGTTCAGGGTAAAACCATTTTGCTATCATTCAGTACAGATGCAGCTCATGAAATTTCAGTTGTTAAGGAACAGTAAGTAGGTATGGGTTAGCCTACAGTTTACCTGTGAGCATATACCATTGCTCTACATTCCAAGGGTTATGTTATAGACCAAATAACAGTACATTCAAGTTTACATTTAACATGAGAGAAAATACACTTACATGTTAAATTTGACTTTGACTCGACCTTTTGGGTTTTTTTTAATGAGAAATAGCAAGGAATTACATGTTGTGCACTAAAATAACCTTATTGAATGGACACTAATTTTAAATTTCAGTTTTTCTGCACCTATTTAATTTTTTACTTGTAAATCCCTTAAAATTCATGTAAGCTGAATGACAAAGTTTTTAGTCACCTGAAACTATTCTGTGATATTTAGATTTCATACGGCAATTAACGTTTTTGATATTCAGGTTGTCAGTGTGCAGAATTGCACTCTGCTGTTGTAAATCTATAATGTAAATGTAGGTTTGTAAGACAGTAGGTACTCTCCAACTTTATAATTCATTGGATTAAATCACATTACAGGCTACAGCCTAAATAACTACTACATTTGAAATACATAACTCAATAAGCATTAAAACATATGTTGAGTATTTGTGCTGAACTGAGGATTCAGTTTTTAAATATTGGCTTAAAAATCCAAAATATAACATTTCCCTTTATTTGTGGCAGGTTTTGTAATCCAGCATGTTTTTAAAAAACAGGTATTGTCTTGTCCAGTGCAGAAGAATATCACTATGCAACACTGGTTTTCTAAACCTTACTGCACCACAACAATTGCATTTGTGGAAACTGAAGTGTGAAAAGCTCTTAGGAATGATAAGAAGGGAACTGAATATCAGTACATGTTTCTGCATAGGGGTTACTGTAAATGGTGATCTTTGCAACAGAGTAAAACCCTTCAGCTTCATTTTGGGAACTCCTTGTCCTTTTAGCTCTCTTTGTAGGATAAAGTAAATTTAGGTCTAGATAAAAGACAATGTGCAAAATACTAAAGAAACAGGGGAAAAAAAATTAACTACTTAAAAGCCAAGTTTCTGCTGAAGATAATGAGGCTGCATAGGTTTTCTAGAGGGGAGATACAGTCTTCCTATTCTATGATAGCTAAGAGATGTTCTGAAAAAATGAAGGTAGACAAAACCATGAAATACGTATCACGGTCTCGATCTTCTGTTAGGTACTCTGTAGATGACTTTCTTTATCTATGTGAAGCTTACTGTAGATCAAGTTAAAAATCAACATGAAATGACAAATGCTTATCCAGAAAAAAGTCTTTACTACATACTGGTTAAACTTGGATTTTGAACTAATTTGGATATTTACAATGAATCTAGGTTTCCATTACTTTCTCGGTGAAGTCAGTAGGAATTTTCAGGTTTTAGTGGAAAAAGAATAGAAGACTTCTAGCCAATCTTCTGAATTCTTAATCTTCTGATCTACAGTAACAGAATCCATTTCTATCAGATCTGCTAAGTCATGCTATATGAACAGCCCACTTGAGCTTCCATTGATACCCGTATCAAAACCTACATCAACCTGAGAAAGAACCTATTTATGTTTTTATGACCATTGTAATTCTAAGAGAGGTAACTACCAGTGCAGATCTTTGTTCAAATACACTCTGACACATGCAAAATCTGCTCATGCAGGTCCTTTTACAAAACTGGGTTCTTAACTTGCAACCAGATGGGATTAGGACCCCTGAAGAAAATGTCATTTGTACCTATTAGGCAAACAGTCCTGAGACACTCATTTGTAGATTCTTTTATGATTTTAGGCAAGCAAGGATGATTGATATTTTTAATTAAAACATCCTCTGCTTTTTTGTCCCATTTTGGTTTTGTCTGCTATCTATATGAAGTCTACTATCTTGTCAAGCTTCCTGTACAAACCCCAATCTTCCAAAACAGTAAACAATTTTAATTCTTATTTGACTACTCTGTACCACTGCCTACTGAAAAATGATGTACTGATTAAAAATGTGTTTACCAGTACTGGAACATCCCTGTGCTTCCTGACATGCAAAATGGTTTGCAACTGCTATAATCTCTGACACGACCAACCAGTGACAACAGCTTTTGACCACCATCGCTCCAAAAAACCCAATATACTTTAACGAAGAAGTGTGGGTGATATGTTCTAGCTAAAAACCCAAAGGCAAATTAAACAAATTTAAATAAGATTTAAATAATGATTTCTATTTCTGTTAACAAAGCATAGGTCTGCCCAGCTATTAACATCTAAGTAAAATGTGTATTCAAATCACACCTGTTCAGTTTCTCAAAAGTGCTATTTCAGCTAATTTAACCATTCATTCCTCTTAGGGACACATTTTGCTGGGAAATTTAAGCTACTGAAATCAACCTGAGTAAATCATGCAGTTAAATGATTTTTGATAATAGAAAATTTTGGCTGACTGAGAATGCTTAAAGACTGTGGAAGTACAGAATACTGGTGGATGACTAGACAGTTTTGCATTCCACATGTCACATACACAAGTCTCAACTAACAAACTTGTTATGATCTAACTACCAGCACTGGAACTGCAGTGCTAGAAAATATGACAGATAAATCATTCATCTACACAGATTATTATTTTTCATGAATGAATATAAACAGAATATACTGTAGGTTTTTTCCATCCTTCCTTAGCAGGCAGACAGGATCATCAAGTAATAAAACTGTAGTATTGTGTTCTTTTCCTCATGTCTACCAGTTTAATTTGTTTTGTACCAAAATAAAATATACTGGCGTATTCATTTTATTGAGTTGAAATAACCCCTTGTATTCCTATGGGGTTTATTTGCATTGCAGAAACAGGTATAACCTAAGTTACTGTTCATAACTTAATCAAGCAACCTCTTAAGAAGTATGGTTCTAAAAATCCTATCGTTCTTAGCTACAACAATCAACACTCACATTATTATTTCATGTTCAAAATGGATAGAAAGAGCAGAAAATGGCTACCTTGCAATTTATCAGAACGTCTGCTCCCTTCATCAAGAAGAAGGAGACAATTCTACTGGAGGAGGCTTACATCTCAACTCCCAGCACTCTAAATACCTCCTATCCATGTCTTTCAGACATAGCAGTCTTACGGAAAGGCTAGTAGGAACCCGTTTTGGAGCTGGAGTTACGAACAGGTTCTGAGTCAGCTTCTCTCTTTTCCAGTAGAAAAAGCAAAGTGGTGTGATGGGATGTTTAGTTCTACATTGAACTCGCTCTTGACCCACTATAGGAAATGGTAGGAGATATTTCTATATTTCCAACTCAATAAAGAAGATTTCAGAATTTTAATATTATTAGATACACTAAATTTGGGGTTTATGTGCAACAAATTCCAGATCTTAAACTATTGGTATCTATTTATTAACATAAAATCAGAACATCTTTTCTTCTTCAGACTACATGATAAACTAAAAGTCATCACTTGTGACCTTAGGCATGCACTAACCACAACAGAACACTGTTGTTGCCTAGCTACAAATTTCTACTTTTAGATTCAGTGCAGCTTCTTATTGGTGACCTAATGAAGGGCGTGTTTGCTCAAAAGTCCTTTTTTTTAAACTTACATTGATGAATCTAATAAGAGACAATACACTCTATGAGTCCTGTAACATAATAAATTTAAGTACACATCAATTTGAAATTCTTTAACAGTACACACTCATTTTTAATCAAAGCTGCATTTCTTTGATATATCTTAAATTTTAATTATTTTAATAATTACATTTTAAAGGAAAGACTTTAACCACAGTTCTTTCTCTACTGATGCTTATATTCTTCATTAGCTTCTCTTTCAAGACAGAACTCAATACAATTACTACAAGACTCCCTCTACCCCAAACTGCTATTTAGTGTGCTTGATTTCACTGTCACAAAGCCCAGTAACATAGTATTCACGTCGTTTGTTGGACTGCTTACTGAGTTTGGTTGGCCTCAGGCAACTGTCTATACTACCCTAGGATGTTACAATCATCAAAAAGACCTTCTACAAAATCATTGTGGCCCATTTTTTTCATTAAAGCATTGGCAGCTGAGCCATTTTGACTTCAAATCCCTCTTCTCTAATCAGATAGTTTTAAATGATTGTAACTAAAATTGCTCTACCACATGATGGCAGCTTCAGCTCTGAACCTTCCATTTTTCTTGACAGGCTTGTGTGAGTTAAGACTCACAGCACGTAAGGTAAAAGTACTCAAAAAAAGACCAAGTACTGTTTTCGGCTATAGTATGTGAGCCATAGCTATAAAACTGAGATTATCTTTGCAGAGTTATCTTGCCTTTGTCTAGGGGGTCAGAATGTAAATCGTATTGTAAAGAAATTTTTAGCAGCTTAAGTTATTCTTGCACTCTGTACAACTTGCCAGACTCACAATGTTGCATTCTGGAAACAACAAATTCTCCTGCAAGTTGATTAAATAATCATTTAGACAAGATATTTAAAATATAAAGTTCTAAGCAATTGTACAAAGCTCTAGAATTAAAATTTCATAATAAAAAGGCAGATATTTTCACATTTTTAAAGAATACTTCCTCAGTTTGGAAAAGACAGGAGGTTATGGCCTTCTACTGAAGATGATGCCTTTCTTAGAAAATTTTTCTTTTCCTTAAAGACAAGTAGTCTAACCATGTTCAATAAATCATTACTGAGTAACACAATTGCAATTGACAATTATTATGCATCTTATCTTTATGCTGAGAAAAGTGAGTAAACAGAAGAAGAAGCTACTGACACCAATGCGTCTCCAATTTTCCTAGATCCCTGCTAACCAAGATCATGGATTTAGTATTAAGATAGATGCTTTTGCTGACAGGTAATCATCTTATGATCATAATGGCAGTTTGATGTTTATTTAAACTTATAAATAGTCTCCATAAAATACTGAAAAAGAAGGTTGCATATGTACCATGCCCTTTGGCGATCCGATTTTTTTTTTCCCTGGTACAGACATGAAGCTAATAAAATGAAATAAATAATTTAGGTTGATAAGGTCTTTGAAAAGTTTTGCAGTTCCTTACTGCATTATAGATACCACACACTTCGTATGCCAATGAGTCAATGAACTACAAACCCAGATGAGAAATAATTTGTCTGATCATGAACTAATTAATATACTTTGACAAAATGAAACAAGCTGAAACCTCACTTTGGTACTAAAAGCATCTGGTTCTTATTACAAAGGCGGCATGCAGGTTTGAAGTTCGACAGGAAAAATACACATGTTGGGTCTAGATGCTCTTGTGAAGTCCCAGTGATTGAAGTCCTAGTGACTGAACTGGTTCAGTGATTCAGGCCTATATCTATCGACTACTACAAATTTCAATTCCAGAGCTAAAAGGACATTCAAATGTAAGATTTTCTTTCTGCAGCTCCCCAGCTGAAACTGAAGTTTTTGTGGGGACAACAGGAATTGAGATACTATAGACGTGTGCTTTGCACTGTCCCAGTTGTGGAACTGTATTGAGATGGGTTGATCACAGGACATGGTTTAAGAGTAACTGCCTCAGGCTGCCAAAAGTCTGAAAACTTGTAACCACCTGAGACTGGATCCTGCCTCCTTCACCTTGTGTTCCAGCCAACTCCTTGCAACTAGGAATGGTAATAACATAGAAGCAGCTGTGATTTAGCTATGTAACCCAAGGATTTCCTACAGCAATAGCTTCACAAAGGCTGATTCCACCAAGCTTAGGGCTTGCTTTGCCAGAAAATGGACCAAGATTAGAAGCAAGTACTCTCAAATACTCAGAAGGAAGTGACTTGAATTTCACATAGGGTAGATCAATAAGAACACATCACACCAGCACTTCATGTACTCGTAGCTGACCTTTTAATTCATTCTAGAGTAAGTTTCTTATTTTTAAAGCCCTAACTGGGCTAAGTCTCATTTATCTGAGAAACTGTCTCCTTCTACAGCTCATTACAACTAAGACAGTCATATTTGCTTCACACCACAGGATAAAGTTTGGAAAAAGGGTTCTTTCATCTGAAGTCTTAAGTATGGATTTAGTTCCAGCTACACAAAATTCTGGACTTCCTTGCTCCTTGTCTACAGCTAACTGCATCTTTTTGTATGGGTTCCTGGTAACCCACTTCTACAATGACACGATACAGAACAGAACCCTTTTTAAGTAGGAAGTTAAAAAGAGAATAAGAAAAGACCTTGCTCCCTAATGACAACCTGATATGTACTCAATTTACATAAATAAGTGCACAGTAACCACAGTAAAAGCAATCTAAAAATGCATTTAGTAATACAGTATGCAAATTCATAAAACATGTCTATTACCTGCCTTTAAATACAGAAGCCTGTAAACACTGAAATGTTGCTCAGGTTGAGTGCTATCAAAGTATGATAATTTTTTTCTGTCATTGTCTGACATCACTTGCCTACGACAACAGCTATCTATGAAACTGAAGACCCTTATTCAGGAGGTTAATGCGAGGTAGGAACTCCATTCTGGGTTATTTTGGCTTAAGGGCATAATGTCACAATTTGGTGCATCCTCTAATGACTTTTTTTTTTTTTCTAAAGGCAGCTTACAGCTTAGACCTAGTTCAGCGAATTTCCTTGCAAGGTCCTTGGAAAATAGGTATGGGTAGGGAGTACAACTGATCGTGCGGCCAAATTTTTTGTTCATGCCTGCTTACTG
>JAVKLA010000027.1:6949055-6953189 GCA_034782735.1 Sagittarius serpentarius
AAAACGTAATGTCCCATGTTTTTCACTTAATTCTTCAGTTCTCAAGCCTACACACATCCTCCTACTATTCCATGAAGTTGCACTTTCAGGTATTAATTATGATTTTTCAATATGCATGTGTCAGACTTGCACTAGATTTTAGATTATGTGAAAACAAATTGTGGGAAACTTTTTTTAATTCCCACATCCATAATAGAAAATACCGAAAAGAATTTCTTCCAAATTAGAACAGCACCCTTGGCAAAAATCAAAGTATTTTTTAAATATTATCAGTGAAGAAATTATAATCAAAACTGGTTTGCAGTCTTAGAAAGAGTCTTTGTGTTTGTAGAAAGAATAATTAATAATTGTTTTAATAAAAAAAAATAATTTTTAGACTATTACAATAGTTCTCATTGATGCTGTTTAAAATACAGCGAGGGTTAATTTGCTTTTAATTATTATGCATATGGCTTGTTTTTCAATGATGAAACATAAAACTATCCTTTAAAATCTCTATTAACCTTCCACTTTGATTTTCACTCAGACTATTATTACTGTCATGGCACCCAACCTCTAGCTATGCATATTCCTCAGAAGGGAAGGTATATGACTTCCCTATGAGCCAATAAAATCAGTGGGATGGTTATTTGGGTAATACTGCCAGCACTTCCCACAGGACAGCATGTAAGTCGATAAGCTAAGACTACCCAGGAGCATGGAGTAAGATTCAGAAGTCTATTTTGTAACATGGGAGTCCCACATACCAGTGCAGCACACTGTTGGAAGCCACTGAGTCAACTAATTAAAGACAATTTTATAGCCAGACTATTTGTTATCCTTACCCTACACACACACGAAATAGCCTAAAGGGAGCAATGGCTCTCTAGCTTTTAAAAAAATCCTCTTTTGTCATATATCTTCAAACGTAACTCTTGCATTTACATGGATATGCTGTAACAAAGCTCTTCAGTAATATTAATATTGATTAACAGTATTTTTTGAAAGTAAGGGATGGAAAGTGCTCTGAAGGTATTAGACTGAAAAGAATGACTAGAAGAAAAGATAACCTAAATAGATGAATAGTAAATGATAAAAGACACCCAGTAGATTTTACTTAATACTGTGATGATATACAGTCCCCTGGATCTTCCTTTGTTTTCCCCCATTTCTTAATTCAGCTTTCAGCAGTCTATTATCATATTTTTATAACAATCCTTTCTGAAATATGCCTTTTTGTAGATTATTTCGTTAGTAATAGTCTGAATATCTGATGAAACAACATATCTTGACTAGCTGTTAGAATGGGACACGGATTTTCTGATGTAGCATTCCCCAGATGGAAAAGCTTTTCTACAAAAAAGGAAGTGTTCATAGGAACATGCAGATTTGTTTTAAAATGAAGAATGTTTAAGTTAAGGTAAAAACATTCTGATTAAACATTTGCAGACTAAACATTTTTTTAACAATAACTGATTCAAAACTTATTTTAATATCTATAAAATTTAAAGTAATTTTTTTAAAACAAAGAATATTCCCCCTCTTTTAAACCTTCTGCATTGTGATAAGGAGACAATATTGTCATTTCTTTAAAGGACCTTCCAAATGCCCTTTTATATATCTGAGAAATTCTCATTCACTTTTAGATGAAATATTGCTGAGCTTGACGCTATTCTAAGGTAAAGAAATATCAATTTATTACCATCTTCTTTCCCAGTATCATGCAACAGTCAAATAAATTCAGAGAAATATTGGAGGTAAGGGTTTTTAGCAGAAGACTAATGTTAATTAACAGAATTAGGAAGTTAAAATATTGCTACTATTTCAAAGCAAAAAGAAAGTCAAAGTATCAGTATATCTGTTAATGCTTTGGGTAACAGCATTTAGTGTGTTTATCAAAAGTAGATACAGATGTATATACAAAAGTAAACACAGATGTCTGAATTTGAAGATTTATACATCTGCACTTCAGAAATATATTATCACGTGTCCAATAGCAAATACTAATGAGGACAAATTTTCACATTTCAGGTGAGTTTCGGTCATTCAAAATGTCTTGCTCAACCTTCAAAAATTACACTAATCATTTTTACAGTTACTTTAATTGAAAGCACAATAATCACATTAGCAGCAGAAAATAAGCGCAAGCAGGCTTGTTTTGAGGCTAAGAAAACAAGGCACAACATCATAATTCTGAATGTGATCCAACACTCATTATGAATTGTTATGTCAGAGAATTCTTATCTGTGTGTTTAATACACCACATATCAGCACTGAACCAAATGGCAATATGATAGTTCGGGGACTGCACTGTCTCTGTAGAACAAAAGGTAATGAGATACTATGAGAGTAGTTACAAATAGCACAGTGATAAAATATGCCTATAAGGTATAACTTCATCATTATACGTGTAAATTTTGCCACATTTAGTAGCATGCACATTAGTAAAACAGAAGTCACACCTTGTGTTTAGCCGTGACATTTGTTACATTCATGTGCCATAGTCCTATCACTTGGGAGCCCTTTCTTCTGTGAGAAGACAGAATCTAGAAGGTCTGCAAATCAGTGACTCGGCTCTCCAGCCAAATCACACATGATGTGTGCTCCTGCAAGAACCAGGCACAGAGATCCTTCAGCTTCACATCCTGTTCAGTCCTGATGATGAGTAGAGGGTTTCTATCCCTCAGTGCACCACAAGAGTTGCCCCACAAAATTTCTTTCTCTGTTTGGACCTGTGCTGAAGCCACTAGCTTCTTATGCAGATTCTCCCACATAAGGACCATTCTTCAACTCCATTTCCCTTCACAATGATGACAACGAGGGTCCCTAGTTTTCTCACCAAATTTCTCACCTAGTTTCTGGCCAGTTTATCTCTTGATAAGAGTGTTTAATCTCCTTTATGGATTTAACAGTCCAATCTAGCCTCCAGGAGAGAGGGACCTCTTGCTTGAAGAAAGGTGTCACTCTATCAACTTCCTGTCAAACTATTCAAACCCTTTTTTCTTGGCAAGAAGTCTTTCTTTCCTCTTGTTCTCGCTTAGTGGCTTTTACTGACCCTCACAAAATCTACAAGTCACCACAAAAAGGACATTTTGTTGGATCTTTTAATAGACTTCAGGCTGGGATTTTCAGTCTCCCTGGTCTTTCCATTTATTACTGCATCATTCTCTTCTGCATAAGGTGTAATGGCTCATACCTGTCCATCTTAAAAATGAGATAATGAGGATGATTCTAACCTCCAAACTGTACTGCTAGCTGTGCACGTCTAACTTTTTGTATTGACACGTATGTCTGCATCTCTCCTTAAGTAGAAGGAACTATGAATTAACTTTCCATTTTCAGAGTCCAGAGTTTGTTTTCCTGCTTAAATATGGCCCTGAATCGACCAAAACATCTAACAGCACTTCTCCCAAACTAAAAGATGCAACTTATGTTGAGTTGCTTGAGGTTTTGTTTTCACCTTAGTTATGAATACGTTTGACATTACCATATATATTCAGAGCCTATATAGGAAACATCTCCTTTTAGTTTTTGTACTTCATGACACTTGGAAGAAAGTATTAGAATTTTTCAGCTATCGAGACAGGTAGTTCTCCGTATCTCACTAGAATTTCTAGAAACCCTAGATCAGAACCTCTTGAACGACTTCCTGTACTCTCTACTCCTAAAGCTAGGGCATTGTTTTTTTTATTGTTTTCTCCCCATGGGTGTTAATCCTGTGAGGACTACTTTTCAGCCACTCATCTCTCACCTTAAAAATATGCTTAGTCTATTCCTGTTGAATTATCTATCAATTGGGGGTTGAATGGTCTCACCCAGCTTCAGACTCAGAGAAGCAAAGACTGTGAAAGCTGGTCTAACACGTATGCTCCATTACTACTTCAGTAAACCAGCTTTCATCTCCAGAACCAGGGGGACAAAGCCTCATAATCATTGTACCACATTATCCATTGTACCACAGTACCCATTTTTAAAAAGGGTAGAAAGGAAGACCCTGGGAACTACCGACCTGTCAGCCGCACCTCTGTGCCTGGGAAGATCATGGAACAGATCCTCCTAGAAGCTATGCTAAGGCACATGGAAGACAGGGAAGTGATTCGAGACAGCCAGCATGGCTTCACCAAGGGCAAGTCCTGCCTGACCAACCTAGTGGCC
>JAVKLA010000027.1:6957239-6970570 GCA_034782735.1 Sagittarius serpentarius
GGGGGTTGGACTTGATGACCTTTGATGGTCCCTTCCAGCCCAAGCCATTCTAGGATTCTATGATTCCTTTTCATGAAACACCCTTCCAGCCTTCCTGATCTCCAGTACATCCCCCTAACTTGCTTCCTGCCCTTACTTCCTTCTTGCTGGAGGTAGGCACACCAAATGGGAACTGATGCATACAAATAGTGGGGGCTCCAATACAAACAAGGATGCTCCTCACACAAACCGTAAGTTCACAGGATTTGCTCATCATCCTTCTAATTTAATTAGCACCAAATTCCACTGAGATAAAAAAACTGAGTGAATGTATTTCATGTTCCTTCTTAACTTCAGGTGTGAAGACACGTCTTTACGTCTTCCAAGAGTGTGAAAACAATTTTTCAAAAGTCACTCGTATAAGACAGTTTCTAGATGGGATACTTGTGGCATATACTTTTAGCAGGTTAGGCTAAATTTTCCAGTAGACTTCAGTTTTGTAGTCAAATTTATCATGGAAAAAGTATTTATTTCAAATTACTGTTATTTTGATAACATGGTATCAATGTTTCTATTTCACTCTAGCAGCAATTATTTAGTCTTTTTATTGCATTAATGGTAACCAATAATAAGTCAAGGAGGTGTTATTCAGAGAAAGATGCTAGGAAGTACCTATAAAAGGACAACAGTGAAGACTTGAAAGCAGAAGTAGGGACTCCTTTACCTCAAGTTTCTCCACCAGATCAGGCTAGAATTAGCCT
Organism: Sagittarius serpentarius; assembly: GCA_034782735.1. NCBI lineage: Eukaryota > Metazoa > Chordata > Aves > Accipitriformes > Sagittariidae > Sagittarius > Sagittarius serpentarius. The sequence goes on from JAVKLA010000027.1 coordinate 6,957,980, forward strand.
GATGACATGCCAAAAAAAAGGAAATAATAGTAAAAGTAAAAACGGTTAATCCTTTATTCTCAGTTTTTCTATCAAGTCAGGCAGGCATCAGCACTCTTACAAAAAGAGGAAAGATCATTTCAAACAGAGAAGTATATTTTATATTGAACTATACACATAACACAAAATATAACAGGAAATAGCTAGAACAGACTTTCTTAAGATAAGATTGATGAAATGCCATGTGATATGTCAGATTATTGGAAACATTAATAGAAGAAGGTAGATTAGCCTGAAAGAAATTTTTTTTCTGAATATTGTCACCATTAATCTTCACTAATGAGGAGCAGTAAGCAATGAAAAAACACCAACAACCCCAAACTCTTCTTCTCCTTTGCCCCTCAAGCACAGAGAGGCTGAGCACTCTGACAACCAGAAGGCATAAGCACGCTGCCAGTTTTCAGCAAGTCACATGATGGAGAAATTCCCGTGTTCTGTACCTTCTGTGTTCAGGCAATAACAAAAAGGAATACTGGCCTTTGGGATGCATAATTTGGAAGTCATTGGGAGGTTTTTGGACTTTTTTTTTACTTTACATTTCTTTCTATTAGATAGGATCTCTAAAAGCATGTTCTCAAGAAAAATGCAAAGGTTTCATTACTATCTATTTTCGGTTTAGAAGCTGGAGAATTTGCCAGTAAATTCCTCTTTGAGAGATGGACTTCCTAGCTATATAGAAACAATGAACTGCTGGAATGAACTTTCAGTGCCACTTTGCGTTGATATTATCCCTTTCTTCTCTGAGTCTGAATACAACATGTCACTGATATGAATCTACTGACTAAAGAGATGTGGAAAACAAGAAGAGATTTTCAGTCACAGAAAGATGCCTTCCACTCTTGAAGTTCAGTAAGTTCCACTGCACACTGGGTCCCTCTGAATCATTCTGTTTGAATCAAGGGTTGGCAAAAACCATATCCAGTCCCCCATATTCAGCTAAAAAATTTACATAGAATTTTTTTTTTTTCCCCAGTCAACAATTTCATGGAATCATCTCTCAAAGATCTTTCAACACCAACAGTATATAAGCGAGTAAGATCACAGGAAGACAGCTGTAGTATAATGATGCAAGGTTCACTTTTCACTATTTAGTCATCCTGTACAATTCAACAATCCAAGCTGCTTTCTCTTTGACATTGCACAGCAGGTTCACCTTTATCCTTGAAGAGTAAGCCTGCTGCGCAATCAGCATATACAGCCCTCCAAGGCTTGCATGGCCTAGAAGGCAGCCTGCATTATCAGTTGGATAGAGCCCTGTGAGACTATTTTCAGGACTCATCAGTCACAGTAAGTGTAGGTCCACACTTAAACCAGAGAAAACACAGAGTGCACGGAATCCTCCATTAATTAAGGATGCAACTGACCATGAATATTATCAGATTTCCAAAGTAATTCTGATGCCCAAAATTCAATTTGGTAGACAGACAATTTATCATGAATAACTTCTACAGATGCGTTAAAACTACAAGTAGTGATCTGACAAAAATACTCTCAAATTATTGATGAAAAGTGCATTATATTTCCTAGAAATAATACTGTAAAATAATAAAACTATCTTTAGTAATAGTAATAAAGTAGGATTACTAAATTACTTTAGTAAAACTAATAAACTATCCTTTAAAATTCATATAATAGGTAGGTCTTACCACAAATCAGCAACAGATTTTTCTATATTTTCCATCCGTATTTGCTTCACATTCCATAATTCATCTAATTCTTCAAGTTCATTTTTTAAATTTTCCATAGTGTGAGAGTTTTCAGTAATCTGACTGGAAACAAATGAAGTTTTTTCCTGGTAATTAAAAGAATACATAAGATGTAAATTAGGCAGGGCTAGATTTCCAAATACTTTATTTTAAGCACATGATTATGGACAACAATTCATGAAATTGTATACCCAAAGAAAGAGAACTTCTTTCAGAGGGGGCAGTTGAAGTACTTAGTGCAACTGGAAGAACTGCATTTCTGTAAGAGCATGGCTTTGCACATCCAGTTATAGTTCTCCAACTTTTTGCACAATTCTTCTGCTATATATCCACAAATTGTATTATTGCACTTGTATTTTTGCCGTTGCCTGGGTTGTATATGGATGTATGCATGTTTGTAGGCCACCATCTTCATAGAATACATATCCTCTTTTATTTTTGCTCTTATACACAGAAGTTTTGCAAATAAGCACTGGCTTGCACAGCAAAAACTTTATTAATGATAGTGAAAAGTATTAATTTTTGCATATGATCTAAGTCTGGGCCTATTTACTTCAGTGTATGCAGAGTCAGCATCTTAACTGGCAGCTTTTATTGCGAGACCATCAAAGTACTTACAAAAGGTAATACTGTTTTAGGCAGATACCTAAAAAACCTGACTTTCACGAAAAATCAGTATTTTTAGTTGCCATTCTCCAGGGGGAATATGGCTTATTCATTATCTCTGAAACCTGGCATTTTTCATTTAGTTGCCTAAATAGAAAGTTGTCCTCTTTTAGATGTCAAGTTTTTCACAACATAGTTGACCTGTACTGCAGACAGTGGTGGATTAAAGCACAGAGAATGAATCCCTAACTCCTGCCTATTTTCCTCAGCTACAAGTACACAGCTCAAAGAGATGCTGACATTAAGCTGCTGAAAACCTTTAAATTAAAAAGTGTTTCCACTAAACTTTGTATTCTACAGAAAAGAGATTAAATTGCAGTGTCCTTTTCATACCAAAAGCGACTGACAGTAACAGGACCCAAAATCAGTGAAGATTCATGGCACAAGCAAATTCTACTTCCAAGAGCAACAGCACATGGTAAACAAAGCTGCAGTTCCCCACAATGAAAAAGGTAAACATAAAGCACTGTAGCAGTTGAATAGTAACAAACAGGTGGGAGTCTTCTGTTTGGGTGATACTTCTAAAGTGGTCTTGCTACATTAGATTTTGTAACCCATAATGGGCTGTAAGCAGCTATGTAAATGTGTTAAATTAAAAGGGAGAAAAATGGCTTTTGATTATCCTTATATATATGTATATACACATGTACACACATAATTTAAGTGCACACATGTATAAATACCAAATTTCAAGACCTCAGAATTCAGTAGGCAAAGAATGCATCACAGTATTTAAATAAAGATCAGTATTTCAAAAATTTCTTTTTTAGCTACTGCCCCATTTTTCTGAAGCAGTAGCCTGATGCATAGTCTAGTGATCTTTTTCCTTATGAAAGAAGTGCTTTTTAGAGGTATACCTAAAAGGCAGCTGTAAAAAAATGAGGAATCAAAGCTTCTGTAACAGGTGTTAGCACAGATACAAAGGTTTGCAAGCTACCACAAGAACATGATATTTTTAAGGCTTCTGAACTTTGTAAAAGTGTTATATGTATCTCTATAGGGTTAGATGGAAATTTCAGGTTTCTTGCAGGAACATAGAATCATTAGAAAGAAAATGAAGGAATGGTAATTAATGCAAATCCCTATGCAACTGAACTGCCCATAGAAAGTCTCAAACCTCTGAGGAAAAACCATATTAGTTTTAGGCTCAGTACCAGCAAAACTTGGGGAAATGTGATAGACCATCATATACAGAATGTCTGTATGATCTGTTCTGGCCTTAAACTTTACAAATAATGAAATCTGAGATGATTACGATATCAGGGCCAGATATAAATAAGTACACAAAGAAGCCATGACATGTTTTTTGCCAAAGAGTCAGGTTCACATATGAGCTGTGTTAGAACAATACTGCCAATGAAGAATAATCTTGTCTTTTTGAGTTCCTGCACTTTTTTCCAGGACTTTTTAACCAAGACAGATAAAACCTGAAAATGTTGGCTTCCAAGCATGTGGAATGCTAGCCACTCAGTCAGTGCAATCTGGTACCTATTACAGAAGACAGAGAATTTGCAATCAGGTTTTAGAACAAGCAAACAAAAATGGTGAGATACTCTACATTCTGTGATCCAAACATTGATAGACTGAATATCCGCTCCTTATGGCTTGCTGTAGTGGATAAAAGTCCAGTGTCCTGCCTAAGCTGAATGAGTCCCTTGGCTCTTGGTCATTCAGCTGTTCAACACATGAACAGTACTCTTCATTCTTCTAGTTGCTGAACAAGACTACTGGTGTGTTATGTGGTAGAATTTGTAGGCTCTTATCTAGTTTTCTAGCTGTTAAACATTTAAATGTCAGTAGACCAAACTAAGTCACTTCAAATTCAATGGTGAGATGCAGAAGCCTCCAGGGTGTGATTCATCTTGTTCTAAAATAGGTAAACTATGAAGGACTGGGTGAATTGCTTGATCAGTTGGAAGTTGGAGACTCTATATTACTCCTGTCCTAAGAATACTATGGAATCATAGCCATTTCTTCCGTAACATCATTTAAACTACAGCCTGGACAAGCTTTAAACAAGCTAATGTCTTAATCATGGGAGAGCTCTAGAATCTCTGAATATAACTTTAATTAAATTTTCCTTAAAAAGTATATAACATGATTAACAGAACCATACAGCGTGACCCTGCACAGCTAGGAATATGAGTTATTGTTAAAAATAAGACAGCCCCTTTTACAAAGCTCCCTTTTTACAAAACTTAAATTGCTACGATCAAGGAACTGTATCAGGCTCTAAGAACGCACCATTTAAGGTATACAAGTATTGTTACTAGTTCAGAGCTCCACAGATCTCACAAAATAGGCTTTGTACATTGTTTTATTCCACTTACCCAGAACACTCCTCTAATACTCCTCCAGAACACCAATTCAAATAATGCTCAAGTAACTAGTAGATACAGTTATTTACAGTTACTAGGAAAGGCAGCATTAAAAACAATAATAAAAAAGTATAGGAAACAAATGCACTGAAAAACATTGTAGAATTACTGATTATTTGTATGCTGACTCATCAGTCATTTCCACATGTTCTAAGATCTATTGGTAAACCTGCAGTTTGGTAGAGCATAATTTTTAACAGAAACAGGGATGTATAAACTCTGTCTTCCCCACCAAATTTAGAAACCTGCGTGAAGCAATGGATTTCCTAATGCTCAATTTAAGATTCTGTCATATATAGGAAGTCTCAGAGTTTTCCAATAGAAATTACCGGATTCATGAAAGCTACTCTGAACAACATGAAAGCTTTTTTTTTTTTTAATCTATGTGACTCATCTTTGATGCTGTAATATCTAACTTAATTTTATACAATATGCAAGTGAAAGAATAATAAAAATGAACAGAATCTTAGAAAGAAAATGCTTGTTTTTTCTAATGCTTATAACCATGTTTATATAAAGCATAGTGTTCAGTAACAAAATTCAATAATTCCCTTTGGTGGATTATACAGTTTAGTAACTGATACAGCAGATATAAGCCATCATTTACAAAAAGATGCCATCTGCTGAGCAAACATGCAATCAGCAGGCACTTCCTATTATACTAGAATCTTTTTCCTCCTTTATTGATTTTCTCCACTGCATTTCTAAAGCCCCTCAAGCAATCTGAGCCAGTGTAGCAAATGAAGAAAGCAAAGGACTTCTCAATGACCCCAATATCAATTCTGCTTTGTACTTTACGCTGTCTCAAGGCTATGGACCTCATAGGTTAGTTCAAGCAAGAGACAGAAAATAGCAGATACACTGTATGTATGTATATAGTTCCCAGGCAACTGTGCAGAATGACAGCCTAACCTTTGAGATTAAACATACTTCAAAAAAGCCATATAAGCATTAAATTATTCACCTGTATATCATTTAATTTTTGCTGCATAATACTTCTTTTTTGTTCCAGTTGTTGTTCAGTTTGCTTCTGCTGTTTACCTAGCTCTCGTACCCTTTGATCCAAATAGGAGAGCTTCTGGAGAGTGTAGGTATAAACACATGTGTTAGTATTCAAAAGTTATTGTCCTACATTCTGTAGAAATCAGAAAATATATTAGTCATTAAATACTTCAACAGTTATCATTCTTAAGCTTATTTTTGTTTTCCCTTCAATACCCATTTTTCTGTCATGTACGTTTATATACTCTATGCTTTGAATGAAAAAATGCACATATAAAATAGAAAATATCTCTGATATTTCATATAGTGTTTATCATCTTACAGCAAAAAATCACTGCCTGCTCTGCTCCCCATGCTTCTTTACTTTCTTTCTGCCAGGGAAGTTACAAATAAAGTTCTGAAATCAAAATATATATTTGGAATAGCTTCCATGGAATTTGCATAAAGGGCAAAATAAATGTTTATTACTTATTATCACTAACTCATGAAAAATACAGCTAAGGACAGCTAACAAGAGGAAGAAGAAGAAAGAAAACAAAATATTGGGATATCTCATTTTTATATTTTTCATTAATCCACTCTATTGTTAATTAGCACCTCAAGAAAAACAGGAGTTCTTGTCTATTGTACTAATTTAATTTGCATCATTAGTGTGGGCACCAAATATTAAATGACAGAAATTATTATTAATAATTGTAATAAGGAAAATTTTACATTACTAAATATGCTTGCATAAATTGTATAATAGTTTTATTATTCAAAGTTTTAAATTCCATTTAGACTATATAACAAAGAATATTAAAATAGGTATTACTATTTCCATTCTGAAACAATAATTTAAACCTTTAATCAACAGAGAAAGTTCTTCCTTGAAATTACTAATATCTTTTGCATATCATTCACATACAAATTTGCTTGTGCAAACTCTGTTTCCAAGCTTTTAAAACAGAAGCAAATACATAGCTACAGACCGTGATGTATAACCTACACCACACCTCTCTAGGTCTCCAGGAAACTAATGATGTGATCTTTGTCACATTGTTTCTACTTAGTTTTAGTTGGGGAAGGGCTAACAACATTAGTCACTGCCATTAATGCGTTGTTTTGAAAATACTATTAGCTGTTAGAGGAATCTTTTTTTTTTTAATTTTTCAATTTGACTTATTAAACCTGCATAAAAAATAAACTATCACATAATCCATTATCTGAACTCAAACTATTCAACACCTTCCATCTCTCCTCCAAAAATGGTGAACTACTCCTACATGCAGACTATGTCAAGAACCCTTCAAACAGATTAACACTAAACAACTGGAGAAGACAATTTTCCTGTGACAAGCTATTTACTAGTAGTCGGATAAGAGAGCTCTGAACCTACAGACTGATTCCACAACAAACAACTTCTTGCTGAGGCAGCAGAAATTCTTGTATCTAGACTTTGAGCAAAAATAAAAAATCCTGTATCTAAACTGAATAGGCTTAAAAGATGTTGACCTCACTTGATCGTGAGAATGTTCTGTAACAAGTACATGGCTTACTGAAAACTCCTTCCCTTAATTCTGGACATAAACCATCAATAGCTAGTTCTGTTTCCTATTGATCTGGAAACAAAAACGAAGGCATTTTGCTTTTTCTTTTCTGGCAGTAAGGTCCAGTGAAAACACCCTCCTTTTTCAGACAAGAAATAATTACTTCTTTCACACTGATTACTGTATTTTCAGTTCCAGCCCCTAAGACACTTATTTCCTTTGCCAAAAAAAACCCCCAACGGGAAGCTTCAAATACCTTCCCTAGATTGTAAAGTTGCTCATTACAGCGAAAAATGTATGCCCGCCTATTCATACAGTGTGGGGCAGCTCACATTTGGAAGGACTTGTTTGCAAGGATTTGCGCATATTTCATGGTGGAATACAGAACAAAGGCTTTGAGTAGTACGCAAAGCTTAATTTAAGCGTAATGATAGAAAGACAGCCCCCAATTTCAATGTTGCTGATTTGTACAATTACCACTGCGAAAGCCAAACCCTGTTTCACTAATGATAGAAGACAGAAAACAACTGAAATTTTTCCCATGTTTCTAGTAGTTTTCAGAGCCATTTCCCAAAAGAAGAAAAGGAATAAGCACCTGCTCAAGAAAAAGACATACAAAAAGGATAAAGCAAAGGTAAGGAAATGCTCTTAATTAAAAACCAAATAAATACAATAAATAAATCTGTGAATAAACTACGTTCCAAACAGTTCTGCAAAAGAAAGACTGAATGGTTTTGTTTGAGGGTTTTGTTTCAATACAATGTACAGATATTACATCTTGCACTAAACTACGGTTCATATTTTGAATATTTCCACATTATTTCAGAACAGTAAGGTCTGATTCTACAGATGCTTGTTGAGGTGGCAGGGGGACATACAACTATCAGCATTGCTTAAGGAAATGATCATCTACCTAGCTAAGGCCTCATGTTTGTAGGACTACTAGTCAACTGATCCATGTACTATCAGGTATTTTTCAAAAGCATTCATCATTGTAATACCTTGTTTTAAACAGTAATTTATTCAGATAACATTGTCTACTTTGCCCTCTGCTCTCTGTTACCACTGTTGTAGCACTCCACATAAGCAAAGCTTTCAAAGATCTAAAAGATCACCAGATCTGAAGGAAGAAAGCCTAATAATGAAACAATATTTTTCTCAGTCATACAAGTTCAGTTAGTATTCCTGTTACTCTTTCGAGCAGGTCTGGACAAAAGGTTATTTCTCTGAAAGTCTTCCCAAGGTTTTAACCTCAGGGAAGTTGAACACCACTAGTATACCCTGCAAACATGGGGAACAGGCTACTAGGTCATCACTGGATAACCAGAGGAAAATGGCTCTTTGGCCGTACTTTCAAGATGACAGAGGGGCCAACCAAAACATGCCATACTGTAAGGGTAGGAATGCTCTACCAGAAGCAAAAGAAATGCTTGGAAGAGAAGAATGTACTTAATTAAGTCAGTTCAAGTAGGTTGAGGAACTGTTTTTAATACAAAAATCTTCTGTTTCTTTTTCTTATTATACAAAACAGACCTTTCATGAGACGACGGAAAAACATTTTTATCAGCATCATCCATAAAGCAGGAAAGCGAAGAAGGTCCCCAGCATGCCATGGCTGGGGGCTTATACACTAGTTGCTCTCTTCAGCTTATAAGTAAGCAAAGATGTACAAAGGAAAGAAGCAGGTATTAAAGAATCTTCCCTTTTGCAAGAAAACAGACCATGCAAGTAAAAAGAGACAGTAAGATTTTTCTAATACAGAAAGCAAGAAAGGTCAAATATAAGGCTGGAATTATGTTGTGTTTTATTATGTAGTATCAAAGCACAACCGCACCGCTGCAAAATCCAACTCTTCTGAGCTATGGACTTCTGTTTCCTCTTATTTTTTTTCTAATAATGACAAAAAAAATATGCTACTGAGTGGTCCAGAATCTACTACTTTTACCTCATGGTTGTCTTTAAATATATCTTTATTTCTTTTAAATTTTGTTTCTAGATGAGCTACTTGTCTCTCAGTCTCTTCTATCCTCTTCATATCTTCCTCTCTTTTCTTGAGTTTCTCTTTTTGCTTTTCCTCTAGCTCATCATATATTGCTTTAATCCTGGCCTGTTTATTAAAATATATGTAGAATTAGCTGTTGGTATTTCAAAAGCAGAAGTAGAACATGAAAAATCCAAATCTGAAAGAACATCTATATTCTTAAGTAAACACCATAAATACACCTAAAGTTAACAAATACATCATAAGGTGATTAAAAATGTCTTCAAAATGAAGGACAAGTTGGCCATTAAGTCAGCATATGTCAGAAGCCTTTGAATAGGAAAAGCTGAATAGCCAGCAGAACTGGCAAACACAAATACAGCAGAGGAACCAGCAAGAAATGTTAGAAAATGTAAAAATGACATTGAAGCAGACAATGAATTTACAGTACTATTTAAGAAAATAGTAGAAAAGAATGCCATAAAAGAGGAGTTAAAATTCTAAATATTAATGTCAAGAGTGAAAATCTTTTCTGATGGGAAACATAATCACCATAGGCATGTTCCTAGATTTAAAAAAAAAAAGAGTGAAAAAGAGAAGGAAAACACTGCAGAGTTAAAAGGAATGAAATCTTTGCAAAATAAATGAACACCCTTCAAGGTTGGGAAATACAAGATCCAGCATACCTCCACTCCAAACTTTTCCCCTCTGCCCAAAGAAATAAAGAAAGACGGAGAAATATTATGTACCAGCAGCTGTGTTATTCAGAATTGGCAGGTCTTATATACACTTACAATTTCTAATATCCAAAATTCACCATCACTTGAACTCAAATAATTATTTATCTGTGTAGCAAAGAGTGAATGCACAACGTCTGATATAGATATATATATACACACACAGACATATATGTCTGTATATATATAAAGAGCAACACACCTGGCAACATTTTGAATTCCTTTCAGCTGTAGAAGTAGAGTGAAATAAGCCAAGATTATGGGAAAAAGGGCAAGAAATGACCATACATGTGACCTACTCTTTTCAAAGTATTATGCTAGTTGGCAAATAACTCCTTTTTTTAGTTTTAAATCATAGTCTACATAGTTATCCTTACCAGGAATGTTTCAAGTAGGAAATACAGCATAATTTCTGAATTCCTATAGAATGGCACAATATTAGGTAAAGTTATGGATAATGTTCCAGGTGACAACATGGTTGGTAGGTGGAATGGACAAGCTTCCCAAAAAACCACTAACATTTCTAGATCTCTGTCACTTTATACTCGGATGGCATTAGGAGATTCCCTTTGGCTATCTGAGAACAGAGTCTCATCTAAACTGCTATGCATTTTGACAGTCACTAGTTGATGATAGCTTTTGCACTTTCAACATCCTTTGACATCACCATTAAGTTTTATCCTATTAGTAAGAAAAAAACCTCTTGAGAGCAAGGATATGAAGGCTGTCTAACCCAGAGAAATTAGGCTTTGGAAGGAAAATAGAAAAAATAGTTTTAGTTGAAACAGAACTTTAAAACCACCTTAAAAGAAGTACAAGATGCATCTCAAGATCCTCTTTATCCTGAAAAAGCATGAACTACACTGAGAAAAAGCAGTTCTGAGCACAAAATTTACTTCCCATTAGGAAAGTGTTCTTCTGTTTCTGTCTGTAAAAGGAAAGAAGTGGGCTAAAAATGCCACTGAGGATACTTGCCAAGAATCAAGAGAAAGAAAGGAGCTTTTTAGTTTCAATGAATAATCAAAAAGGATCAATACTGAATACCAAAAAGGGAGGAAGATGTTTGGAAGCACCAAATCAAACCTGTCATGCTGTGGCAATCAGGCCCAGTCAGGCAGTCTTCTCTGAAGCAAAGCCTGAGAATCAGAGGGAAGTTGTGCATCAACCACAGTTGCATGTGATGGAGACCTTGTGCACCACCTGGCTTAGAAGAGGAACATTCAACATTTTCTGCTAAAGTCTGGGACGAACAGGAACTGCAAGATCGCTCTTATGGCTTGTCTTTCTAGAAGTGGGAGAGGTAGATACTAGATTCTGATATTGAGCTCTTGCACAGTTCAAAGTCACAGAATGGAAGAAAACAAGCTTTGTAACAAAAGCAAACTGGAGATTGTGACTGTTCAGAAGCAAATAAAAAAGGTTCAGGCTTTTCTCTCTCTCAAAAAAAAAGGGAACAAGAATCTCAGAAGGACTTCTGGTCATCACAGTAAATCCAACATTCAGTTCTAAAGAAAAATAGCCTTTGACAGCTCTCAGAGTAAATCTCTCCTATCTGAGACCATTGCAAAAGGAGCCAAAGAGGGTTTCTGAGTCAAGAACTAGCAGTAAAAGACTGCAATGCTTCCCTCCAGTTTTGGCTATGTTCTTTTGATCCCACATGATGTTGGATCAGAATCCAACATCAGAACACTAACAGCACAGGAATATTCATCTCAGGATGAGCAGGAAGGAGCAATGGAGCCAAACAATCCTGTATCTCATAACGGTGAGAGTGGGAGTGTTAATAGTAGAGATATTTTTCCCAGAGGTATGACAGTCTCCTTTATAGGAAGGAAGAGATGAATCTCAATGACACCAACTACGAAAAGGCTCTCAGGATGGGTTATATGCTGGTGTGCTAATCATGCATCACAGGAGATGTCTTCCAGTTATTAGAGGGTATTTGGATGAGAAGAAAGTGATTGATTGTACTGTTTATCTGGTATAAAGTTTTATCTAAGAAAAAGGCAATGCTTTTACTTCTTGCAAGGGACCTGGTTCAGCCAGTGTTGTCTCAAGGTTGGCAGAGCCGTTATCACTGTATCCCATCCCCTCACAGGATGTGCCCAACAATAGCAACTGGAAATCTATTACTTGCCTTTATCTTGTGGGCAGGCACCACAAACAGCAAGGTTGGTACCAACAGCCAGTTTAGCAATTGCTGATTTTGCCAGCTGTATTGGGTTTGCATGGCAAGGTTTTGGTAGCGGTAGCGGGGCTACAGGAGTGGCTTTTGTGAGAAGCTGCTAGAAGCTTCCCCTATGTCCGAAGGAGCCAATATCCACCAGCTCCAAGACGGACCCAACGCTGGCCAAGTCCGAGCCCATGAGCAACAGGGGTAGCGCCTCTGGGATAACAGATTTAAGAAGCAGGGGGGGAGGGGGGGAAAGTTACTGTGGAACAGCAACTGCAGCTGGAGAGAGGAGTGAGAACATGCGAGAGCAACAACCCCGCAGACCCCCAGGTCAGTGCAGAAGGAGGGGGAGGAGGTGCTCCAGGCGCCGGAGCAGAGAT
>JAVKLA010000027.1:6970670-6981526 GCA_034782735.1 Sagittarius serpentarius
TCCCCCATCCCACTGGGTGGGGGGGAAGTGAGTGAGCGGCTGCGTGGTGCTGAGTTGCTGGCTGGGGTTAAACCACACCACCTTCAATGGGCTCATAAAAGGTACTGAGAGAATATGATATCCATTTTAGAAAATGTAAGAGCTAGAAGTATCTCTCTCATACCAAGAAAAAACACAGGACAGGAAATGAGACTATTTAAACTGCATGTGCCCCTAGAATCTCAGGTGAGCATGAGAGGTATTTCTTGCATGTACTGCATGTCCTAAATAGGAGAGATACACAACTAAGCTTTCTAGGAAGAACATTAGAAGACAATTTTCTTTCTTCTTGCAGCCTGGTAGGAGGTGGACAGTCACTCACATTTTAGTCCTATTGAAGTAACATGTCGGGACTCTCTTAGTATACAGTTAATCACAACAAGCACTCCAATTCTTGGACTAACATGAGACAATGTGATGATTTAAAGAATCACATTCTGATGGAATATAGCAGTTCCACACAATACTGCAATTCTTCCCTAATACAAAACACGATACAGAAATCACAATGTACTCAGAAACTAAAATGAAAAATAAAGCATAATTATATTAAGAAAGTTTGTGAGAGGCTAGAAAAGTCTTGCAGTATCAGACTAATGATCTGACATGCAAAATACCTCCAATATATGGCAAAATATTAGTGGCAGAGTGAAGAATTTAAAGGTTTCTGAGCAGAACCAAACATCCTGCCTCTCTCACAGCACTTAATGGCAATCCCCCAAGAGAACTATAGTTAGTTATAGCCTTTGTTTAAAACACCTCTTATTCAGTCAAGAACTCCAACACAATAAAAGGGGATTTTCAAATAAAAAAACCCTACAAAGAGCACTCTTCCTCTGTGCTTGCACTCTGTAACACGTAAGAGGAATGCATGGAACTTGTAATTTTTTAGGAGGGATTAGCAATTTCTTTCTCCCTTAAGAACTAATAGTAGGTCAATACTAGGTCAATACATGCTAGACCAGTGGTCTTGAAAGTAGAATTAAGAGAGTGCAGGTGTTCTATAAAATAGCATTCCAGAAAATCCTTCTAAGAGTTAACTTAAATTATCATAAGAAAGCAATGAACAGAAATTTGGGATTGTAACAGGCTCACTAAGAATCCTTTTTTTCCACTAAAGCAAGATTTAAAAGGTAATTCTTCTGAATGAATATTTTTCTTTTAAAAAAATACTTAAAATTGAATTCTGTATTCAGCCTCCAATCATTTCCTGAGACTAGACTAAATAGGAGTCTGAAAAGGTATTTCCCCTTCAAAGGATTCCTTTGAAGACATAAATAGATTTAAATCCTGGAATGAATTCTTCATTACTAGAAAGTTGTCATAAACACTCTCCGAGTCTTGAATCTGAATTTTCATATGCATTTCTTGAACTCCTGAACACGTGGAAGGACAATAATTGGGACACACTCACAATACTAATTATATATGAAATAGATAATGCTCAAAGGATTTCTCTTGTGAACTTGTCCAGTCTTTTTAGGATCCCTGTAAAGCTTTAGTGTACAAGATGGTCTCAAGTAATAATGCTTCTCCAATCTGTTTTACAAGAATGCCCCTCTCTCTCCTGATGCTCCGCATTTGCCTGTACATGTTCTTACAAATCTGAGTTTCCTATTTCAGCTTATCAGTTAATAATTCCAACATGGAAAAGATCTCTCTCCATTATTACGTGTATGTTGAAATAAAAGTTTTAATCCATAAAAAAAGATGTCAATGAAATTGAAAATAATAAATTTGGAAAGCTATAGCACTAATTCTAAAATGTTCTAATAAACCCAGTAAGTAGTTACATCAATATCAGAACTAATGAAGCCTGGTTTCTTACCCATTTGTGTCCCATCGTTGATTTAGTTTGGTATGTGAGGTATAAGCTCCGACTTGCAGTATTCATAAGGAGTATGCACACAGCTCCTCCTCTCTCTCATCTTTTTATCCCCTCCCTTTTCCTACACCTCTTGTACGGAATTTCTGGGGCCTAGTAAGGAATGTTTTCCTGTTGACAGGATGTCTGTATTCAACTCAGTCATCAATTTCTACAAAACTTGTAAGAATCTAATTATTTTCAAGAACTTCTCAGGTGACTTTGCTGAAACCAGACAATAAAATCCAAAGTTACTGGGGGGATAAAGAAGATGACCTGTCAAGACACATAAAACCAGCATACACCTAGTGTCCAAAGGAAGAAGGAACTAAAAACTTATTTTATCTGCTGTTATATTATAAATGCACTAAGCATATTATGTACAATACAGTTTAAAGTATAGCTATTTGGAATCAATAAACTGAGGAGCTACAAAAGATGTGTGCATAATGTCTTATAAGAATTCAAAGAAAATGGAGAAAAACAGTATTTCAGATTCCATATTTATAACCAACACATATGAAAAAAATACAAATAAAATTCATAAAAGTTTTTACCAAAATGTTTCTGGGACTGAGGTTTCTGTTAACAAAAAGAGAATTACAGAGTCTTCCTAATTTTGTTTTATTTAATTGGCAAAGTATGTATTTTATCTTTTGCAGAACTAGTTCTTTTTTTTTCAAGTGAAGGTCAAAAAAGTTAGATGATAAATTTCAGCCTGAAGTGACTTGAAATTATTGAAACATTAAATTACAGATAGACTTAAAATAAAAGCAAGGTTCAATTTTATAGGCAGGTTTGCAGTGAAAAAATAAAGCTTGCTTCCTCTGTTTATATTGCAGGCATTACCTATTTCCGATTTTTTGCAAAAAATCTTCATTTTCTCCCTCAAGTTCCTCATTTTCACATTTCATACTGTCCAGTGCTTCATTAATATTGAGAATCTTTTGCTTTATATTCTGTAGATCACTTTCCTTGGTGGATTTCTAATGAACATTAGAACATCAAAACACCTTTAGCATAAGTTGAAATTATTTCAGGCCAACACAGGAGATGCAAGTATGCAAGCATTTTTACTTCATTTATATAAAAACAATAAAAAACTTACTAATTCTTCCAGAGCTTTAATCACTTCAGAAGAAGCATCTGATATTTTTACACTCTCATCTCCTTGGGCAGCTATTTTATTATTCAAATCTTCTATCTAGAAAATATTTTGTAAAGTAAGAAAGACAAGTATCTCCTATATTTCTTTGTAATAATTAAACAATATATTTAAAAAATAAATTCAAAGGGAAGGCTATTAAAGAGTAACTAGAGATATTTCATGCTACAGTATTCCTATGCACATTGCCATTGCAATGTATCCTAGCAGAATCTTTAGACTTGACAGTATCAGTAAGCACACACTCCCAGCCTGCTAATTCATACACGACATAGCCAGTATAATTAAGCAGAATACCTTAAGTTCCTCAGCCTCAAGATTTTCCTTATTATCTCAGTATCTCTATTAATACAGATTCATGTAGAAATTCAATGATGGATCAGCTACTGGAGCTTAAGGAAAAATGAGGATGTTGTTAGATCCAAGCATCTACAGAGTAAGGAAAACATCTAAAGTAGCTTTAGATAGATAAAGGCATACCTGCTTACATTGCGCCTAATGAACTTTGTTACTTTCACCTCTCCTTCCTCTCCAGAGGCTGAAACAACATAGCTATCCTGGCAGAACATACCTATACAATCTCCATAGAGATACAGGTCTAACTGGAATATGACCAGACAACAAACGTGTCCAAGCAGTATCAGGGTTGATAAGGATGTTAGAGAACACGTGGGAAGACTAGCACAGAATTAGGACGCAGGTACTTTAAATGGCATATAATTTCGTACTGCTACCTCAAGGCTCTGATGAAGAGCAGATAGATAAGACACTTTGTGATGATGTCCCAGCAGCTAAGGAGGGGAACAATACAGGCTTTGTCTTGTTATCTTGTCCAGAATGTCACAGCTCTGTTATACTTCCCTAGGATTCTGCTGATTGTCCTTGTATGGCTGTACCTTCCTAACTAGTTGGGGACTGAAGGTCTTAAACTGAATGGTTAGGGCTTATAAAACATGATCTGTGAGAAAAAACTGCAAAGCAGCACCTTTATTAATCTAGAAAAATAAGATAAAAAAGCAAATTGTTAAGTCTCTCAATATGTAAAATATGCCACAAAATATAGTTCAGGGGAAATGTGGGAAAGACAAAGAGAAATTGGTTACATCTACAAGGGAAAAAAAAACCCAGTGGATTAAGTATGAGCAAAATGTCCCAGTTTTTAAATTGCTAGTACATAGGAAAAACATGACTGAGAAATGTTTCTCCCTCTTTCAGTGTTTTTAGAGCAAACATTTTGACAGGAATGACCTAAAATACTGTTACATTGTGCAGTTAATTAATGAAGACAAAAGAATAAAGGAGTAATAGTTAAGTATGAGATTAATTTCATAAGAAGAGTTTCTTCTAATCTTTGAAAAGCAAAGCCCATGTAGACACAGAAAATGGTTTTAATGCATACAGATACCTTTTGTAATGCAAATCTGGGTAACATGGAAAAAAGAAAATTCAGAGTTGTCCTTACAGTGTCAAAAGTTGTAACACTTCTAATAGGTCATATATAAAATTTTAAAAACAGCATAAATTAAGAAAAAAAGCCAGGAAAAAATGCAGAAAAATATTAGTTCATATCACTAATTCTTCAAACTTGTTGATGTGCATGACAATTGTCATGTTATAATTGGGATCCAATTCAAACCCCACTGAAGTCACTGAAAATAATCCCAAGATTTTCCTGGTTCCCAAAATAACTCCATTATCCCAGTAACATTTCTATGATCAGAAGAATCACTTGGAGCTTTCTGAAAATGCACTATTATTTATAAAGATTTATTCAGTTAGTTGGTTTAGCCATGTTTTTGAAGGCAATTGACAGTAACAGATCAGCTTTATGCTAAGCTTAACTCTGGCTCACCTTTAGCATAAGCTAATCAAACCAAAGTTGGTCACCAAATGGAGCAGTTCCATGCTCCACCTTACCCCTTTTGCACATTTCTCTCTTTCCCTTATGTTGGTCTTAATACCCAGGTAGTACCTACTGAAGTATATCAGGTCAGACAAACCCAGCTGGAAACATATCCAGAAAGAAAGAGAAAAAAAAAAAAAAAAGGTTTACTAATAAGTATTGGCTCTATTTGAACATAGTGGTTTTCTAGATATCAGTTGGTAGCAACTGCTGGTACCAACAACAGGAAGAAAACTGTAATACACAGCTGGAAACAAAAGGCAAGAACATGCCCACCGGTGGCTGTCTAATATGACTTTATCTTTACTTTTGCAGGGGGGGTGCTTTGTTTTTTTTTTGTTAAGTTCTAGGCATGCTTGGTAGATTCAGCTTCTCAGAAATACTCTATCTAGATTCTGGATTCCACTGGATCCTTAGCAGGACCTAGCTATCTAGATGCACAAACCTCAACAGTACTGGCCATATACAAGAGAATGAATTTCATACTTTATTTATACTTGTATACATACACATATATATACATAGTTATACATAAAAAATAAATAAGTTCTGTTGTGGGCATCTAAATCCTGTTTTAGGCATTTTCGACTGGTTCCACATATGAAGCTGTCAATTAACTGAAAATTCCTAGCCAGGCAGTGTGAGGAACTCCAGTTCAGATTTTAAACCGCCAAGTACAACAAGATTTCAAAATGAATGCTAGACAAATATAGCAGAAAACAGGGGAATTTTAAGTAAAATAGGGCATCACTACACATGCTGTAGAAGTGCATCATGTGCCATCTCAGGTCAAAAAAATCTACTAATTCAAGAGGACACTTGTGCTGTCCCACTAAATGTACACTTTCTTCCAGATGATTTAAGAAGATAAGCAATATTAAGCAGATATGCATCCAACAACTGAAAATATCCAGGTCACTTAAAGGAATGTAAGATAATTGTGATATTTTTAATAATTAAATTTGAAAAATAATACTACAACAGAAGAATGAATAAGAGAGTTCCATAGAATCTACCACTTCTTATTTTGAAACCAGTATTTATATTTTTACTTTTACAGAGGACCTTAACTCTTAAACATACAAAATATTCAGGCATTCATGTACTTTTCAATAAAAGATACTCATTTACTTGCTTGTTTATAAATATTCAAGACTCACTTTGCTGTTCCAACATTTTGCATCTTCCTGGATTTCTGCTTTTTGCTCCACTAACTCCTCAAGGTGTTTTTCATCCTTTATAATCTTCTCCTCTGTTTCTTTTAACTTCATACAGTATTCGGTCCAAATAAATTCAGAATGCTTTAACTCATTCCTAATAGAAATACACACAAAGTGAATCCATCTATTTGGCAATATTCCAAGGTAGTCCCTCTCCATAAAGGAAAATGTAAAGCAGATCTGAATTAATAAAGATTTATTTTGATTCTCTACTACATTTCTTGAACAGGTATGCATGAGAGAATTTCAAAGTATCTACCCTGGCAGGTTCATGCAATTTCAGCCAGATATCAAAACTACTCGTGCTACCAGTTCACTTGCACTTAAACAGCCTGCCAACATTAAAACTTCTAATTGGACCTCTGAACAGGTATTGCTGTAGTTAAACACAAGACTTTGTTTCATACCTCACAGGTTAATTAACCAAAATAGGTGTCAACTTCTTTCTCTGCCAGTGGATGAATCTACACCAGAGCCATCTTCACTTAAGCAATCCACTGCACTGTCATTTTGTGGACAAATGTCATTTGTGAAGAAAATTTTTTTACTGACACCAATTCCTCATGTTAAAAGGAATTTGCAGACAGCAAGTAAGGTCAAAGGAGGGGATAAGGGCTTGACTTTACTCTGAGTAGTAGATTTATCAGCATTATGAGAAGGAAAACTGGCCATAATTACAGAAAGGTATAATAATAACTACAACAATCGTCAGGAAAACACTCCCACAAGACAGTTAGGTCTTAGTATAGGCTGTGCACAGGCCTTTTGTTACAGCCATGTATTAGAATGGATTCAGTGAAAGGCAAAAGAAATAGAGGGGCATCAGGTTAAAATTTTAAAATGACTGCTGGTGCTTGTCCATTATTTTTATTATTTTTATTATTGTTTCAGCAGGCAGAAAAAAGGAGTTACATCCATGTTCCCCAGAGAACTATCTTGGTCAATAACATATTCTGAAGTGTGCCTTAAACGACAAAATAAATCCACCGCAACAGAACTAAGGCCAACAGTAGTTGAGTTTTAGAGACATCTACCACATTACAACCTCAAAAAACCCTGAACAAGTGATGCATACTTAAATGCAGTAAGTCAACAGAAAACAATAATGAACAGACTTCATCACTAATTCAAGAGCCATTCCTAAAAGATTATTTGATAGACATTCTTCCAAATGTCACAGAATATATATAACATGAACGTGAAACCCAACACTTTGAACACCTCTACTTTCTTAGATCCCACCACCCATGAAAGAAACTTATAAACGATACTTGGAATTATTCTAATGACAGACGTAACAGGCATAGACTGTAATTTTCTTCTCATATTACCTATCACCTACAACTTTCTGAGTACTATCTCATGGAAAAATACAGTACTACCAGTCACAGCAAGTATGTGTAAAAATAACACACTGTGCTGTGTGATGTACCCCAGCCTCAGTATTTTGAGTTTCATGCAATCTTCATCATTTTCTCACTGATAGCACTGAACATAAAGAAAAGAGTATCAACTGCAGAACAGTCTTTCAGGTCTGTGCCATCACAAATCTGTCTTTCTCACACGTATCAATACCACATGTTATTCTAGTCCTCCTCAGATGGCGGCTGAAGGGTGTACTTCCTCTGTAATGTAAGTATGACTTTAATTACCAGTCTAGCAAATGGCTGGGAAAAAAAATAAAAGATACAGTAGGCAAAAAAAAATTAATGTCTTCACTGAGGGATAGAAAAAACAGTCTTCTACTTGACTTCTTCCTGTAAATGTTTATATTCCTAAAAACACTGGTATCATTAGCATTTTTAGTTTAATACACATTCACACTAACGAAACCGGTTACAAGGTGCATAACACCTTCTACATCACTGTCATGTAGTATGAATAGGAAATCAGTTAACTAGGTGAAACAGAAAACATACATGGTATATTTCTATCAGTATAGACGATGAATTTACGGTATTGGTTACCTATTGCCATTATCACGGGGATTTTCCTTACATTATGAGTTTTTTCAAAAGCACAGAGTTCCTGTAAAGCAATTTTAATGCACCTCAGAACAAAGGCTTATTACAGGAAAACACCACACTTTCTTTCTTGCACATGAAACAGTCTCAAGGGCCTTGATTTCCACCAAGACTACCAAAACAAAACAGGAAAACTGCCTGCACTGCCCTACAACTGCTAAGCAAGCTGACAGCTGTGACACGATGACAGAATTCTAAAGGGAACTGAACAAAATCCTGCATAAAAGACTATTAAAAAGTGAAGTAGTCAGAAGGCAAGACAAAAAATTCTAATAATAATGAAAAAATGCAGAAGTAAGATTAAATGATCAATTTTCATTGAAAGAATAGGTCAACAGCATGGTATCTCAAAATCCCATATCTGTTGCTTTGATATATTTACAAATGATCTGAAAGGGCAAGGAGTAGTGAAATTAAAAGACTGCATATAATGTGATTACAACAGGCAAGGCCAAAAAGAACTAAGAAACTTAAGAAAAATTTCAAGACAAACTAAGTAACTAGGGAACAAAACAGCACGGACCATTTAGTGTCCAAACTCAAAAGAAGTATAAGATCAGACAGATTAAGTATACCTTAAAATTCTAAATTAACTGTATCAAATCGAGAAAAACATGCAGGTATTTCCACCAACACTTGGAAAGTCTACTCAACATTTAGCACAGTTAAAGAATCTAAGGTGTTAGATTAAGTAACAAATAGGATGAAGAACATTAGAATAAAAAACGAGAGTAAGATGCCCCTGTTGAAGTCATCGACATGGCTTAATTTGGAATACTGTTTGCATTACCTTTCAAACCATTTCAGAAAAGTGTATCACAGAATTGAAAAGGAGTCAGAGGACACCCTTGAAAGGTCATAAAATACAGAAGTCTTCTGAAAGCACATTGAAAATAAAGGAAGTTGCTTTAGAAAACAGACGGGAAGAAGGAACAAAGTAAAAATCCAAAGTCATGGAGGATATAGGCTAGTGAAGAGGGATCACAATACACAGCAGTATTTATCATTACATACGTCTTAAGGATTAGACTCCCAAACTACAGCAATTTGCCTACAAGAGGACAATAACAAATCGCTGTTGACCACACTTTGTAAATACAGATTAATAAGGAATAAGGTTTAATAGCAGGTATATGCTGGAATAGTAAAAAAAAAAATTTTTTAAAGAAAAGTTAAATCGTATACTTTTAGCATTATTTATTCTGGTATTACATGATAAAATCACCTCCAGCAATGGATCACTATAACCATTGCTAACAAATCTTGCCAGCAGCTAGTAATTCAGACAAGTTGACAGAACACTAAATAGGCCAGTGAAACGCTAAACTGATTTGCAGCGTATCTGAATACATAGTAATAAATCACACTACATTTTTGGTAATACTTCTTACTCAGGACGTGATCTTTCCCATAATTAAAATCACCATGAGGTTTACAGTGAACTTAACCAGTTACAGAATGAGGGTCCATGCTGTCTGATTTCTCTCAGCTGGAACCCACAGAGGAGCTAATGCGCATTTGATCAGATCATCTCTATATACATATTTAAGCTATAGTTAAAATTCCAAACATTGTGAAGCTTGCATTCACAGGCTTACATCCATCAAAAGTATTATCTCCTACTCTTCACCCACTTCTTCCTTTGTTTAGACACATGTAGTGACTTTAATTGGAGAACTCGTGATTTCCAGAAGTCACTCTAGCCTTGACAAGAGTTGGTATTACAGAATTCTGGTCTCAGGTTTTGTATAATAAAATATTTGGGGTTTAGCTATATTTCTGACTACAATTTTAATTTTCATATACTAATTTTCTTTCTAGATTGCAAACTAGGCTCTAAAATTAAAAAAGTGAAGCTTTAGTTAACTAAACATAAACATGTTGATTGTGAATCTTTTTAATCTTAGAGATAATAAAATATAATTAGCATAAATACCTCTAATATAGTCTTAATATTATCCTGAACTCAATAAAAACAAGATCAAGAAATTCACTATACAGGTTAGAATCAAAAAAGGAAAAAAAGACAGGCTGAGAAAAGAAACAAGTCAAGAGAGACACTTATTTCTCTAGTATTTCTAAGCTATCCATCTCACAGAGAAATATTTTTTTTTTTATCCTACACTGACTCATCCTTACTGAGACACAGACAGTTTGGATCTTACTACAAGTGCATGAAGACTTTATGAGTGCAAGACTGGAACTTCTTTAGCAGCAACATCCTCTGAATAAATGCATGCTACCCAGGATGCCTCCTGCTCCCACATTAAAGTGTAAACATATTACAAGTAGAGCTATGATCCTTCTTTAATTCTGCAGTTTAGTGCCAATGGCAAGGAGATCCACAGTGACATGGTATCTTAAAGAAACAGGATTATTGCATCTAAATAACCTTTCTTTCTTCAAGACTATGTCAGTAAGGTTTCTGCTGTAGCTGACTGGCAAAGCACAGATCTCCCTGGATAGCAGACATCAAAAGCACCAGTCGTATTAGCCAAAGTAAGGACTCCTGAGGTTGATATCTACTCCAAAATCCACTGTAAGAGTGCTCTGTTTTGCAGAAGTCAGCGTTACTTTGTGCTGCAGGTTTAAAAACTTGTAAGATTCTGAGGCAGGCAGTAAAGTACTCCTTCTGTGGGAC
>JAVKLA010000027.1:6990646-7010122 GCA_034782735.1 Sagittarius serpentarius
AAAGATTTTTTTTATGAAAGCTTAATCATGTGGTCTTTATTCGAGCTTCATTCTCAACATAAAGTTGGCCCGTTCACATGTATCGCAGTAAACACAATCGATTACATTTCTGTCTTTAAAAATACATTATAATTATTTCTTATGAAGGCTTAAACATACACTCTTTATTCCAGCTTCTTTCTCAATAGAAAGCTAGCCTCTTCACATCAAGGTAAGCACAAGCAGTTACAAACAAAATTTTCATGTTGAATAGCATTTTCCTCCAGCTTATTTCCAATGCAGAGTACAACAAAAATGTATTAATATAAATGGTACAAAATTTTCATCTTTGCCTCATTGTTTGGGTAAGTAATCATCCAAGTAATAGTACAAGTTCCTGATTATCTCAGTTTTTTAAGAATACTTATTTCATTTTCTTTTCCTAAGTAAGTATCAATGACTTTACATTAAAGTCTTTGGAGTTCTAAGAATATTCAGTGTAAAATCTCAACAGCACTCTTTTATTCGTGATACACACAAATCATCATTTCATCCTGTGAAATCTCACTATCAAAAATGCCTCAGTTATTTGTTTTGATAAAAGATTCTTTGAGGTCATCATCTGTTGTCCTGATCTATAAAAAATGGGAATTATATAAGCTACAGAGTCCAAGACATTTCCATTTTGATTCCACAGTCAATAATTCCCTAAACTATTTTGATTAAAAACTGCAAGCATTGAAAAGAAGGACAACTACTTAAAAACTGGAGTGGAATTTTGGCTTCACTGCCGTCAACAGAAATTTTATCACACAATTTATTGCAGATGGGATCGCCTCAGGCTAGTAGTACTTAAAAGGTTGCACACTGCCTTAAAAAAAATTGCAAGCAATCTCTTTAATACTTAAACCTTAATTCAAAAATGTATAACCTGAGTAAAGACACAAACTGTAAAAAACAGAACTCTACATTGGGAGTATGTTATGAGTACCCTGCAACAGCAATGCAGCTATTTGTTTTACAGAAACTAAATGAAAAAAAATTTAGAATTTCCAACAACCAATATAACTAGCTTAGCTGGTTCAAATCCTAGATGGGTTAAAATGCAGTATGAATCTAAATACAGAAATGTAAATTATCTTCTTGCAAACATGATGATTTAATAGTATTTAATATAACATTTAAAATGTACGTGTCTTTCAGCTTGACAGATGATACGAATTTCAAAGGCTACTCACATCATTTACATAAGACATAGAGCAGGCAACAATCAACTATTATTACAAATGCAAAGCATCTACTAAATGAGGATAAGTAACTTTTACCACTAGTATTATGAAGTATTTTTACCTTCACAAGATACACCAGCTTCTTTAAAATCCAACTTAGTGGATAATGATAACCAGGTATCTTCAATAGATTCAGCACTGACCTGTTTTGTTATCCTGTAGATAAAAGCCACTGTGACTAAAAAACTTTAGACTGAATTTAAATTAGCATTGTTAAGTAAATATTACTTTCACTAAGTCAAAATTTCCTTTCTCAGATCTTACACATTTAAATGCTGGCTAGTTAAATGAAACAATTGCAAGTCATACAGAATTACTATTAATTGTGCAACTCTCATATAAACGCTTTTCTCATATTTCTTTACAGAAATACAAGAAACCAATTTCTTTACGTATTGTACTTACACAGATCTTCAATTTTTGTCCTCATACCCAACAATATGTGAAAGAGAAACTGTTGTAGAAAAGCTGTTACTCTTTCCAAGTTCTGAACATATTGGAGCAATATATGCTATACTTTTCAGACTTTCTAAGCAGCAGAAGCATTTAGTGCTGTATCTGTGTAGACACAGATACATTGCCACTGCAGGTCAGATGAAGTTTCAGTTTTATCAGTTTAAGGGAAGTCATCATTTGAGGGTCAACAAGAAAGAAAAAAATATTTTAGACATACGAAGGAAGAATGATCAAGGCATAAGGCTAATCAGTTTCCAACAGTTTGAAAGCTGGGAGACTCAAAAGCAGACATGAGGGCTTCGTTAAAATGAGATCAGGACAAATTTAACCTTCAAGTGAGAGGGGGAAAGAAATAACACAGGTAGTCAAAGAAGAACTCGTGAACTTAAGAGGCTCATTAGCCTACTGGAGCTGGGAACAAGGGGAGGAAGGATAACCACCACCTTCTTATGGATGAAATGAAATCTGCAGTCCCAGTGTTACATCACACATACACGCATAATGTGAATGTATATATTTGAAAGAACTCCACAAAAAAGTTCCTTTCCCATGAAGAAATAACAGACAAAAAGCCTATGCCAAAAACAGACTGAAAGAGGTATTACTGAAGCCTTCCTAAGTCAATAGAAAATACATCTAAAGTATAGGGAATAGAAAAAAATTCTATGCAGTAATGGAAAATAGTAAGACATGGGACAGGAAAACTGAGACCTGGTGATGGAAGAGATACCAAATAAGATACAGAAGCAAGAGTTGTATTGTATTGTATCCTAGGCTTAGGAAAACTAACTCTGAGTTCTTTAGTGTATTTCAAAATACATGCAGCCAATATGTAAAATTTAGAAAAAACCTGCAGGAGTTTTATGTTTTACAATTACATTTTAAAACTACATTTTAAATTTATAACTTTTAAGAACTCCGTATATATTCTAGATATCTCCAGTGCAAACATATCTAGAAAAAACAGATCTTCAACTTGTTACTGTTAATTTAGGAATTATGTTCTGGTTTGATTTTAACCAGCTTCCTCTCTCACTCTCTAACTTTAAAGATACATAGTTGCAAACACTATAGTGTGATTCAAGGAAATTTTGTCACTCAAACACACAAAAGTTATTTGAACTAAACATAAGTAGCTGGCAAACTACACCGAAAACACAAATATCCATTTAATAAGTATCTTAACATTATGAAGTATAGGAAAAACAGGAAAGAAAAAAAATGAAAAAATCTTGGGTTTTTTCCCATCTCATTACAGCATGTGATGAAGAAATGGCTGTTTCATTCAAACTTTTTTCCTACTCCCTTTTTTAATTACTTGTCTCCCTGTGTCTAGCCAAGCTGAAATTAGAGTAAATTTGACTCTCTATGCAAATTCATAAAATTGTACACAATATTTCGAGAACTTCACAAAGATCAGAGTAAGTACACAGAAACATTCAGAATGCTTATACATCATGTTCCAACCCAAAACTTAAAGCAACCAGAGCTTAAAATAAGTACCCTTACTCATATTTAGGTATCTGAGATAATTAGTAGAATTGGCGCAATTTCAGAAGTATCAATAACTGAACAACTGTTACCAACAGAAATACATCACTTAGGTGGGTCCTGAGACCTGTGATCATCTTGAATCTTTGAAAATTAAACAGTGAGTAGCAAAGATGTGAGAAATTCTCCAAAAACACTTTTGTCTTCTGAAGAGATCCTGCAGACACTAAGAACGCTTATTTTAGACGCATTCTACGTTACAGAAGAACTTGGTAAACTCTACAGTTCACAGAGCAGACTTTATAGCCAGACTAACATTTCATCAAATAATTACCTGATATTAAACCAAATGCATTCTTTTGTATGATTTTGTATGTACAATTCTTACCATGGTATTTTCTCCTCTTTAAACACATAATCATCCTGCAAAAGCAAAACATAAACTCCATTATACATCTCAGATGTTACACACTTTTTCTGTTTCCTAACAAAAAGCATAATAGGCCACTGAATTTTCTATCATAAGAGGATCTAATTAGTGTACATACAGATGAATGCTTTTTAACATTTTAGAATAATTACAAAGTTTTTGAATTCCTAAAAACTATGCATCTCCAAATGGCTGGTAATAAAACCCAGGGTTTGTACATACATGTTACGTACTACTCAATTTTGTAGAATGTTTTTTAAAAATCCCTTTATATTGTTAGTTGTATTATTTCCATTCTTAACTTCTGCACTTTGTTTTAAATCTCAAAACTACAGCGGAGATTCTGTCTGAATTTCACATGCTTTTTCTTCATTAGGGCTATGTCTACAACAGTAAATTAAACGCTGTCAGGGAAGTTTCCTGGGCCCGGCAACTTATCACCTACACTATTAAACTGTTACTAAATCTTACTGGTACAATCCGCAGTAAAGGAAATTAACACATTCACAAACCATTCCCAAACCATTTTGAAGCACAGTTCAGGAACTGGAAAGGGTCAGGGACCATTCCTCAAAAGCAGTGTGCATAATGTCTATCCCTCTTTGGAGGGTAAGAATTTAACAGTATGGATATGAGGTTTTCCAAGTCAATTGGACACACTGCTGGTAATACTTACGTCTAGCAGAGGTGTAAATAAATTCATATATAGACAAGTAAAATCCAAACTCCCTATATTTGTAGTACAGTTATTTCAATATATATGCCTAACTTTGATTTTTAAAAGCATTAATGAAATATTCATACTACAGCAACCTCACCTTTTCTCCTCTTAACTCATAGTTATAATCATGTCACCATCTAGAGGCCTCAGACTATTTTGAATCTCTATATTAAGTAACAAGAACTTGGAAGAGATGTGGAAAATACAAGACTTACAGAAACAATTTAAGCTAACATTAAAATGAATAAACATCTGGACATGCCATTGTTTATCCGTCTAATTCATGTGTATTGACGACAAAATCATGACATTAAAATCATTTCACTGTTCTCACATTTATTTAAAATAAGGTGCATTAGGCAATACAAATTTTTCTATTAAATTAATGTCTATACTGTAAATCAAGATATGACTGTAGTTCATGCACCTTGGATTTTTCTAGTGACTATGCTGCAGTTGCAGATACCTCCCTGCAGAGTATTTAATAGCATTTGTGGAATACTAATCTAAGACAGTTTTCCTGATGTGCTGCTATGACGACATTATTGCCGGTATTGGAGATAAATTATTTAAATATAACTTCTCTGTGCAAGCAGCAATCATATCTTCTTACTGCAGTGCAGAAATATGCAAAATTTATTAACATTTGGAAAACATTTCTCCAGTGAAAGTGAATTATTTAAATGATACTAATCATGTTCTCAAAGAAGTTAATGGGAAGATTTTACTATACTTTAAAACGGCATACATTGCATTCTTTCTTCATCTACCTACCCATTTTTTTAGCTTCCCTTTATTCTTATTTCTATACACACAAAATCTACATAGGCTAGGAAAACATTATATACTGCTAGAGAAAGAACTATAACATTTTCAAATTCATGTCTCTCAATATGAGAATAAAACTTTTTAATCAAAGAATCATTAAGTACTGTTCAGGAAAAAACATTGCTTACTATAAATGGCAGAAAATGGCACACAGCTCAATTTGACTATCTATCTACTCAAGATTAGTATAAAAAACTATTTTGCAGGGAACTGATATAATTGAAGCATCTTGACTCTGTGTGCATCTGAATTGTCATATACAAATTTACTAATCTTTATGATATATTGATATTACATTATGATAGTATGGTATATTGATTTTAAAAAGATAGTTTGATTTGCCAAAACTGTTAAATAGATGAAAAACACATCATGACTAGTAAATGAACCTTCTGGGCACTATTTTGGAGAGTACATATGACAGGAAGTTAAATTTTTATAAAAATCAACTTAGTAATCCTATTTAAAAATACACTTGTTCCTATAAAAAGTACTTGGCCATTTTCAACCATAAATGTACCTGTTGAAAGCATTTCTCCATCTTTAATCCTAACTCTTGAATGTGATGAATGGCTTTGTTAATACACGGTAATGGAGTATTTACAAAAGCACAGCTACGTTGCCTTGTGGTGATCCACTCATTCCTGTCTGGAGAAAGAAAGGGAATACAGAAGGTTGCTAAACTTCATGTGTGGGCTGATACCAGATTTTCTCATACCTGATTTTCTCCCTTTAATTTGGAACTTCATAAGCTTTGGTCTTGAAATTGACTAAGAATGTAACAGCTACACCTATTACTATGCACACTTTTTGCACAAAATGATATTCCTTTTTAATACAATCTCAAATACAAGGAGAAAGATTCAAAACTGCTTGAAGAATATGAAGGAATAATTTCAAAGGGATGAGATATGATAAAGCGGACTAGGGTCAAAATATAATTTGCTATAACTAATTTTACATAATTAATCCCAAATTAATCGAGTTTGATGATTTTACACTAGTTTTCAGCAAGGATTTTGTCCAAACAGAGAAAATAATATCAGAACCCAAAAAGGCAAAGGTGGCAGCTACTATAGAAATGCCTAGAGCAAAACAGAAAAGGCCACAGGGTTTTAGAGGCAAGCTTAGGCTACTCTTATGTATACAATACTTAGTTCCACCAAATGTTTGCTTCAGCCTTATGAAAGGATGAAGTTCCAGAACAGTAGTTCCCATGCTGGGAATTTAAAGCTACATGACATAAATGAACTGTTTTACAAGAGCATGCGGATTCCACAATTATGTTTTCTTTAAACTCCGTTAGCCTTATAACCACATAAATAAATGATACTGTGGCACACTGTTGAATGTTAACTATTTAATTAATACACAGAATGGGAATCTGACTGCAGAGGTCACTAATGAAAGGTGTCAGGAACCAAAACAAGACACTGAAACCTAGCACTAGAGCTATTAAAAAGTCTAAGAAGCTGTCCTACAAACATGAAACATTAACCTAATTATATTCAGGGGGATACAGTGCTTTAATGTGCCTTGGAGATGAAGCAAAAATAACAATAACAGTAATAGAGATTAAACTGTAAAACAGAACCAGACAACCTTCATATACAGTCTGTGGATTTGAGTTTTTGTTTGTTTTTTTTTAAAAGAATAATCTCAGTGTGTTAATTAAAGTGTCAGCCTAAAACATTGAAAGTCTGTATATTACATAAGGCTTTTTAAACTTAACTTTACTGTAAACAGCCTTACTGGAATGGAAAAGATGGTTTGCAGGATTTTATTTGAAAAGATAGCACACTAAAATGGATATCAAAACCTTGCTCTGCCTGTTTCTAAAGCCAGAAACCTTCACAGGATGCCTACACAGCACAGTCCTAAGAAAGCATATATAGACTTTGTATCTTTCTTATACTCTGAAGCACGACACAGAAGTTCAGATTTTGAGACCAACATTACTTTAATTTCACTTAGTTGCTTCTACTGTTTATTTTTCTTACATTTTACTAAATTAACATTAATGTTGTTGTAAAAACTACGCTTATTTTCTTTATATCACTAATGCAAATAACAACACAGCCATTTTAAAAAAAAATGAAATTTCTGAACAGCTTTAATAAAAAACCATTACTCTCTTACTGCTTTAGTCTTCCTTGGTAAATGCAAACATTTTTACATGCAAGTCTTCTAATCCCTTTGTAAAAGCAAGCTAGAAATATAACTCAGTCAGAAAGCAGAATTATTTACCATTTTCTTAAAATCTAAAAATTAAATGACAAGTGAAATACAGCCAATTTTGTTTTCAGATAGAAAACTGAACTATCATTGGAGGATGGAATGAAACTAGTAAGTCGATGACTGACACTCAAAGTCTACAAATGCATCATTTGTATGAAAGTTTTTCAGGCAGCGACACAGATAAGAATCAAGGAAGAGGACACTGTTATATAATATTACAAATACTACATACAAAATAATTTCTTGTGTCTTAAATTTAAGCCCTTCATTAAACTATTTGAAAACTGTATAATAGAAGATGTATCTGACATACCTTCAGATGGCTCATTACTCTCCTTAGAAGAACAGGAAAATGACTGTGTTTCAAACATTATTGCTGGTAGCACTTTTCAGCCTAATGATTAGAAAAATAATAATACACATACATATATACATACACAAACACACATTTTAAAAACTTATTTTCATCAGCAAAAAAATGTATGCCATCAGTGATATATCTACAGTATTTTTAAAGGATAGCAAATCCATTTTCATTTTTGCTACTAAGGGAAAAGCAGCAACTAAAGAGTTACTGTAGTTACAAATCACACAGTGGATTCTACTTAAGTAATGAAATTACAGTTAAAAGAAAAAAAAAAAAATAAGAACCAAATTTCAACCTATGTGTCCTGGCTTTTTAAATTATACAGGTTATTTTGGATCACATCGTGAGAGTGGTAACCAACACTAACTGGAAAAATGTGAAAAACAAAATGGATAACCTATGAAATTAATTTTAATTAAAAAACTGTCAATGGAAAAGAGGTCCATAAACCTGTAGTTTGAAACACTGTCATCTCAATGGACTGGAGACACATAAGAGAGGAAAATAATCTACTTATTTGCATATAAACTTATAACTCAGATTTACTACAATAAACAAAATCAACATTATTTATTTATAATTTACATATTTCAGAAAAATAATACTAGCTGAAAACTTAGGTAATTAAGCCTCAGGACATCAAGCTGAAGTAACCTGCAAAAATATTTTATCACCCTTAAAGTTCATACATTTGACAAATAACTGTATTGCCATACAGACATCCAGGTGAACACCTCCTAGACTGTGCAATTGGCATATTAGAAGTCCACAGAAGTTTGTGGTTTCCAACTATTATCAACCTACAAAAGCTGACTAGTAAAAAAGCAAAAAACCCCAACACCTATACTACATTCTTCATCAATATGAAGTACTGGAAACAAATTTTAGCATTCCGTATTCTTGTAAGTAGCACTATTAAAAAATAGAAATATGTTTATTCCAAATTCTCTGAAATGGAAAATAGTTGTCTGGATGGACGGTCAGAGAAAACAAAGAGCAAGACCAAAATATGCTTCACACTTTCCACACCTCAGTTTATTCATCCATCAAACTCAAACTAAAGTCTGCTCCAAAGAAATGTTAGAAGAATGTAAGTGTACCAAGCTTGCCAAAAGAAATGCCAAATCCACAGCTGATCTTCTACATGAACTTCCATGCACTGCAATGCAGACAGCATTATTGTCCTGCTACTGTAACAAATTGATTGACTTAGAAAATCTGAACAATACCAACAAAACCTTTCAAACTAAAGCTATGGAAAAGATTTTTTTTTTAAATTAAATAAAGTTCATAATACATATAACAAAGTTTCAAGTCAACACATTTTCAACTATAAAACTCTCCTCAGGAAATGTATGGAAAATGTATTATATGAGCCATTCTTGCATGTCATTCGCACATTAATACCTATTTTTTTTCAAGTTTGGTGGCTTTTTTAATTTTATGAAACAATTATTTCCAATGGCAAGATTGAATGTTGTTCAAAGAAATATGCCGATTTGGCAAGCAGAAATTTTTAACTGTATCTGTGACAGGATGTCAGCTTCTTGGACTCTGCAAAGTGAAATTCTACTCTCCTAACAGGCTCATCCTGACAGTCAGACCAGATGGACCATATTAGCTCCAACAAGTACAAAAGAATCTGAAACTCTTAGTAAATCAAAGAAAATAAGTATTGACAGACAGAATAGCTCTAGAGAAAGGAGGAAAGACAAGAAAAATACTACATACAAAAGGATGAAATCAGAAGAAAAGCTTAAGAAACAGTTTCAATTCGTTGTTTATATAGCCAGTAATATATCCACAACAAGGTATGACAGACTATTATCTGATATTATCTGTGAGCACGTGTTAAGAAAAAGGTGAGAACATCACTTGCCTGATAAGGAATCAGATACACAACACAAAGATGCATTCCACCGTACATAATAACACACTGAAAAGAAAAATATTGGACAAATCCGCAGTTGATGACAAAAGTAGCATTGCAATCTGAGGCTCGGAAAAAAAATGTCAGCACATAGTTCATCTAGTATCTGTTGAAAGTCTTAGCCTCAATATATATAAATATTACACTATTTATGTTCACAGCTGTAGCTATCAAAATACAAATAAAAAAATTACTTTCATAGTGTCCTATCCAGAAAAAATAAGCCAAATCTAGTGAGTCTGCACTCACAATTCTCTAATATACACCTCTGACCTTCAGGAAGTGTTATTCTGCACAAATTGTTTTACGGAATTCAAACTAACTTTCTCACTCTGACAAAGATAACCAGTATGTTAGTCATATTACTACAGTGTATCTTTTAAAAGTCATTGTATGCTACACCATAAAGAAGGAGAAAAAAAAGCATTGTGAATCTTTCCTCCGGTACGTGTACATATATATTTATAAAAATATATGTACATTGTATATATTATTGAATATGACTACAGCTAAAGTAAACAAACACAACATTTTAATTGCTTTCTTGGTACTTTAACAGAAATAATTTGTCAGCTGCTAAAAATAATACCAACACCTCACATAGAAGGATTAGGAACTAACAGAATTTTTGTTAAAAGCAACATCCTCGATAAAATTTTTTCAATGAAAGAGATCAGAATCCAGATGTTAGAATTTCTATCCACCTAAGATAAGCTACTGTAACTATTTCTCATCATAAATGCCATTCTCCAGGCAGAGTCTTGGGATATTAATAAATATGCTTCATAAAAAGTTTATTCTATAAGAACTTCTTTCTCATCAACTCCTATACTTACCTCTTCACGAAAACTCTAATTCACTATTAAGTAAACTAAGTGCAAATTGAAATTATCTACCTCATAAGCAGAACAGATACGGCCAAATCACAGAATTTTGTTTATAATATTCTCATTGATTCCTGCCTCACTGTGACTATGCCATTTGTGTTGGAATTCTTCTTCCTTCCCCAAAATGCAGTCAGCATAAATAGAAATTAAAACTAATTCATAGTTAAAAGGAGCTAACATTCCATGAACAATCTTCATTTTATTCTATCATTTGCTGACCTCCAAGTGTTAACTTGCTGCAAATACAGCATTTTACCATTTCGGTTTAGGGTCCTAGAATTTCTTGCACAATTTCTGCCTGTCCTCAAGTGATGCAGTGAATCCTTTTAACCACTGAAATGTAGCCCAGGTTTACTTCAGAATATGCAGAAAGGGATAACATCCCTGAAATTATTCCCCCAAACTACAATTAGTGCAGATGTTTCAAAATAGTACAGAGTGTTGCTTAAAGAGCAGTTATAGCGATAAGTCACATACCTGAAAACAAGGCTTCACATAGAATTTTATAGGCTGGCTAATATAAACCACCAACTCTAATAAAAATATTAGACTTATTATTAAAAGCAACAAAAGACAGAAAAAATTCCTTAGGTTCTTTGTTTTATTTTATTCCTTTCACAGAAAGAAGATACCTAGAACTAGTACATTATACCAGCCACTTTAAGCTTTAAGGAGGGCATTGAGATCAAATAATGTACTCTCACAAACTTCTAATGGTATCCAAAACTAAAAATATTATAGCTGAGATCTTACTACTATCATATAAATACCTGAAATAGTTCTGTATCAAAATTAATTTGATTTTTTTCCAGTATTCCACTATTCCTGTGGTTCATTCCAGCTAGATAGTCTGCAGCTCAGATAAACTTAATCCCTGTTCTTTTTCCACAGACCTTAGTGCAAACATGAACTCTAAACAAACCAACCAACCAACCCACAGACAATTAGATAGGATGAAAAACAAGGACAATGGAAATCTGTTGAGACGGAAAATAAGAGACACTGTAATAGGTAAGGGAATTAAATCCAAGTATTCTGTGCCATAGTCATTAATGATACACTTTGTCTTTCTATATATATTCTTGAGTTCCACCTTTCTGACATGAATCAGAAAACAGGAATTATACTTCTACCAAGTAGTATTGAGAAAATAAATGCCTTAAGAGCTGCTCACATGCTGCGACATGGGTTCACATAAAACATAACTCTCTCTGACTAAAGGTGCTACCTAATCTGCTATTTCAGTGTCCCTCCTCACACGTTCCAAGGCCAGAAACAAAACAATAGAAGAATTACTCTTCTCTTCCTTATTCCTGGGAGGTCAAAGAGACCTGACTATCCCTGCTCGAGCAAAAAACTAATTCAATTCAATTGCTAGAAATGAGCACCCAAAATTCCATTACCACAAGAATCACCCAAATATGTTTTAAAGATGATTACTACCAATGTTCATACTGCTAAGCATGTTAGTTATTTGATCTGTCCCCTTACACATAATTAAAATATCATGTACTATAGCACAATATTTTTGCAAAGATTATTAAATCTTAAACCTACCATCTTCCATTCTGTTGTATATGTCTAAATGAAATACAGTGAATATTGGTTACCATAGTAACCACAGAACTGAAGAAATTTAGTTTTGGCATAATTGCTGCATATGTTCGTACAAATCACATCTCTTATTCTGAACATTAGAAATGAAGACACTTTTGAACTCCATTTTTTAAAAATAGAGTAATGAAGAAACAAAAAATTAGATCAAGTATTTATAGACATAACACAACATACTCTTGTTTAATGCACTCATTCTCTTTTCTAATTAGAGTGCATTTTCTTGCATTCTGTAAAACCATTTAGTTAAGTACTGTTTAAGTTATCTTTTTACTTATTGATAATTAAGCCAGTTCTGTTGTTGTCATTACATTCAAAATACTATTTTAGAATAATAAATATATTATTAGTCAACAGAAATGGCTAAAGAAGCTTCAGCAAAAATAAACACCCTCAACAGCCTGTGACAAACTTATTTTGTTTTTTTCACTTGCAATGAGGTTCGCTTTGAATAAGGATAAATTTACTTGTTTCTTTAGTTTCAAGAAATAGTAGAAAAGGAAAAAAGCGCTCTAGGCATGCTAACGTTCAGTCTTACAACAGCATAATTTTCTCAGCAGCATTAAAAAACACGCATTCAGCAGGAACAAATTAACTCTATTCAACCAGCCTGTGAATTAGCTACAAACTCCTCTCCATTTCCTTATCAGCTCCCAGAATGAACCTTAAACATCTCCAAGAAATCCCAACCCTAAAACAAACCCACAACCCCACAGGGCAGATGAACAGTAGGACAGTGGGATTTCTATCTTTCTACTTCAACACTAGAATTCTTTCACCCCTTCCCTTCTCTAGCTTTGTTTGCTTGATTTAGTTCTGATTCAGTTGTTTCAGAGCTACCTTATACTTACTAAGTACATTACCACCAGTACCTTTCATTTTAATATTCAGAAATTCAAACAAACAGAATTTCAGAAAGAGCTTTGTAATACAGAACAGATAGACAAATAAATAGTAGTTAAAAACAACACAGAGAGATCATCTCTACTTGAAAGCTTTAAGTCTTGGAAACTTAAAGTCTTTTCTTAAGCTGTCACATACATTGCACAAAAATCTGTAATCAGCCAATACACTGCAACAAAGAAATGCGAAGTAAAAGTCAAAGAATTTGTTTAGCACACAGTATCATGCTTCTAGCTTGAAGTACCAACAATATAATTCTCGGTTTACCTTCTCTCCTCAGACCTTCCTGGCATGAACGGGTCAAGGTCTT
Source organism: Sagittarius serpentarius (assembly GCA_034782735.1). Taxonomy (NCBI): domain Eukaryota; kingdom Metazoa; phylum Chordata; class Aves; order Accipitriformes; family Sagittariidae; genus Sagittarius; species Sagittarius serpentarius. The sequence continues at coordinate 7,004,090 of JAVKLA010000027.1, forward strand.
AATGAACTTGTGGAACTGATCCACCCAAATTTTGAAGAATATAACAGGTTCTCAAAAAAAATGAAGATAAAACAGGGATAGTGGATGAATGAAAGATCACATTATTATTTGAAATAATAGCTATTTATTAAGTGGTGGTCTCACTGATGTTACAAAGAACAGAGAAAAAATGCTAAAAGTTTTACAGCATTCCCATGATCATTAGAATCAGTAAAGTCTGGTTTTCCGTGGATTTTTGTGCAACGTTCCCTCACAGAAGCCCAGCTCCCTTCAGTGTCAGCAAGCCTGACCAACACAGCTTCCTTTAGTATTCCCTTCTGGGCATGTGCATAGGACTGGTTTGGAGCTTGGCTGGCTAACCGAGACACAAGTCGATTAGTCACCTGACTGCTACCCTACGGAATACGTAACGGGCTAATTTAGAACTCCTTTCTTTCAAATAAGGAAATAATTTGGGTCTTCCCATTACTTAGCTGCCAATGTTCATGAAACCTGGAAGAACTTCACACCTTTGAGAGTCCTACCCATCTGTGAAATCTGGTTGGAACAGACAAAACCTACTGGAGGACAGGCACTGGCAGACCATATACATCAACAGCGTACACTTTGTTTTCTTAGATATACCAAAAAAAAACCTCTTTAATTGGAGGCTACCTAAAGTGCCTGCCCTCATTTATTTCATAATTTTTTCCATCAAACTATATTTTGTAGGGATCTTAAAATGTCACGATTTTAGAAGTAGCGTAGGTATAGGAGAAAGACAAAAAGATGACATCTTGTATATGCTAAAAAATAAAGAGCATAGAAAAAAAGACAAAAACAAGCGAAAGAACAAAGTGTGAGGGTGCTGGCAATGGTAAAGAAAAGCAGGTGGGATAAGGTATTCAAGGAATGAAAGGTGCTTGCAAAGCAAAGCTACAAAACATGCATTATGCAGTAGGGAGAAGGGAGTTAGTAAAAAGATACGAAGATGACAAAGTAAATGAGAGCTAAAGGGAAAAAAAAAAAAAAAAAGAGAGACTGACAAAGCCTAGCTGCCAAAACTGGAACGGGACAATATAAGTAAATATGACAGAGGATCTGTAAAAGAAAAAAAAGAAATTGATTATTTAATGAAGCACTTAGTTGCATGATAGGGCAGAAGGGGTCCAACCAGATAGAAATTTTATTTTCTCTTAAGTAATGACAGAAATGTAGTAGAATGTGAAAACAGATTCCATTTGCAAAATGATGCCTCCATGGATTGAAAGATCCAAGGCAGTTTCACCTAAATCTAAACCATATCTGACAGATACTTGTCAAATCTGTTTTAAAATCTTTTAGTGACAGTTTCTACCAGATGTCTAGGCAAACTTAAACAAAACATAACCATCCTTGCCATTAGTTAGCCATCCTAATGTATAATATAATCTCTTTGTCATATCTGTATGGACACATAAAATAATAGATTGCCTTCATCTTGTAAACATCTTAAAACATTAGAGAATTGCTCTTTCTTTCCTTCTCTACACTAAACAGACCAAATTCTTCTAATTTTTTTACACATACATCCCCCTGCCCCAGAGATTATACTTTCCAACTGTTTTTCCGCTCTCTTCCTCCAAGTTGTCCCCAGTTGGTCCAGGTCTTTCCAGATGTATATCCTACAGAGGCCAAGCCCTCCAGCTGATGGCTCACCAGTACGTAGAACAACAGAATTCTTATGCAATGCTTTTGGTTTTGTATCCTGATACACACTGCTTTTATCCCAATAGCGTGATACCCATTTTCATGTTTAGCACTTCAACCTACAGGTCTTTTGCTACCTTACCTAGCATTTTCTTCTCCTCTGTACGCACTATTTCTGCTTATGGATAGTACTTTGTACTTGTTCTTACGGATTTACATCCTACTCTCTGACTTCTCAAGATCATTTCAAATTCCAAATGATCCTGTCCTCCAGAATGCTTGCAGCTCCTCCCACCAAGACACTGTGTCCAAATTGAGAATCACGTAGTAAGCCCTCGCTGTCAGTATTACTCGCAGAGTACCCCCGTTGTTCTACAGTGCTATGCATGAGACATAGTTTGTGCCTACCATGCCGATGCTATGCTCCTTCAAAGAAAAAACTGGAGAAATAAACATTTTAAAATGCTGATCCATCTCTATTTGATTTCCCATTTTAAGCTGTATATATTTTATTACTTCATGTTTCAGAAGGACTTGAAGTTAAACAGTAATTTTAGCCATTATGTATATTACATAAATAGTTTAGTTGCAAAGATTAGAGAACCAAAATGAGTTGAAAATCTGGCAGGATCATACAATCTATTTGAAATAAAAAAGGGAACACAACTCACTACTAAATAACATGAAATTGCATCTGTGTGTTTTCTAGTTTGATGGGAAGATCTTGCCAAATTCCAAATCGAGTGCTGAGTAACTATAACACATTCTTGTTCAGTTGGACTAAGATGTATTTTGTGGCACTGCTCAGATTTTAGCAGCTAATTAATTCTTGATGCTATATAGAAGTCTTGTTTAAAAAGAAAATTAATAGAAAAATATTTTTAAATTATATAGTTTCAGACTACTTTTTTATAAGGATTCAACATTAAAGGAAAGACTAACTTACACAATTCAATATAGCTACATTAAGAGTACATTCTTGTTCCCATCCTGCAATATAACCTCAGAAGATGACAGCTCCAAGACAAAGCTCTGCATGACAGGAATATTAAAAAAAAAAAGACCAAAAAGGTAATGATAATTAAGAAATCAACAATATCCCCAAGCTGACTGGAGCAGCTGCTCGCTCAAGCTAATTTTTTCTCACCATCTACCTTCCAAAATGAGACATCCTAAAAAATAACACTTTTTATCTAGGAAATGTGAGTTACCTTTACTTGGTGTTTGTGCTCCATGATTCAGTAATTCAACTTAAATTTTGAAACAAAGCTAAAAACACACAGTAAAATGAATAAATAAGTAAATGTTAAAAAGACCTTTATATAAGACTTTATTACATATTTGAGCAAAAATAATACAAGAAAGGGGTTTTTTTTGCTAGATTTACTCTGTCTCTAAATTTCCTCTTCAACACAGAATTGTTTTCAAATACATAATAGTTCGCACCATGTACACAGTTCAAAAGTCATATAAACACCCATTTCTTACTAGAGAGTTTTAATTTCTTATCCATATGCACAGACTGGCATAATCTTTAGTGTCTTTACTCTCCTTAATGACAGTGATCCACTATGTCAGTACAAAGCCCTTTTATATGCATGTAGTTAGCCTAATATTAGAATTACTGTAATGCATTATCTACCTCATCACAGCTCATGGCACCAGTTTTGTGTATAGACAAGTCCTTTGAAGTTAAATAGGAGAAGCCTCAGTGATTTAGATTTTCTCAGTATTCAGTGTTGTTTCTTGTTTACTGTGAAGGCAATTGATTCAGAAAACCAGAAAAGTTCTGTAAATTATCTAGTCTCCAACTTTGAGATACAGAATTCAAAATCAGTTTAAATCATTTTGCTTACATACTATCTAAACTCAACAGTTGCATGCTGCAACTATTACAAAGATCATAACAGTATACAAAATCAGGGACCCCACAAAAAGTTGGAACAGATAAGTAGACTTCTCTATATTATGAGATCTTATCATTTTACAAATAATGAACATTTTTAACCATTTGATTTCTATTCCTACTCCAAACTCTCTTTGAACATCAAGTGTAATGCTTCCGTAGGCATCTTGTACATATCAGGGAAAATAATTCTACTGTCATTTAGGTTGATTTCACTAGAACTTCTATGGGATCTTAAAATATAATAGCAAATATTTTGGGCCAATATTGCAGCATTAACTTTTGATGTTAGTGTGGATAACAATCTTCCAAATGATAATTTCATCCAAGTACTGAAAGAGCAATAGGAAATTTTTTCTGTCTCATGTCCAAATTGAAATGAAAGTTCTAACATCACCCTTCAAAAGGGGACACTTCCCCTCATTCTGTCTTCATGTCAACAGTTCTAGACCTACCTGTTGTATTATGCAAGGTATCTAACCTGAAACAATCATCTAGAGCGCAGCTACTGCTACCATGTCCTCTTTTCATTTAACTTCATCTGAAAGCTCTTTATGAAAAATCTTACAAAAGGCTACCTGTAATGCAGACCATCACATCTATACCTTAATACCAGATCTTAAAGTCAGGTAAACTCTAATCTCACACAGACTGTATGCTCTGAGAAGATGAGAGCATTTACAAAAATTTAGAGCCCCTCACTAGGGAAGAAGGCTTAAGAAACACGTGTCATTTTTGTAGATAATAGTGGCACTATCTCACTAGCGATAACCATGCTGCAACTCCATGAGGAATAATCTTAAAGGACTGCAAATTAATCACCTCCAAACCCTTAGTAACTCTCTGAATTCCCAAAAGCAGATTCAAAAAGGATCTCATTGCGTTAGCAAACATAGTCAATTTTCCAGTCAGGGCAATTTGAAAGAACATGACAAGTCCCAAAATGATTACATACTGGATTTTCATTTGAGATCATGACCCAACACCTCAACATCCAACATACATCTCAATATGATCAATACAGAAAAACAAGAAGGGATTGTTGCTTGTGGTATATTCTGCTGAAGCCCAATAGTCAAGCCTACAGTGCTAATTTTTTTTTTTTACCTATTTCCCCGACATATTCACCGAGGCTCCCATGACCAGTGTGTGACCAAAACTTTACAACCCTATGAGCTGTTAGAACACGTTCATTAAACCTTCTCTGTCATGAATTCACCCATTCCTCATTAATTATTTTCCCAAAGAAATAACAGGACAGAAATGAGAGATGAGCTACCTCTTCTTTCCATAAGGTCTTCAAAATACCTTCTTCAAAGTCTACTCTGCTTTGGTAAGGTGTTATTACAGATTGCAACTAAGAGATTCCATGCTTCAAAAAACAACCTGAGAGCTTTTGGAAGGTAATAAAATTCTGGAGTAACTCCCATGCCATGTCCTTCCACATTTTCTAGCCTTATGCATTTTGCTTTTTAAAGAGGAAAAATACTGGGAGACAGAATAATTACTGTACCCTCTGGGGGTGGAGGGGAACCTCTAATGCTTAATCAGTCTCCTCTTCAGTAGTGACTCCTAACATTCTTGAGCCTGTGCAAAACTTTCACTATGTATCTCAAACTTGGAAAGGAAAGCTGAAAACTTTTCTAAGCTGTGTATCAGAAAGTTTATTGTAGTCTTTGAATCACTGAAGAATAACTCAGGAATAAGAGGGCAGAGCCTATTCAAGCATACAAGCTGAAAAATCGGACCTCCCAAAGATGTTTTAGCTGCTGCATCAAGCATTGCAAGAAGAAAATGGGATTAATTCTGGAAGCCCCAACAAGGCGTTCTGACTGAACCTCTTCCCGGAGCAGAGATGCCCAAACGCTTCTGCAAGGGGGGGATGTACCCGCCACTTCAGTCAGACGCCTCCAAGGGTGCAGCCTCCTGAAGACAAAGACAGTTACTTCGGCTTATTCTGCCACGACGAGATAGAGAACGAGGAAGAACTGGATGTGCCGGACGGCGCCCCGGACGCCGTTCGCTGCCCCGAAGCAGCGATGAAGGCGCGGAGCCGCCACCGCGGGGCGAGGGCCCCGCACCTCCTCCGCGGCGGCGGAGCCCACCGGCACGGGCAGCGCAACTGCGGCTCCCCGCTCCCTCCCACGCCGGCCCGCGGCCCAGCCAGCAGCACCCGCCGAGCCCCTCGCTCGGAGGACGATAAAACGCAACCTCAGGGCACTCCTCCCGCACCGGGAGCGCCCGGCATCGAGCCCGGAGCCCGCCTCCCGCAGCCCCGCTGAGCGGGAGGCGTCAACGGCCTGGCTCCCTCCCGCCACCTCCCCTCCGGGCGGGGGCCAGGCGGCACCGAGCCTTGACGAGCCGAATATCTGTTGTGTGCCCCCGCCCGCCACCGCTACGCGCCCGCCGCCGGCAACACAGCTGTCTGGCGGCCCCAGCCCCGCCTCCCGGTACTCACG
>JAVKLA010000027.1:7015828-7033925 GCA_034782735.1 Sagittarius serpentarius
CTGTTCCGGCTGTCTCCCCTCCCAGCTTCCCTGTGCCCCTCCAGCCTTCTTGCTGGCTGGGCAGGAGAAGCTGAAAATTCCTTGACTGAGTCTAAACACGACTGAGCAACAACGGAAACCATCAGGGCGTTATCCACATTCTTCTCATACTAACCCAAAACACAGCACTGTACCAGCTACTGGGAAGACAACTTTATCCCAGCTGAAATCAGGACAATCCCATTTACAGTTCATCGCATAATATGTAGGGTGGGAGAAAATGAAGTGTACAGCAGGTTATACTACTGCTGCTCCATCCCCATTTTTTGCAATTACATTGCATGGCAAAGTATGAATAACACCCCAAAGCAGCTGTATCATTGGAAAGAGCACTTAACGGCAAAGAGTGTTTTATAGAAGTTCATGGAAGGACGCAAAAGAGAGATTGTTTGAAGGATTTTCTATTTTATCTTACAGACTATTCGATGAAATGTATTTGTCAATTTTATAATGGTGTGCTGTAATTACTCAAATTACAGTAATAACTAAAAAAGACTAGTCAAATCCAATCAAAACAAGCCACTTCAGATCATTACTCTAGCAATGAAGAAGAGCTTCATATGAAAACTGGAGGGAGAGGTTTTTCCAGCAAGTTATAAATCCCACATTTTTTTCGGTTTTTATTATGGTCTCAAAAATGCTCTATTTAGCCCTGATTAAGCAGGGGGGTTGGAGCAGATGACCTCCAGAGTTCCCTTCCAACCTCAACTATTCTGTGATTCTGTGTGAAATGCTGAAATATTTGAATCAGATTTGGCAAGGCATAGTTTTAATCCCTCATGGGATTGCAAATGCAAGTTAGAGCTCCTCAAGGTAGAAAGAAACACTAGATACGGGTTTCTTGCATCCGGGTTGGCTGCTTCATTACTGGGTTACTGAATAGAAGCAGTCTAGTGTATGTGGATGTCTATATGCTTTCCTTTTCTTTCATGTGCCTGAAAATAAAAATTGTGTTACAGAACAAACAGTATGTTTAATTTAGCGTAAAACTTTTTTTTTCTAACGTGAAAAGCCACAAATTTGGTTCTTTATGACTCATTCCCACCACATATATTTTTCACTTTGGCTGAGAAGGCAAATATTCAATTATTCATGCAACTCTTCAGAACAGACTGCAGCTATGACAATGCTGGAAAGCTGAGTATTATGCTTAGAAATGGTGTCTTGGCTGCCTAAACTAATACCCTTGCACGTGACAGTTACCATGGCCTCTCGCAAAAGTGTAACATTTCATGTGCTGAAATGCAGGTTCTGTGACCAACGGAAACTTTTTTACAGGGTTACCTTGCGTATGTATATAAATCCCATCTCTGTTGCATTCTCTAACAGGAATTCTGCACGATACTAAGCAGTTTTTGTTTATTCCTGTAAGTCTAAAAGAAACTGTCATTAAAGGCATAGTTTCTCACTTGAGTTAATTTGTATTGAACAACTGATAAAGATCATATCTGGTATCAAAATACATGGTACGGGGAGACAGACACTGCCTTCCGACCATTATGAGGTGGGAGATGCAAATTCTTGTGACAGAGCTGTTAATAACTCAGAAACTGCTGCCGTGAATTTAAATAGAAAAGTTCTCCACTCAGATCAGAGCAGAAAAACAAGATGAGGCATGTGAAGATAATGCACACAAACACAGGCTACAGGCATAATATACACAAAGTAATTTAAAATAGACAGTAGCAACCAAGGCATTAATAATAGATATGGAAATGCATCACTCTGTGGAAGGATGTAATACTGTTTGTAAAACTATGGTTGACTTCATATTCATTTAAAGGTAAGTTACAGATTGGAAAATTCTGAACCGAAGACGTAAAAATGACATAAAAATCAATTTTAGGAAAATAAGCAAAAACAAAATATAGATTTAAACCAGCTGAGGACTTGGATCTTTGTTTCTTCCCAAGAAATACATCTGTGTATAAGAAATACTAAAATATGGATCTCTGTTTCTACGTAATCCAGAAATATGTACATTAATACATGATTGTCAGCACTCCTAACTAGAAATTACCCATTAGCAAAACCACTACCAGTTGCTATTCCATTGATTCAGTGTCATTACTTCCCTTTTTAAAAGTCTTACTTTGCAACAGTGTAGTATCAGGAATCTTTATCCAAAAAGGTATCCAAAGCCCACTGGGGACAAAGGCAAACCTTCTGCAGGCTTTAGTTGAGACTAATGTGTGAATTAATATATATACACACCTCCACACATAAAAAGAACACATACCCTCTAAACAAATTTTTACCTAGAAAACTTTAGTACAGTTAATGCAGAAAAATATACTGCATTATTTCTTTCCATTTTTTTTCCCCCTAAGATCCCTTCCTTACCTAAGCACTGCTGTGAGATGATACTGAACCAGGACAGGCTCCTGACTGTATCTTGGATTGCCACTATATTTATACACAATATAATAATAACAGCAGCAGAATGCAGCGGTGTAAACTTGTGCTTTTTCAATTTTTTTTAATAGAATTTACAATAAACTTAACAATGAGAAAAACAGCCAGTGTAAGTACCTTCCAAAGTGTACTCCTGGCAACAAAAAGTGTTTAATAACTTCAAAGCTGTCTAAAAGCTGAAGCCTTACTAATAATTTCATCTTATCTCCCACATATGGCAAGTGGTAATATTTTAAATTATTTATTATATAGCTCAAATGAAACTTCAGGAAATATTTACAGATAAAAAGAATAATTGTTTTCATAACATTCTTAAGTTTTTTCAGGCTGCAGCCGATATACTCAAATACACATCTCCCCTGTCTGAACTGTCATTCAAAACTTGTGTCACAGAAGGTCTAAGGTCTTAAAATTGCATAGTTTTGATTTGCTTTCAAGAAGAAAGCAGATTAAACATCTTACATTTTAGTGACTTGTGAGAAAGCGATTGTGTTTTCGAACTATCTGCATGCTTCCTAGATAATGGAAAGGCTTAAATCATACGTACTGACAATAGCCCAGGTACTCACAGCAGTGATGCTCTTACGCCCTTAATTATACTTTATTGTTTGAACTCTTATTAAAATAGCCCTCATAGGAAAAGTTTGAAGGAATCCAATAATGAAAGATTTTTTTCTGAATTTCAGAAATCTCTACAATGAATGTAATGAATTTTTAACCTAGTGAACATTTCATATTAGTCTAAAATACATGTCATCTGATAACGTTTGTTTTAGTTGGAGAAAGTGGCATGCTTATTTCACATCATTATCGCCATGGATATTACTGAGCAACAGAATTATGTTTTTCTATTTGCAGTATATTTTCATGGTACAGTATCTGGTGAGAGGGCAAAACTAAATAATATATATGTAACAGATTTTGAGAAAGCATCCTAAAGGTTTTTGTAACATTGTGGAGAAACAGTGGCAGAATTGTCTTCGATTTATTTTGACTGTTATGCTTGTGAATGCTCCCTATCTATCTAAATTGCTTCGAAGTATATGTAATAAAAGACCAAAAGAGAAAGGAAAAAATGGATTCCCTATTCATATTGGTCTGTGCAAGCATGTAAACTGTTACCTTTCTATCTTACTTTTAATCCTTGCTAAACTTGTTAAAAACATTCAGAAGTAAGAACAGATGTTTATTTTAAAGGTGAAAATGAAGCCATGTGAACTTGTCAAGAAAGAGCTTATTACATTTTAAAGAAATGTTTCATTTATTTACAGTAATTAAAAATGCACTTAGTAGTTTGCACTTAGTAGTCTGGATATACCACTGCTGTAGCTTTTAGTATCCCCATATTTCAAAGAGAATTCCTTTTCTGGATAAAAAGGTTCCATAGGAAGATTCTGGTAGGACCTTTCATTTTAAAAATTCTGCAGCAGATACAGATTAAATAAAAGCTGTTATAGATTGAGTAAAATAGAATTAACTGATACAATACTAGGAGTTTTCAGAAAGTGCTAACATTACTTGGACCTTGACAGTGCAAATATTTTTTCCAGAAGTGCTGTAGTGGTCTAGCTGGAATTTTAGTTCTGTTAAGATTCACTATTTTATTATCTGGATTTTTACCTTCTTTGTTGGAGCACAAGTAAGAACCCAGAGGCATCCTGAAAATTCAATCTAGAGGAAGCACAGCAGAGCCTTGGGAAGAGGTGCTTGGCTGATGGAGGAGTTATCTGAAATAAAACGTGAAAGTACATGCAACTGGAATCTGAAATTTTTATTTCAAATAAAATGTAAATTGGGGGGGGTGGAATGTCATTCTAAGTAAGAATCTACAAAGGCAGTGTTCATATTTCCAGCAACATGGTATTTAAAAATATAGATAAAATTGAAACCTTTTCCTTTTATAAAGTCATTATTTCCTGTTGATGATGTAGACCTCCTTTGCTTCAACACCAAAATGATATTTTCAAAACCCAAAAATATTCTGTTCCAAATTTATCTTTTCATTTCTCTGAAAAGCTCTTCTGTAACGACTTCACAGTCTACAAAAACAAAATCTACACAAAGTAATGCTCTGTTGGTTATGTGAGCATTCAGAAAGAAATACATTACCTACCACATCTTCATTTGTGGGTCTCACAATTTATCAGTAATATTTGTTCTGCAGTTTGTTTCTAAAAAAGGCTAGTGTTCCCATAATAACACTGTCCCTAGTAATTTGTAGAGCTGTTATATATATGGAAATAATCTAAAACATTCACTGGTACAGGAAGTTTATATATTTATATATTTGATACACGGAGCACAGATATATTTCTGTACTGCCTATATTTTTGTTACATTTAAATAATGAACATCCTCCCAAATCAGAGAGTCTCTTCTATGGCTTTCAACAAGAAAAAGTTCTGACCAGAGAGAAAAAGAAATATAAACAATTCCTACCACATAAAAATTCTGTTAAATAATTACAATAAAATTAGTCAAAGTTCCCTATTCTGCCACTCCGGATTTAATAAGAATTCTACTTACCAAATGGTATGTAATTATGAGAGTAGTCTACCTCTTGTTCTTTTATATATGTTTTCTCTGGGCTGAGTTTTTGATCAACATTCAGAGACTGATTATTCTCTTAATTCTGTGAATAATCAGGTAATTTTGACAAGATACATTTTAGCAATAGTTGAGGTTTTTAAATGTTCTAATATTATTGGGATATTCTTGTTAAACACTGAAAGTAATCCAGTGTTCATTTATGATGAAAGAAAATGAGCAGCACACAAAAACAATTAAAAATGCCAGTCTTTGTCTGCATCTGATCTGCATTTTCTATGGTACCATTATGAAATAGTAATTTCATAATTAATACTTAATTTTCATGAGGAAATAGTTTAAATAAATTATCAATGGTCTCCTAAATAAAATTGTCAATTTAAACAAAAGGGAGTCTGTTAATTAAGTTTATTACTCTCAATAAACCCAATAGTGATATTTTAATTATATTTTCAGTTACTCAGCTCAGAGAACATGACAAATCTGTTACCCTCTAATGAAATTTATAAAACAAGCTGTTTTCACAAACTGAATAGCCATGTCACTTCTGATGGAACTCTGCTTTTAGATGGTAATGAATCACAACATGCATGTAGGTTTATAAAATGTTACATGTGTTGACAAGCATTAGTTGTGCTTTTTACTTGTTAATATTGCTGCCCTCACAAATTCTAAGGCTCATGGAATGAGAGCCATGAGCTATGTACTAGAGAAGCATGAATTTCAACAAGATGTGTAAAATCAACATTCCCAGGTTACATAGTAGGGGCTGGAAAAAATCCTGTCCTCATGAAGTCAATGGCAAAATTCCCACCAATTTTCTTCCCTTGAGTCTAATTCCCCATTTTTAAATTTGCATTAATGTCAGTTGAAAGGTCTCTGTGTTATTCTTTGAAATATTTTCTTTCAACATCAATGACACCTTTTAAAGATTAACACACTTGTAAAACACAGTCATAAGAAGAATTATTAAAAACACTAAAGAGGAAGTAAGTTTATACCTTTGTATAATTCATTTAAATGAGAAAATTAAAATCTGAGAAAATTATGATAAGTAAGGCTAGATGTTTGTATAAAGTTTGGCTAAGCTATTGAAGAATTATTTCCATATATCTACAATGCTGCCTACCACCCCCTTCCTGAAATAATGCATTTCATATATGTATCATCTGAATTCTTTAGAGGCTTAAACAGATTTCGATAATGATTCAGTACAAATTATCATTCGTGGTCTCATGGACTAAGAAAAAAGGGTAGAACTGCAGAATTCCTTCATTACTAACCAAATGTCTACTGTAAAGGTTTCATGGAGAAAGTGAGCTCCAAACAGCTGTGTTATATTTTTAATGTGTTTGTCTGGAACGAATTGTCTGTCTTTAAATATATTCAGTCTGTACAATACACATGAATTACAACAACATTGTCAAGATGTATTGGAGGAGGACAAATCAGAAATGTAGGGAATAGACATATCCCAAATATGGTCATAATTATTCCATAAATTACTAGAAGGCATGTCAACAGCACTATGAATAGTAGTGACTTTCATTCCTGAGTTACAAAAACGTAATACATTAACTGAATTATTTATTTGGAAGAAGAACATAACAGTTTCCAAATAAAATGTCAGGGAACTATTTGAAGTATAAATATCATAGGTGCATAAATGCAAACTGTTCTGCATCTCAACCTTTTTACGTTTTTAATCTACCAGTTATGTAACACACTGAGACTGTTAAAATACGGAAGAAATACACAATGTGGATTATTGAACTCTGGAAAGCTATTGAAATCTGGCCTTTAGGAAAAAAGGTCAAAACCTATAAGTTCCAGATGGAATAATATTCTGAAAGCTGAAATCCCCAATTGTAGAAGACAGAACACTACTGCCAGTGTTCAAAGAATACTGAGAATTTGAATTTTAAAAGAATAACTATCTGGGAAAAAATGGAACAATAGCAGCTAAAAGACTCAATACATCACATTTTACATGTAATTTTTTTATGCCTCCCTTTCGGATCACAAAAAATTATTTCATCTGGCAAGTGTACTCTTACCTTTTCCCTCTCACTATTGATGAAGAAAACCCACCTCTTTGTATTGTAAAAGTGCACACATTTATTTGGGGACAAAGCAAACAGCATGAATAGTGTTCTGTACCTCTCCCTGGAATCACATAAAAATAATGTAGACACATTCATTAACTCCAGACTTTGAAATCAGCTTGTGTGGTCTTAATATTAGAAAGTAGAGGCATAGGAGTTATATAAGTAAGGCAAACCTTGTTGGCTCCACAGTTTTTGGTAATGAAAGTATGACTAAACCTATGGCTGAATTTCTCTTCAGTGTCTCATATTTTAACCAGTAAAGAGTAACTTTTTGAAGAGTTAAACCTGACCAACTTCACCTGAATTTAAACCTTCTGAGTATATTTAACAATGCTTGGTTTAGTGGTTTTAGTCACAAAATTGTGACAGCTGAGAAGATCTGAGTTTAAGGGGCCCTTTGATACTGAACAGAGGTATGACAATTTACCTCATCGTTCTCAGAGTCTTGAAATCCTCAGAAAATGGCATTACTAGAAAAGAAACAATCCAGCCATACAATTAATATTTCCTATTTAAAAACAGAGGAAGAGAATTTCTCCGTAGAAAGGATATACAGCCACTAGTACAATAATTTATTCTTAGGTTTGCATCTGTGCTGAGACTCCTTTGTACAGAATTGCCAAATTCAGTCACTTTTGCAGTCTGATAAAATTATTGCTGGTTCATATCTTTGTGATGTTCCAGTTGTGCAAAATATCCAGAAAGCTGCTGTCATTGGCCAGCTGACAATTTTCTCCCACACAGTATGACAGAGTGGACTATTCACATGCCACATTTCAATGTTCAGCTCTCCCTAGATATCAATATGGAAAAAAAAAGTGAGGTAGTAATTTTACACTGGGAAAATTGTATTTTTCAAATATCATACAACTGCCATTTACCTTAATATACAGAGAAATATATATAAATTCTTTCATATGGTAGCCTGAGAGACCAAACCAAGATCAGGTTTCCACTTTATTTCATGATGTATACATACCAAGAGATTTTTCAGTCCCTGTTCTGACAAGCTTTCAATTTGAATAAGCAGGGAAGACAAATGGAGGAAGAAATGAAATATTAATATCTCTAGTTAGAGACGGAGAACTATGCTAGAGAAAAAGCAACTGACTTCCTGGGATTCAAAGAGGGATCGGAGCCAGGATCTGAGTGTACACTTTCTGTGATAGTACAGCATCTTGATTTGAACATTATGCTTCTTCTATGCCTTGTGGGATCTCACATGTGATTTTTTTTTTAAACCAAACTGGTTTGCAATCCTGACTACAGTGACCACAATTTTTCTTGTTCAGACCAGAATAACCATCCCCCATTTATTTTGGAACTTGAAACCCTTGTTCCAATCTCTTCCCCACAGAGGAAATGTCAAAAGAAAAAAATGCTTTAATAATGTATGGATAACCACAAGAGTAAAGCTAGAGTAATTTTAAGTGAAACTTGATCTTATGAAAGAAAATCTGTGTATTCTAGCTAGCTTATTCACTCTTTTAAAAAGTATAACTACAACATTAAAGTAAGTTACTAAGACAATGCCTTCCTATTTTTCAGAAGTAGAGTATTAGGCACCTTGCTAAATTCTTTGATTACAAATAGACTGTTTTCTTTCAGTACATCCCTAAACATAACCAGGAGTCCCATCGTACTCTGCTTATTACCTTTAAGGTAGAGTATTGGGTGCCTTGCCTGGCTGCTCACAGAAGGCATGCACGGAAGCAGTGTGGTAGCAAGCACGCATCAAATGGGCAGCACAACAGGCAGGCTCCATAGAACTTTACGCATTTCCAGGCAAAGAAAATTTTGGGGAAAAGCTTTGGGGTATTGTGACTTTGGATTAAAGCATTTCTGCCTGAGTCTAATTCAGGCATACTAGCCTCTTTTTGGCCTGTAAGCATGAGAAATACTTAATGATCACCTCATGGATGCATGAAATTAATCCTCCATGTAAATGCTTACAGAACTGGTCTTCAAAAGAGTTAATTAGAGGAACAGTATTGTACATTTCTTAGTAACCTTAGACTACTCCTGATTTGGAAAACTCAAAGTGAACAATTTTTCTCTGAAATTGCAAGGAGACATTTAGTTATAGGCTGAACGGACCTGGGACTGGATGCAGCTGCAGTGTATGTGGATGGGCTGCCTAGTGAGTACCGATCAGCTGAAAAATAGCAGTAATCTCTGTCAGGTGGTAGATTAAAAACACATCTTTGTATTTTTGCTATAGGATTCTGTTGCATAATAGCTAATGTATACTGCCATGCAGCATGCCATGTAAATGATGTATAGGTAGTGAGCTGGCCCCCTTGCTCAATGGCAAATTTCCATCTGAGAATTTAGCCAGCATATATAGTGTTTTGTTTAAGGAAGTTTTAAAGTATGCCTTTTGCTGCTGAGCTGTAACACTCCAATTCATCTACCTTAAGTATCATTATATCTGGATTGGTATAAGTGATGTTTTCATTCCCACAATGCTTATTAATATAGAACATTGTCGTATGCTCTGAAAAACTGCTTATAATGCGCTCCTTGTACCAGTTACCTTGGTTTTTATAAATAACCAATTTAGATCTTTTAAATCAAATAAAGAAAGGCAATTTCTCCTTTTCATATAAAAAGTCTTATTTTTGGTTACTTCTCCCACAGGTATGTAAATGGCTGGCCTTCATAAAGGCAGGGTAGATGCTGTGCATGTAGCATATTATTCTTTTGCAACCATTTTCAGTAATTATGCATAACTATTTTCTTTCCTTTTTCATAAATTCTAGCAGGATAAATGCAGAAAATTATAAGGATATTTTAATAATCTCTTAAATGCAAATTGAGTAGACCAACCTAGTAATCTATAAAAGCAGTTGATCAGAAGTGATATTCTCCTGTTAATAACATGTATTAGATTCTTTCATTTCCCAAAATAAATTCCTTGCAGGTTTTCCTTATAATTGTTGAGTATAACCTAAAAGCCAGCTATTTGAAGTGATTGATCTGAAAAGCTCACAGTCCACAAACCTTTATTACGAATTGCACACTTACTTATAATCTGCCTTGTAACCTTTACTTCCTGTCCCTGCCCTAACCTCAGGCTCTAAAAAGAGGAGTCATCTGCCATGCAAATCCTTAAATTTTCCAAATTAGCCTCCCAGTAACTTGTCATAATTTGATGAAAGTGTTTCCAATCCATAAACTTCACAAAGGCCATATAAAACCTGGTACAGTTATGTAGGTAACTTTCAGTACTGACAGTGAACATCCATAGGTGCTAATTCTTCTAAAAGAACATACCAAATCATCTGAGTGTGTGTTTAATTAATTTTTAAATGGTTATTTAAAATTAGCTTTCTTAAGTCAAGATTAACTTTATAAACTGACATTTTTAAAAGGATGCTTTTAAAAAATATCTGGAGAGTAGAGAATTCAAAAGTTAATTTCTATAAGTTATCCCTGTATCTTACTACAAGATCTGTTAGGCATACTAGAAAAGTGCTACACTCACTTTTGATTTTTTAATAACTTACAAAGAAACAGCAGATCCAGACATCACAGGTATGTGTCTTCTCCATGTGCCCTCAGCAATCCGGCCAAATAGTATCCCGTACACATATTACCTGCTGCCATGCTGGAAGCCTGGTTCTACTAATTTTTAAACATTATTTCCTTAATACAACTAGTCTCATGAACTTCAGTTCACTCACATATTTTAAATTGAAAAAGGTATAGATCTGAGAATAGTAAGGGCTTTATATTTCATCTTGCTTTAAACTTGGAAATACCATTTGGCCAATACGTGCCAACTAAACTGTGATGTGTCATATGCTCAGTATTGATACTGTGTTTTAATTTGGTTTTGTAGGCTATAATGAGCATGATGAACTGCATTCAGAAATAGAAATGAAAGTTTTACTTCTTAGCTATAGTGGGATATTTTTCCCTACAAAAGATAAAAGGTGGTATCAAATATTAATTTTCTTTATTTCTTAAAGGTCCGAGTATAAGTGATCTGTGGTTGAATGGCTGGAGTATAGAAAATGCATGGCTCACAGGAATAGAATTGTCCTAGTGTGGGCATAAGTTTATCTGAGATACATAGCAGAGAGTAGCTGAGGACGAAAACAGAAGAACAATTGAAGAAATCAAGTACCAAATACTCTGCCGTTAATAATTTTTAACTTCATTGTTCTGACTAGTAGGTTCTTAATTAAGACTCTTGGTTTCTTGTGTGATATTCATAGAATTTTTAAACTTATTATTTAACAGTTTAAAAAGAGTATGTAAGTCAAACATGCTTAATTTTAACTTAAATATATATATAGTTGTTGTTGTGATGCCTACAGACCAATGTTTGACGTGGTTACCATACTACAATCACACGCCCAAAGATCAGTCCCTGCCCCAGAATACAACACATACATTTTTACTGATAATAAGAAAATATTGTCATTTTAATAACTATTTTATTTGGTCTTTATTTGGCTTTTGTAATTTTTAGATTTAAATAGCTAATATAAGTCATTATGTAAAATGGCACTGATGCTGCAAGTATTGTCGGGAACGGGGTCTCTTGCAGAGCCACCGCCTTAATCAGCAGAGTTGCCCCAAGCATGTGTAGAGTCCGCTGCTAACTTCAGGAGAGATTGTTATTGTTCCTGCAGAGTCAGCACAGCTCAAATAGAGAGACGTAATATAATACACCTAAAGCAGAGTTGTTTACTGACTTGTGCCGAAGTATCATATGTTGTGTGGTACACCTGATGATTGTTTCCATAGCCATAAAGGAGCAGCAAAGGAGAAAATACACCACCATGTCTGCAGAAAGAGCCTAGACCAAACACACAAAGAGATTTCCCAGACTGAATTTGCTTTTTTGCTTCAGTGCATCTGAGAAATGCCCTCTGCTGTTTATTACCAATACTGCATCGACCGTATTCTTTTTAAGAAGTCCACGGTGTTAATAAACTAACATTTTATCTCTGTGCTATTTTTTAATTATCATCTAAAAGTTTCTGATGCATGCAGATAGTTACCTGCACCTAGCAGAAGGCCGACCAGACTATCCTGTTCATTTGTCTTGCAATACAGAGAAGGTAAGGCAAAGAAATCTATTATGCGCAAACAACTCAAAATATTTCTAAGTTGCCCTTGACAAGCAGGTGCAAACAGGTGCAAGCAGGTGTGTACTTATCCCAAAGATAGCTTATATGTATGTTCCTCCTTTTCCCCCAATGAGCTTGAGGGACAACATAAACTCTGACTCCCCTTTTCAGAGGATTCCAGGGTTTTGCACTTACAAAGCTGAATTTGAATTGCAGATCTGTAGTAAAACAATGATCTTTATTACTTTTCACACTGTTGGACTGTGTGTTTTGTATCTGATTGTGCCACCACGGCAGGTTTAGAGATCCTCAATGTAGCAACATTTAACTCTGTGTGTGTAGCTCTCCAGGCATTAGTGTAGGAAATTATTTATGTGATTACATGGTATGCTACTCCTTAAATTTGTCAGTAGTCTATTGAGAAGGTCTTCCAAGACTTTTTTTCCCAGGTTAGCTGTGAAGTCTCTTTCAAAATTCACCTTAACATTGTAGTTCTTCATCAGCTTTAAGGTAACTTGATGATGACCTTTTATATATATTCCCAGAAAAAACTGCACATTGTAAGTTAAATGGTACTAATTCTTACAGCTTTCATTCTTGGCTGAAAACAGACAAGAAAGTGATTATAGCAGCAGATGTCACACAATGTAAATGCTCTGTTTGGTCAGTTTATGATGTCGTCTATCACAGACAGATAGATAGATAGACTGCCCAAAAGGGCTGTGATATCAGTCATTCACGGAGAAAAAACCATAAGGGGTAAGCTGTAATGGTACTGCGTAAGTCACTTGTCTTAATTTTGGTAAGTGATTTTGGTATTAAGCTTCAGTCCCGCATCTCAAGTTCTGGCCACCAGCACCTGTCCTGTAATTGCTGGTTTGTTGTGACAACTTGAGACTTACCATGAGCATGATGTATAAATTTTCCTTGTAATTCCCCTGGGAGACATTCACACTTCCTTAAAATTCCATATAACTTGAGGTGACATTTCATTATATATCTGTCTTGCGGGTGAAGTTCATTCTGTAGGCTGAAACATGGTATTAGAATAGCAACCATGCATTTGGAATTCCTGAATCACCTTCTAGGCAGGAAGATATGTAATTTCTGTTAAATCAGACACTACAAGCAAACAGCTTTCATTTTTTCTCCTGTAATTGCAGCAAACGTGTTTATAATCCATGCAGCAACTTCCATATAATCAACTAGATAAGCATCTAAAAAAGAGCAGATGAGATAAACTATCAGCTGCTGTGGTTTTGATTTGACTAAACTGTGTCATATAAAAATGAGAGTAATCTTGCTAGCCATCTGCAGACAGTTCCTGCTCCTCTGAGTCTTTCTGTCGTTAACAGAACTGCCAGGAGATGTGATCTGTATGCAGTTGGAGTGTAATGCCTCAGAGGCAGGTTCCCTTCTCTTCTGTAGTATATGCACAAAAAAATGTTTTCTTTCCAACACTTTTACTGTATCTTGTAAACTGTTCACAGTTCAAACACAGTGGTCTTCTCATCGAAACTGTCACCATGGATTTGGGGAAAAGTGGCTCCATATTCGTAGAATGAAAAAGTGATGGTCAGCGTGGCCAAGGGAAGTGCTGCCTGGAGGTAGTTTGACTGGAAGGTGACTGCTTGGTAAGCTCTCCACGCTGGGGCTACCACTGCTCATCTGTTGGAAGGGCAAAGTGGACCTCAGGTTAGCTGCAATCAGGTTTATTAGATCAGCTGCAATGCCATAACAAAGACCTGAGCGTTTATCTGGCTGCCAGAGGGCTGGGAGGGAGTAAAAGAAATAGCCCTGCGTTCATAGCATTTAGCCATTCCTGTTCTGGGACAAAAGTAATGACAATTGTGGTGAATACCAAAGCCAACAGTATAAACCCTGGCTATTCACAGTCAAAGAAGATTTCCTATGGTGAGATATGTCTCAGATAAATTTTAGATTTTACAATATACTGTTCTTAATGGTTCTGCAAGCATTGCACAGTTAGGAATAGACAATTTACACCGTGATTTGAAACCTGAAAAATATGGTTGTAATTATTTTTATTTTTTTCTGGGAAGGGTGAGCTCTTCTACGCGTTCTATGAGTTTTTCCAATCCCAATGGAGAGATGACATGCTCAAGAAAAGACTGCTCTGTGCATCTGATTTAGTATTTAGCAAAATTCAGCTTCAGCCCTCCTGTACTGACATGTTGAAGTACAGCCTGTAGGGTTTTTTCCCCATCAGCTTCAGGAGTCTTTCCAAACACAGTAACATCATCCAGACAATACTAGATTCCGGGCTTGTTATTAAGAATTATTAACATATTTGAAAAGCTTTGGATGTTGATTCAGATCCATATGGTGTATGATTGAAAGAGAAAAGTTCCATTAAGTGTAATAAATGCTGTGAAACTCAAGCTGTCTGGATACTTGGCAATATGCATTCTTTAAATCAAGAGTAGAAAACATACCCTGCAACTATGATGTCAGTATCTGTAAATGGTTAACTGTCAATCACAGTGGCTTTGTCTGGCTTCCCCAAGTCCACACAAAAACAACTATTCTGGTTTGTTTTTGTCACCACTGTGCTGAAACTATTTCAGAAAATGCAGTGTCTCTATTAGTTTCATTCTGGCCTATTTTTTTAATTATCTTGTAACACAACATCTCTCATTCAATTTTAGAGAAAATAATTTCCATTGTAAAAGTGACACATTAGATTAAATTGTCATGCTGTGAATAAATCCTTTTGCACACATATGGCATTTCCATGCAATAGTTGATACTATTTCTTTTGTAAGAGCTAAAACTGGAATTTGCATTGCAGCAGTGCAATTTGTTTCACTGTATTGAAGCAATGTGTATATATATATATATATATATATATACACTTGCATATGTAGTGCAGTTCACAGATTTCTGCCTAACAGGAATATTACTGTACACAATAAAAAATTCAGCAGTATGTATCAAAAGTTATTTTTCTACGCAGGTAACAACAAGAACAATGTTCTTCAGGTAGCTCACTAGATAATGTCAAGTGTCAAACTTCTATAGCATTGCATTCTCTGAGTACTGAAGCTCAGAAACAAATGTACAATGTTATTTTAGCAGCATATGACCGTTCTTCTGATGCAAGAAAAAGTAACGGGACACAAATGCATCCATAATAAACAACTGCTTCCATCCATGCTCAAAACAGTAACATCTGGCACTGTAATGTCACATAAATATTGCTTAGGTAGAAATTCATTCTATATTTTAATATGACATCTTTCTGCAGTATTTAAAGGTTATCCACCCTGGTTTATGATCTGCCATGGAGACAGCAGTAGTATATTTACACACACATGTATACATACACACAGGTACATACACGTGTTACTGTCGTGGTTTAACCACTGAGAGCAGTTCACCATTTCTCAATTTTCCTATTGCCAATTCAGTTAGAGAAGCAACAGTTATGAACTCTTGTAGTGTCAGGTCCAATTCATGCAGTAAATACTATCTATAATCAATAGGAAATGCTTTCTTCCACAAGCTGAACTTGACCTTTTTCTGCTGTGCTTCTAGACTTACACATGATTTTTAACTCCTTTAAAGCAGCAGTGTACTGTTCTGTTGAGTCACTTGGCTTCTGTGTATGCTGGCAATCTTTATTGGATTCAGCTACAACATTTATTGCAGAAAAAAATATGTATTTCATTTCAGGAGCACAGATTCTTTTTTTTTTTTCCATCATGAAAGCACTGAGACTACACACCAGCTCTCTGCTCTGATATAGCAAACAGTGTAAGTGGTTTTCTTTCTCCAGCAAAGTCAGTGCCATTAACTGTAAGTATACGATTTGCAACCATTTGCATGTGAACAACAGAAGGAACTTAGGAGGACCTGGACTTTGTAGGAATGATGCAAATGAATTAAATGGCAGCACCAACACTCGCCACATTTCTTCACCAGCTGAATAGAAAGGATATAATACTAAAAAGATTCCAGGTGTCCACAGAAATACCAAATGAAAGTCTGATCCTGACTGCAGCAGGCAATAGTAGAAACCGACCAAACCAACCAAAAAAAAAGTCCACAAAGTCAGATTAGCTTTAGAGGCTCCCTGAATTTCTTCTACCTGACAAATGTCCTCCTCTGTCCAACACCAACGCTGCAACACCAGAGCTCTCCTGAGTAATGAAAGTTCAGTTCCTGTTAAGTTCGCGAAGCAACTGTATCAACAACTGGATCATCACCTACCTGTGAATAGATGGGGAACTAATGCAGAACATTTCTTTCAGTCTTAAAACAGCCACTTACGATGGGAGTGACTGATAAACCTGCCTATGCTTTTTTGTTTTCTTGTAGTTTCAATACTGAAAACAATGAGGGTATTTCAAAGGCAGTTTTAATGAGGTACTTAATTACTACAGATTTAGGCTTTTAGCATGGGGTATGAGACAAAGCCTATATGATGTAGGAACAGAAAGTTACTAAAGGTGAGGAAATGCTGAAAGAAGAAAAAGGAAGTAAGACAGAGACAGAAAAGGCAGAAAACAAAGTCAAAGAAACAAAACACAGACAAAGAAGTGATACTAATAGCAAGCATTTCCTTTCTAAAAGTTACTAAGGTGACAAAGAAGGTATTCAGTAAATAACAGGAATAGGTAGCTGTTTCGACAAATGGATGATTGGAAAAATTTTTACACAACCTAACTCTGTCAAACCTGAAACATTCCAGTTGCAACATTTTTCTCAAGAACATTTTTCAGGTATACTCAAATCCTCTGATCAATACTATACAGTCTGAAATCAAAACTCAATTTAGAAGCAGCTGTTTTAATAGAATTTCATTTCATTGTTTTTATTTTCATTTAAGTGGGAATGAATTATGAAATCTGGAAAGGTGTCATGGTGAAGAACTATCTTCCAGGTATCGTTTCCAATTTGAACATAAAGATGAGGAAGAAGAGTGGATGCGTCTGCAGCTGGAACACCGTACACCATCTAAAAGTGCTTTGGTAATGCTATCAGGTCACCACTTCTGCTTCCTTCAGGGCTGCCCCGGTCTTTTTCTAGATAAAACAGCCTGAGCATTGTGAGAGCTGGGAGTGGGTTGTTTCCCCACCCCCCATAAACTGTACATTTGTGGGAAAATAAGGTTTAATGTTACCAAAGGCAAGAAGGCAAGGCGGAACAGGGAGAGGGACGAAGGAGGGAGCAGGGACTGAACAGATGGGATACACAAAAGCCTGAATAATTTCTAACTTATTTCAGCCTGAACAACAAATGCCAAATATATTTCAATAGTATTCCAAACATACTTTAATATTTGGGGGAGGGGAGGGAACAGGGGAGAAAACCCACATCACAATATCCTGCAACTCAGGAAGGTGTGCTAAATCCTTTGCTTCGCGTTTCGTGGGTATCTTAATCCTAGGTCATCCAATAAAAGAAAACATCCTGCAGCAGTTTCACGAGCGCTGCACATCAACTCCTTTGTTTACGCTGGAACAAGAAGATGTTCTTTCCTGTTCCGATGAGAAAAGGAGTTAAAACGCTAACGCGGGATCTCTCTGAGCTGCCACCTCTTTGGCCGGGGTCTGGTTTGTCAGGTTTCGGCACCCGGACCGAAACGAAGCGAGGAGGGCAGAGGCGGCAACCCCTCACCCCGGCCCGGCCCGGCCCGGCCCCGCCGAGGCAGCGGGCTGCCCCAGCCGTAAGTAAGCGCCAGCGAGGAGGTCGCACGCCGGGGGGAGGGGCCGGGCCCTATTTTCGGCTGGGTTTACCGAACTCGCTTTCGGCCCGAAAGGGGGAGAGCAGCGGCCTGCGGGCGACGAGGGGGCAGACGGGACCCCCACCGCAACCGCGCCGCCGGCAGCAACAACCGCCGCCGCCCCGGCAGCCGCCGCAGCGCCGCGTCCCCGGGGA
>JAVKLA010000027.1:7034048-7047200 GCA_034782735.1 Sagittarius serpentarius
TCAACGGTGGCGCCGCGGCGGGGCGGGGCGGGGCGGGGCGGGGCGCGGGAGGCTCCCGGGACCCGGGGCCGCTCCGGGCTCGGCGCGGGGAAGGCCCGTCTGCGCGGCGCGCCTGCGGCTCCCCCCCCTCCCCGCGGCACCGGCGGAGAGCGCGAGGGCTGCTCTTAACTCCTTTCTTTGCCTTTTTTTTCCCCTTTTCCTGTCATTTTTTTGTGTTCGGACACTGTTAATGTCAAAGACCCCCGCGGAGCGCCCTCCTCCCGGCGGGACCGCGGCCGCTCGCTACGCTCTGCCAGCTCGGGGCAGCGCACCCCTCCGCCCGGCGCCAGCGCCCCCGGCCCCGCTCCCTGCTCCGCGCCGCCGAGCGGTGGGGGCGGGGCGGGGCGGGTGGCGCAGATCGGGCGGTGATTGGCGGCGGGATCTGACGGGCAGGCGGCGCCCCGCCCCCTTGGCAATGTCTATCGCCCGCCGCGCGCCCCATGTAGGCAGTTATTCCACTGGGATAGAGCGGCCGGAGCGGCGGCGGCATGGCCGGGGTCCCGTTCTGCGCCCTCCTCCCGCTCCTCGTCGGCGTCTGCGGGGCCGTCACCGGCTCCCGGGTCTACCCCGCCAACGAAGGTGAGGTGCCGCGCGCGTCCCGCCGCCGCCAGCCCGGCGCGCTGCCCGCCGCTTTGTTGCCGGCGGTTGGGGCCGTTGGGGCGAGCGTGCGTGTGAGGGAGGCGGAGAGAGAGGGAGAGAGAACGAGAGCGAGTGTGAGAGAGAGCGTGTGAGTGTGTGTGTGTGTGTGTGTGCGCGCGCGCGCGCGCGTGAGGGAGACCGAGGGACAGAGTGTGTGAGGGACTCTGTGTGAGAGGGAGAATGAGGGGGGGAGAGCGTGAGTGTGAGGGAGTGCCTGTGCGGGAGCGTGTCTGTGAGAGGGAGGGTGCGAGCGTGTGTGCGAGGGAGCTTGTGCGTGTGCGAGTTTGTGTGTGAAGGGAGAGGCCGGGCTGCCCCAGCGTGAGGGGAGCTCGGGCGTGCCTCCGTCGCTGTCTCTGTGTGTGTGTGTGTGTGTGTGTGTTGGTGAGGGGGTGCCTCCGCCCCGGCGGTGCCGGGGCAGCCCGCTGCGAGTGTGGGTGAGCCCGAGCTGGCGGTGCAGGCAGCCCTCTGCTCTCCTCCCGTCCCCGCCTGGAGAGGAGAAATAGCTACATCCCTTCCTCGGTGTATGTGTGAGGAAATGCCTATTCTTTTCTTCTTTTGCATGTGCGTGTGTAAATACCCAGGGATTGTTTCTATCTCTGCAAGTTCATGCGTCAGATATCCCAAGAAAATCCCTCCTTTTAATTCTAGAGAAAAGTGAAATACCCGGGAATTGCCTTTTCATCCCTTTAGTGCCGACAGGAGGACTGGGGTGAGGGGCGAGGACCTTAGAGAGAACTCTGTCCTGGGATTTCACTTCACCCTCTCTGCTTCCCCCACTGAGCAGGGAAATGTCCAGTCAAACCCACTTCTGGAAAGGCTCTGTGGCTCTGGAAACTTAGTCCATTCCCACTTCATCAAGAAACTCTCTCCCTTATCCCACTGTATCTGTTTTCATGATTCTGTATTATTGTTTGCTCAGTGTAATAGAGCACATTGTTTATGTTGGTTTTCAGTTTCAGAGTATGTATGGGTTCTTTCCAATCTAGGAATTTTATAACAAATAGTTATGCACAATACAGCATGTATGGTTGTACGCGTTTGTCTTCTGCAAAGTTGGGTCTGGTTCAGCTTCAGCTGGGTGCGTAGAAAGATGACAAAGCTAGAAAGATAGGCTGCTCGTTATATTGCTTTTTGTATCTACATCAACTTTATCTTTTATCCATCTCTGATACGGACTTAATTGCTTAAGTAACATCTGTGTTAATGGTGCATCTGGTTTTGGTAATGGGTGTTGATATCTTATTACTATTATTTGTTTAGCTGTGAAGAACATTTCTTGTAAAAAGGTTTTCACCTCGTTGTATGAATTCCTACAGAGGAAGTTCAGCCTCTCTCTCCTACTTAAATAATTATAAGGTATTAGACAGACACTACCTATAGATGTCTCTGTAAGCTGTACCAAGGTATTCTCATATGCTTGGTCAGTGGTAAATTCTGATACAGCTCGTTGTAGATCCCACAACATTTTGTATTAATGCGGCTTTAGTGAAGATGCTCTGATACAGTGTCGCCACTGTCCTCTCTTATTTCTCACAATTGTAACAAAAGTTTAACTGCAGTAGAAGACTCACCTTTGCCAAAATAATTCTGGCAGTGGGTATTGCTACAGTACTTGTTTCTCCATGTTTTCAACTGGCAACAAGTATTCAAAAGTCTACGAAATACATCAAATGCTATTGTAACTTCACTCTTTCAAGTTCCTGCTGCAGTTGCTGCTATAAGCTGTATTTTGTTTGACAAATGTGCTTAAAGGAATTTCATTGTGTATCAAGTAAAATTGCTATTCCCATGTGGTCCCGAATGTGGAAAAGTTTAAAGCCTCTGGAGAACAAAGGCTGAGCCAGTGCTGAGGAGAAGGGCTAAGACATTATTTTCATGGCGTTGTATCACCTCACACTCCCCCCAGAAGTGTCATGATTTGTTGAAATCGAGTAAAAATTATACACCGCTGCATATAAATCGTGGAGATACATAAGGTCCACAGCGTGGTTTTGTCTAGCCTCCTGGGGTTGCCAAGTTATGGAGAACTTGTCCCAAGTCTGTTATGTGAATGATACATAGTGCTGCTCAGACCAACTACAGTCTTGCACCAGGCTTTACTTGTTTAGTGACATATGTTTGCAAATCACAATGAAAGATTGAAGCCAAAATTGTCACTCCTTACAGTGTTTTATGTTAGGACCCTGATGGTTCATTATGACTTTGTTTTCTTGGGATACATCAATAATGTATTACTGCAAGGTTTGATTAAATCAATTTCTTTCCAACGACAAGTAAACAATGAAGTGATTGATACCTTCTCACAAAAACCGACTCATGAGTTACCTAGATCAATATGTTGTAAAATTGTATGCTGCTGAATTATTTTTAGGAACAAGAGGTTGAATTAATACATATAGCAAATGTATGCATATTTGCGTATTAAATTTTCTGCAAAAGCCCATACATTACAATATTGGGCTTACAAAGTGAAGTGCTAAAAAGTATGAAATGACAGAGGTAACATTGCTGGCATTACTTTTTCACTCTGTTGTGTATGTCCATATATTACAATCTAGGCTTTAAATTTCGTACTTGCATCCTATTTTCCCAAGTCCTTTAAGTTCACCCACTAGAGCTGGTGATTTTTCATTTTATTTTCTTACGTAATTTTCTATACACCTTTAAAACTCAGTGCTAAATTATATTTTTCTTTTATGTTTGAATCGTAGATAAATAGCTATTATTAGCAACACTCAGTAGCTTCCCAAACACAAATGTTTCCATACTTAAAACATGCCTGTGAAGTTAAGTATTTTGACCTCTGCTTTACCCATGCAGAGTTGAGGCAGGGAAAGTTTTAAGTACCTTACTCAAAGCTGTGCCTGAAATCTGGGGGAGAGGCAGTTATGGTACCAACAGCGTCTCCATAGTAGTTCTGTTTCATAGTCATAAAATCATCTTCCTTCTGTGGCTATGCTTTTGCCTCATTCACTCTGTTACTATTTCTCTCACAGTAATTATGAGAGAAATGGATATGGTCATGTCTCTATATTAAATCTATATTGAAACTCATAATGCACCATGTAATAGTCATGGATAAAAAGAAGTACGAAAACTGGACTCGAGCCTGAAATCATTACACAGCTCTCTGCTGCTCACATTCACAATGAAAGAAGCAGAAGTACTTTAGAAAAATATATTACATGACAGTCTTAAAATACATTGCAATGTGTAAGTCTAAGTGGTGAGGCTATGAACTGACAGTCAGTGTTGCATTTACTGTTTTTTTGGTATTTAATTGAAGGGTCTTTGAAAACTTTAGTTCCTGCAGTGCAGTGTTTTTTCAAGCTGTTCCCTTAATTTTTAAAACATAAGCAGGAAAGAACTCCCATTATATTCAGCTCTTGCTGCAAATACTGCATATGTGATACAGTCAGTAAAACAGGAGCCACTGGTATGGCCAGTATTGGAACTTGCATTTTGTGGAAGAAGTCTCCTGCAGAGAGTTGAATTTGTCTGCGACACACTGCTTTTTTCCCTCATACAAGTCTGCTTATCTTAGGGCAAGGCATAGCCCAGCTTACAAGCATTCCTGAGAAATGAACGCATGTGCAGGATCGGTGGAATGGTGGCATACCACTAACAGTTCATGTTACAGAACCCATTTTGTAGAACACGCCTTTTTACGGACAAAATTGCAACCTGTCTTTACAACCTGCCAAAGGGCATATCTTTGATGTAGACCCGATACGTCAACTCACTTTGTACTCTGCAGCAGACTACAGCAATGCTTATGTACGACCTGAGCATTATCTCCATATCAGTTTTCTGCTTTTTGTGTCTGATAGGTAGACTAAGATAGAACACTTAAAAGAATGAGAACAAAAGAAAATCTTTACAGGAAGAAGGAGAAACATCCTGTCTTTCCTCTTTCAGTTGATCCTCATTTGATGAAACCATATTGTTGTTTTCTGGTCATACATGGAACTCATAAAAATTGAACTGAAAGGTTAAACACTTGAGTAGTTTAAGCAATTTGTAATGATTCCTTTCAGTTGAAAAAACTTGTATCCGTTTAGTTTCAGCTGTTCTTAAACTCACAAGGACTCTCAAGCAGTTGCTCAAAGTCCTGAAATAGTGAATTCTGCCTCTTAATAATTTCATGCCATAAGATACTGCATAAAAAATATTGAAATGAAAAATACTGAGAACAAAACGTGTCCAAGGATACTCTGTCACACAAGAACTGATAACAGTTTTAAGTAGGTAGCTGTGATCCAACTTTTATCATTTGACTGCTAGACACGTTCCTTTGTTATTTGTGATACAGAAAGGTGAAAGAGGCCTGAAGAAAATGTGAGGAGGCTGCTCACTTCAGGAATGCAGAGCTCAGCATATGTATGAAGCATAGAACATCTGGCTATGGAGGGTGATAGCTTATGGTAACATTTTAAAAGGACTTTTTATGAATAGCTTGCCCTTATTATTGCCCTCTTTCCTGTAAGTGGTGTTTTGAAGCACGGTTAAGTCTCTACCACTAGTTGACAATAAAGGAGAAAAAAATCCCAAGAATGACAACAGTAGTGCTTGTTGGGTTATTTGTGTGTCGGATCTCCTCTCCAGTATTTTTGCTTTTTCTTCTCCAAATTTCGTTCTGAAAGAAAGGTTTTCTTGTGTACATGAAGACTATGTGCTCTATGTTGCTATGGAGAGTCCCCGTGGTTCAGTTGATGTGTGCATGTTGGGTGAGTAATATTCATACCTTAATTCTTGTATTTCTTGCACTAGTCTCCTGACAGGATCCAGCTGTTAATTAAGAGTTGTTCTCTTGCTCCTGTAAATTTTAAAGAAAATTATACTAATTAATTAAGGACACCGGTGCTGAAAAAAAACATGAAAAGCAACAAAAGCCCGTTGGAATTGTTAGCTTGCATGTTACTGTTTAATGTGGCTGTCTGTCCAAAAGCTGATTGTTGCTTCATCTGGTCTGCTAAGATAGTGTAGTTGAAACAGATCGCATAGCAGTATGGAAGTATTTTTGCATTACATCTTCATATTGGAAGACCACAAATGAAACAAAAATTACAAGAGAACTTCTGTGTAGCTAGACCATTGATGTTAATCCCTTTGACTTTTATGTTAAGTCTTTGCTTTTGTTACTATAAATAACATTTTAAAGCATTGTGTGAAAGGAGCTTCGTGTATCTTTAAAAATGGGAGATTTGACATAACTTTGTTTTATGGTATTAAGGATTTCTTTGTTGTTGGCTTAACAGAGACCTACTATTATTTCCATATTTGTTCTGAGTTAATTCTTTTTCAGACATGCAGAAACATTGTGGCTTGGGAAGTTTTTATGGCCTTTCCCTTTGATCCACAGTCAGTGCTGCTTTGAAGAGCTGTATTTTATTTTGGTTTGCTCTAGGGTTTCCTCCAATTTGTTTTATTCAAAGTAATTTTTGCACTTGTTAGACAACGTTGAACCTGCATTTATTTTTTTTTTACCTTCTGTGGTTGTGTTTTAAGTGTCAGTATTTTGTTAGTATGAAATAATAAACTAGTGTGTTTAAGTATTTTTTTTATTTTAAAAGGTGATCTACAAATAAAATATAGATTAAATTTATTTCAGCTCACCTTTTGCATTCTTCTAGGGCAGATCTTGAGACAGCCCTTTAACTCTTGGCATCGCAGACCTTTAGGAAGGTAGGAATCCAGCCCAGGAATGGGACCTGTTCTCAGTAATGTCACATTACTTCTATCAAAGCAGGGTAACATAGGAGAAAACCCTTACAGAAACTTAAATATGAGCATTTCTCAACAATGTGAAGGCGTTACCAGTGCCTTAAGGTATGATTTAATGCTTGCTGTTCTAGTGAATGCTTCCAGTGGCTCCTGCCTTACCTTTCTCTGTAGAAGAACCAATATTTTCCTGTCACACTGCATGTTTCTGTTGAAATAACTGATCTGTTTTTTCTTCTTCCAGTAGCTGACAAGTTTCTCACAAACAAGATTTGGTCAGTTGCACGTGGAACTGGTGCAATCACAATGAAATAGTTTCCACTAACCGCACCCAAGGCCCTACCCACCTCTTACAGCTGGGTTGCTTTGGATTTGCTAGCCCCGTTCACCAGTTCCCTGGATCAAACTGTGTCATTGCAGCATCCTAGTCTGGACCAGGTAGCATGATGTCCTCAAGGTGAAAAGCCAACTCACTGTACGTCCTGCTGGAGCCTTTCTTTGTGCTTTATACTGTGACCAGCGGATTACAGTCACCTGGAGAGCCATTTGCTAAACTTCACCTCTTAGCTTTGGAGTAATAACTTTTTAAAAAAAAGTTGTAAGCTTCAAAATGTTTTCCCTTTTCCTGGGTATGATGATAATCTTGGCATTCCCTGTAAATAGTAATAACTACATAGTGGCCTTCTTTTCTGCTATCAAGACTTGGGAGCAGCTGTTATTAGTGGAAAATATTTCATTATGATTCCATGACTTCATTTGAAACTGACCAAGTCCTCCTTTTGAGGAACTTAAGGACTGAAGGAATCGAGTATCTTAGCCTTCACTCTGGACCAGTCAGCTTCCAATGCAAAGGCAGAACAACAACCTGGAATAGAGCCAGCTCTAACCAGCACATCCTGGTTTAGCCCATTTACTCATCCTGTTAGTTCAAGTAGCAAATCTCCATGCTGCTCAAGGACAGCAGATTGGTCATAGGTGGCCCATTTAATCTCTTATCAACTTTGAATGACAGTCACTCTCCCCAAAGAAACCCAGATCATTGATGTACTGGCCCTCTGAGGCTGCTCTGTCTTTGCAAAGTCCTGCTAGATAGTTTTCTATTGCTGTAGTTACTGTCTTGGGAGGAGATGTACCTGCTGAGAATGTAAAAAGGGCAGAGAGGTGCCTTCTTACTTGCAGCTAATCTTGGTTTGAGGAGATGACCTACGTCTTTCTGAATGTCATACCTCAAGCAGACCACTACCTAAATATACCCACTTATGACTGCAGTGCTTTAGCACAGACATCGTGAGTATCAGGAGACAGTTAATAAGCCACTTGTCAGTGCATGCTGCCTTCTTAGAGCCTCTCTGGTGTAAGTGCACTGATTGCATTTGGGGACTGCACTTGGTGTTGGAGGGATCCAGAGTAGCACCATTCGCTTTGGTCTAAGCAAGCTCTGGTGTTTCTGACATTGGAACAGGAAACCGTGAGGGGTCTGATGTTTTTGTCCTCTGAATGTTAAGAGTTCAGCTCTCTTTAATAGCTTATGCTCAGCAGGACAAAGTCTGTGTGGACCCTGGCATGTAGCTTTCCTCAGTATCAGAGGACCTTTTAGCTAAGGTTTTTAACAAAAGGCATCCAGCTGTTAGATTGCAAGTTCTGAGTCTGATGTAGCATCCCGTACCTCAGGTGTCTGAAGAGACTTGTTTTGTAGTGTAGCACTGAGTTCAGTTTCTGTCTGACAACATTTGCCAGGATCAGCAACCACAGTTCAGTCTGTTGCTCTGGAATCATCAGGGGCATTCACAGACTCATTAAGAGGACTGGGCTGTAGTTCTCTGTAGAAGACATTCCAGGTCATGTCCTAGATTATTGTTCATGATTTTTGAGCATCAGAAAGTAATTTATTTAGAAGGCACACATTGCGTACTCTGTTTTAAAACTTGTCCTGCTATATACATAGATTGGTCTAGCCAAGCCTGTGATGATGAGAATCTCCTTCACTGCTTGTGAATCGTTATCCCGTGGGTGACAGTTGCATCCTATAGAGCATAGTCTGACTTACAGATAACAAGATTTTTTAAACATCTACAACTTTGGAAATACTCCTTGACAGACAAGCATCTTGAGCTAGTAGGTGATTTGGTTTGGAGACCTTAGAGTTGAAGCTATTTTCTCTCTTCTTGTGGTCTTGGTTAAGTATAGACAGGATCAGGAATTTTGTGAAGCAGTCATTCTAGTCAGGGTTTATATTTCTTTATCCTGGTATAGCTTCCTGTATAACTTGATGTCTAGAGAGGGCAAAGAGCCTTAACCAAAGTATACATCAACCATTTCAATGTCAAAGTTTTACTCCATTTCAGCTGACTCTTAGCAGCCTGGAGAACCTGCTTAACTGTGTGTAGTGGTTCACTACAGTTGGTGAGGTGCCTTGTGAAATGTGTAGAGAGTCTAGTAAATCACAGTCAATCTTCATGTCCTATATGATTTGTTCTTGCCTTTGCCACTTGAAGCTTCTTTATATAAGGTGAGGCTCTACCACTATCATTGTATTGCCAAAGTACTTAACTTTATCCTTCATTAAGTGACTTTGCGTTTTGATTATTTTTCTTTCGATTCCATCAGTTTTAACTGAACAAATTCCACATCCAGATGTTTCAATACATCTGTTGATGTCTATTTTTGGATAAATGTTAATTCTTTTTATGCCTCAAAATTCCGAGTTACCCACCAGCTGCTGGGCTATATATTGGCATTGCTGTATCAGAGAAGCATGTGACATTCCGTGTCACTATGCCTTTCTGCCAATATTTTCTAGCAAGGGTAATGGGAGAAAATAGACCCTATTGGCCATAGCCTGCTGTCATTCTTCTGGACCAAGATTCTGGCAGCTATCTCAAAATTATGACACTCTGATCACACCAGCTTCTTTCATGTCATTTGGCATTTCTGTCATTTAGAAGTTCTAGACAGGTAAGACCACTGAGAACCTCTTTGGAATCTGGTGTTTAGAGCATGTTGGGAAAAGCCTCTTAATTAGAGCATTACTTCGTTAATCATAGAATATGAAGTTGGAAAGGGCCTCAAGGTCACCTTGTCTGTTTAGACTTGAAAATAAGTCACATGCCCCAAATTAGTTTTAGTTTTGTGAAATCAATAGAATCACTTGGTGACTTTCATTACCCATAGGAGCTAGGACTTCTCTGGCCTTTGCCAGAATCTGGTTTTTTTGTGGAATTTCACATCCTACTTAAAAAATGGGAGAACTAGGAGAATAACATGATTATGAAAAGTTGTCCGATGGGCATGATTTAGAATCCAAATGCATCATTACCCCTTTTCTTCTGACAGTGACTAGACAGAAAACATCAATTTTCTTGTACAGATTGAAAATTCTGTATCCATTTAATGGTGCTCGTTCACATTGTCTGCTTTTTGAGGCTTTTTTGGACTTAGTCTCTGGAATTTTTGGCAGTTTGATGTAGCAATGCTGTAGCAGGTTTGTACTTACAGCAGTAGTGCTTAATGCATTCTAATCTATTTCATAATTTGTTTCATTCATAATGCAGATTTTTGAGACATCTTGCAAGCACTGATCTGTTTTAAAAAGAAAAAAGTAGAATAACTTAGTGGGGCTTACTGTCTAGCTGTGGAATAAGCTCAGTAAATCACTGATGAAGACATTTTCAAATAAGTTACTATCAAAGATATGCTAATACCTTTTTGTTACTGGTTTCAAAATGACCCATGGCTCCACAAGTGTGTACCTTCCTGAAGATGTCGGGGACTACCAAGCATTTGCCCTGATGGTTCTTCGTGCTGAGGTTTCTCGGTTTGAAATGATCTTTTTTTGGGCAAGAATAAGAAAAATCTGTGTAGCCAATTTTGCTACATTGGCAATCCTTGTCAAACAGGTTGTTTGTCTTCCTTTTGTCCTGTTCCTGGGATGCTGTGCTGTAAAGTTGCGCTACATTATTAAACATCTGTCTGTTAAGCACATGTCAGCAGAATGGCTGGACAGTTCAGCAAGTGCTTGGGTTCATCAGGACAGATCGCAGAAAAGGAAGGGGAAGCAGTAGTATGGAGCATGAGCTGTCTTTTATAAGGCTACTACTCTTTTAAAATAATGGTAGAGATTCTTGTGATGATTTACTTCACCCTGCCCAGTACATCTGTGCAGCTGGAGACTTTGAATAGAGATCACAGTACAACAGTGGCCCCCTGGGCAATAGCTGAAATGCTTTTTGCTGGGTATCCCAGTAGGAAATATTTGATGGAAGGACAGAATAAGGATTGCATGTTTTGATGTGGTCCCTTGAATTCCTGACTTAGAAGCCCAAATCTCATTATATCTCATGTCAAGTACTGGGTTGCAGCCCTGTGAGACTGACTGGGAGAATCACAGAAACAAGTCTACATGCCTGCGACATTTTGTCTGCCCATAACAAGCCCCAGCATCATTTGGGTACTCAGCAACAGCAAGAAATGGACACTACTCTCAGCTCTTGGGTTGGTCCAGTTGTGTGGTTGTTTCATCTTGCAAATCGAATTCTTCATGCTAAAATGCTGTTCCTCCAGTCAGTGTTCAGGGATCAGCAGACTCACTGCCAGTTTCCCCTATCGCTTTTGGAATGAGAGCTACCCATCTGAGTGGAACTTAATCAATGATAACCAACCCTATGTCTTTGTCTTGGAGTGATGCTCCTTGTCCTTAGTAAAAGTCTGTTAGTGAATACTGTGGTTTCTTGAGCATGGGGTCGGCCCCCAAAGAGCAGATACTGAAAGAAAATGGAATTACTGCTTTAAGTTAGCTTGAACACGGCAGTTACCTTACAAAGAAGGATCTTTCCTGCTTTTTGTGATAGTGTTCCAACGACAGTGAGCCCCACTAAGTGGTTGTGATGTTAAAACATGCTGGTTTTTGGAGTTGTAGGAGCACTTAAGAACTAGAGGGCTGTGGCTTCACAAGGTAATTTGGAGATGTTTATCAGTCTGGCCATGGAAGTTACTGCATGCTGTATACATGCATTGCTGATGATTGTTGCATTTACTAAGTACCTCCACAGGAACTTCTCAGTACCTGTGCTATGATCAGCCCTTCACAGTAAATGTTTGACATTCACTGTAACCATTGTGGATTGTTAATTTAGCCTCCAGGCCCGCAGCAGCAGCAGCAGCACTTGAAGAGGAGACTGCAGAACTCATATAGGGCTGTCTGGGGGGTTTTCCAGTGAAAGAGATCATAAATGTGGGGGAAGTGAACAAACAGATGCTTGACTGATGGAAGGGTGCAGGATACAGTACAAGGGATAAGCAATAAGAGGAGTGGGCAGAGTGAGAGGCCTTGAGGATAAAGTCAGTGTCTGAGCAATCATTTGAGTTATTGTTTCATGGACTCCAGAAAG
Source organism: Sagittarius serpentarius (assembly GCA_034782735.1). Classification (NCBI taxonomy): domain Eukaryota; kingdom Metazoa; phylum Chordata; class Aves; order Accipitriformes; family Sagittariidae; genus Sagittarius; species Sagittarius serpentarius. The sequence goes on from JAVKLA010000027.1 coordinate 7,045,835, forward strand.
GTACTCTTTCAACTGGTCTCTGAACTATGGATTGAAAACTTCAGTAGAAGATGGGAAACTAGAAAAAATTTTGGAGTAATAGAGTCAAAGCAGTTGATCAAGAATGTTTTGTATGGATTTTGGAAGTTAGATCAGAAAAACATTGTCTTACCATCTTTAAATCTGTTTACAAAAAACAACCAACCAACCAAAAAAAAAACCCCACTAAGATATCTTAATCTGTCAAATTAGTTTGGCCTAAGCGTTTGGTTTTGGGGGGGTTTTTTGGTTTGTTTTTTTTCTCTTCAGGGACCTGTTAGAATTTTTTATAGATTGATGTCTAATGAGTAATTGTTATGTTGCAAAAGAGAACACTTCTGTCTCCATTAATTTGTAGGGTTACCTACTTTGCTTGGAGGTAGACTGTTTGACACATTATCAAAACATTCTCATCTTACTATAATTCACGAAATCTTTAACACTTCCATTAAATTAATAAACATCAAAAAAAGAAAATGTCTGTGTAGTCAATTTTAACTATCCTTAATGAGGATACACTGAGTTTCTTACTGTAATTTTCATGCACTAACTCATTATATTAATGTCTGAGCTGTAGGAGAATGTTTCAAGCTATTTAAAGTAATGTTAAATAAAGTCAAGTAATGCTCCTGTCTTCATTCTGAGCCAGATCTGCAAAAGTGGCTGCCTAGATAACTGAGGTTGGTATATATGCATGGTGGTTGGGAAATGCTTCTGAAAGAGCTGCAAAGAGAATGAGGAGTTTCAAAAAATTTAAAAAATAACTACACCTGTTTGCTGTTATCAGCATTCTTAAAGCTGTTATGGCAAGAAGCTTCATGTGTTAGTTAAAGTGTTCTTAAATGTTGGAGTTAATTTTATAGAAAAATATGGGTGTGGAGGGGGAGGGAAGGGATCTGGGGAAAGCATTCTGAGGATTAATGTTCTGAATAAAATGAGGTTTTAAGTGCTACATACATACATAATAATAGTTATGAAGCTTATTACTTTTAGTACTTGCATACATTATCTGGGATTAGTAGAAGAGAATGAAACTGGGTTTATGGCTGTTGGCATGTCATGTGGTGAAAAGAGTGTGTGCCTGGGTGATATTGATGTAATCCTGGGGAGAAAAATGGTAGTGCTGCATTGGGAAGCGGTGAAGAAAAGATGGAGATGTTCTTGTACCAATGAGAAGCAGAATAGCAAATGTACTGAAGGGAGGGGAAAAAAAATCTGACTGACAATGAAAGAAAAAAAACCCACAACCTTCTGAATTCTAGGATAAAATTGCATTTTCTTTCTTTCTTTCTTTCTTTCTTTCTTTCTTTCTTTCTTTCTTTCTTTCTTTCTTTCTTTCTTTCTTTCT
>JAVKLA010000027.1:7047300-7085741 GCA_034782735.1 Sagittarius serpentarius
TTTCTTTCTTTCTTTCTTTCTTTCTTTCTTTCTTTCTTTCTTTCTTTCTTTCTTTCTTTCTTTCTGTCTGTCTGTCTTTCTGTCTTTCTGTCTTTCTTTTGCTACCATTTAACTTAATTAGATAACCAGCTAAAGTCCCCAAACCTTCATCTTTAAAGTTTGGATTCTTCTCACACTTTCTAAGTGTAAGGATTGCAATGAAACACTAAGATGAAAAAAATTTTGTCTTCTCTCCTGTATAAAAGACAGGGCCTTTGTCTCTGGAAATGAAATACTATGTTTTGATATATGTTGCATTCTGTTTATTTTGAGAACAAGTTCCATTATGGGTTATCTCGGCCAAAGGAGTATTGTTGAAATTATAAGTAATCCTTTTGAAATAATTGAAAAGACCAATTTGCCTTCTGAAATGTTCTCTCATCCATTTGGTAGTAAGATCTCCTATTGGAATTTTCAGAATTGGTTTCAAATTATCTTGCCCAGGATATTTCTAGAGCAGCAAAACCATTATAAATCTCTTAGAATCTCCCATGTCCAAAAGTCTGTCTGATGTGATCCTTGAATATGAGACTGTGGTAGTTTTCTTGTTGTGATTCTGGACACCTTGGTTTATTTTTGTCTTAACCTCAGAGGACATAGCATGTAAATCTCCTAAGTATAATTTTATGTCTTTGGATCAGATTGTCTGGCACAGTTAAAGGAAGATTGCATTCCTGGATTTGAACTGTAAGGCTAATATCATTACTAATTCTCATTGTTTCAAAGGCGTGGTAGGAGTTCAGTAGTTACACTGGAAGCCCAAGTTGAGGCAGCGCAACTTTTCCATAAAATAGTTTTCATTTTTTTGTTCACCTACTGCTAGCTATTTCTGGAGGGAAATGGAAGATACAGCTAAAATATATTATCAACTTCTAAACATTAAATCTAAAATTATGTCCCTAAACCCCATAGACATTGAATTTATTTGCCCGTAGCATTTCCTAGGAGCTGACAATTTTTACTGCTGCATTTGCTGAGGAGGTGTGACTTTGGGAAAACTCAGATCGTCATGTGTGTGTATGTTGGTGCTCATAGAAAAGAGTAAACCCCATGACTGAATATACTGTATAACAGCCATGTTTTACTCTCTCTTGGTTTGCTTTTCTTGGGTTACAGTTACCATCCTGATGGGTATCAGTTGAATCTGTTCAATATATAGTGAGGGGTCTTAGGATAAGAAATATGCTGTGATATTAAGGACCCTTAAAAATAGAAGCTTGTGTTGAACAGGCAGCCTAACTTTATGAAGTCTCTGTATTTATATTCCTTTATAAAATCCTCTGTGATTCCTCCCTGTTGACTAATTACTTTTTTGTGATTCTAGAGTTTGGTGATGGTAGTTGCATAATGTGTATGGCTGATGATCATTTCTCACTGTAACTCGGTCACTGCTTGTCCAGCTTGACTTGGAGGGGTCAGCCAGTCTGGTAGCTCAGAATAATGCCTTCAAGCAGGGTCAGGAGTTTGGAGCCTCCACAGCAATTGAACATTATCGTGGACATTTTCAGGTTTCCCTCCCTTGGGGGAAGACATGTTCTGTCTTTTGATTTGAGATCTGTTTACAAAGTGTTGGTTTAACAATTGGCATTTTTCTCCTTATGAACTCCAGTTTTGAAGTCACAGTTCACCTTTCTTCTTTACAGGCTGGAGGTCCTATTGAATTTGTTTACTTGTGCCAAGTGATTGCTCCTATTGGTTTAAATCTCAAAGGGAAATAAGCATCCAGCTGGTAGACAGTTGTACTGATGAGGACCCATTGATTTTTCTCTCCTATCCACTTACCGTCAATAAGAAATGTCCTTAGCTTTAATGATACTTCTTCCCTGCCATAATGTTGCCCTGTTACCTGGCTGGTCTCACTGTCAGGGCTGGTCTCAGTTGCTGATCGCATTATATGTGGATGTGATTAACAGCCTGATAAAAATGTTTAAGTCAATACTTGAGAAGCCTAGATAAAGATAACGCTTTGTGGTGAGAGCTTTTTAATAATGTGTTCTATTTGATGTAAACCAATGGTAAAGAATTGCTGGTTTTAACAGAAAAAACTTATATCAAGATTAAAGTTTACCTACCTTGGCATGATTTAGCAGTATCCAGGAGAATTTAAGAAAATACAGGCAATTCGTGTTCCATTTTGGGGGAAAAATAATTCTTCCCTCTTTAACAGAACTTTTGCTTATCATGTTTTTTTACCACAGTATTATCTGAAGTATTTTCTTTCCTAAGAAGGAGTGGGGAGCATGTAAATAAAATATTCTCTGTGCATTTCTCCGAAGTGATAGGCTTTTGAAAGATTATTAACTTAAATTTAGGATTTTACAAAGTCCCTGGGAAGAAGTGAGCATGTAACTTTTCTCAGAACTTGAGGAAAGCTGCTCCTTCTATCCCAAGTTTTGTTTATGTATTTATATATGAATACAAACACAGATACAGAGCCATTATATGTTCTTTCTAATCTGCCTGTATTGTGATAAATGTTTATTGGTAATAGTTGTTAAGTAGTGTATTTTTCAAACATTTAAACAGATGCTACCAAATATCGCTATAAACCACCAGTATGGACTTCAGTTCTACAATAAATGGTGTATTTAACAGGACAAGTGTGGGTGGACTTAGATGATGAGATGGGGAAAGGACTATGTGGAGAGACTGGTAAGAAAGACTGAACAAATAAATGACACAAAATGGATATGAGTTAGTGAACTGCAAAATATTCTCCTATTTTTGAAAATCTTGGATGAGTAATTGTCAACTGTGCCATCTGTAAGTAATGTGGGCTTCCAAACTTGTGGCAATTAAAACTGCCTAGCATCCCACTCCAGCCCTGTATTTTATTCTGTGTACAAGTCAGTACTGAAGACTAATCTCTTATGACATTAATCGTCTCATGAGGAGAGATGGAATAAATCACAGTAACCCTTCCTCTCTTCACTCATGAAGATAAATGCCGTAACACGATGGCTGATCTTTGTTATGACACTAACCATTATATATTTAACAGAGACAGCAAAATTCCACTGACAGCTAACAAAAGAATTCTCTCTTTATACATTCTATGAGAAGGCTGTATTTCTTTGGTTCAAAAACATGACTTACCGTATCTACTCTCAGAGCAATTTAAGCAGTAGATCTGGATTGTGCCAGTGAACTCTATTCTGTGCACAATGATGTCATGATTCAGACTAATGAAAACTGATGTGAAATAATTGTGCAAGCTTTGGAAGGAAAAAACTGCGTAACACCCAAGGACTCTAAAGATTCTACTCTTTTGTATTGCCCGTTCCGACAAGAAAGAATAACTCTCCTATTTAAAACAAACAAGCAAGCAACACTGCCCCCCTCAAAAAAAAAAAACAACAAACAACCAAAACCAAACCCAAAGCTTTCAGCACTGTTCATTTTGTAGAGATTTCAGTTTTCCATTTTTGCCTCTGGTACTTGAACAGGTGGGCTCAAGGAACTGAAAGTGGCTTTTTGTTGTGTCTGTGATTGCAAGGGGCTTTTAATTTTTCCAGCTTTATCACTTGCTGTACACCTCTTGGGAATTTCTTTCCAGGTTTTCCATGCATTAGACACATTCTGGTCTTTCTGTCTGGGAAAAAATTACTAAGTAATTTTCTGCATCTCTGCTTATTAATTTGAAGGGAGTGATGCTGTGTATCATCTTGTGAGTGAGGAACAGAGCAAATAACTGAGTTGTGAAGTTTATGGACTTCTCTTGTGAAGTTAAGAGGATCACTGTGACTTATACTGGCTTTTCACCTAAGCATCAAAATATGCTGTAAATTTCATGAGGTAGTTTTATGCCATCTGTATGACAGAATTAAAATGGAAGTATATTGTTTACAGTTTTATTGTTATGATGTTTGCTGTTGTTAACCATAGTTTAGTAACATGGATAGAAGTGCTTTTTGTTTGGTTAAATATATTCATGGTGCATCAATGGAGCCATTGTCAGTTGCAGCATGGAACTTGTCTTACCTTTTTAGTGGGTGAGTTTTACCTGGATGAAATACTTAAAATGGCTGAAACTAATATGTAAGAGTATTTAGGTAGAGTGCATAGTTTAAAATATTTTATTTGTATTCTGCTATTCCTTCCCCACCCACCCCCCCTTTTCTTTTTTTTGTTTTCTTTTTTGCCTTCTGGAAATCTTAGGTCTGTATCTTTAGGACACTGTCTAACAAGATAAGCTCTGATAGTAAAGCAATGGCAAGAAAACAGGCATAACTGTCACCTCCTGTTAAATTTGGTACATTCAGAGAGTAGCCAGTAGGAATTTTATTTCTCACATTAAAAGTAACCCTTACACATTACATTTGCCTGAGGAAATTAAGCAATGAAGGCTTTTAAAACAAACACATACTCATTCTCTCTGTTGATTTTTCTGGGAAGTTATACTCTTTTTTTGGGTTTTTTTTTTTTGTTTGTTTGTTTTACTATGCTGAAACATAAGTTATATGGAAAACCTTTCAGTGTCTCTAAAAAAAAATTCTGTATGAGCTTTCAACAGAGAAAACAGCATATATGGAAGTGAATATGTCTGGAGTTTGGTGCTTCTTAGTAATTTTTCTTTTTTCTTGTTCCTTAGTAGTGATGAATGTATTCACACTGGTGGTAGTTCTTTCCTCTGTTATCTGTAATATAAAGGCAGCTGACAGGGCACTCATATCCATTCTGCTCCGTTAGTTCCAGTCACCTAAGCACGGCCTCTCTTCATTTTGTACAGGGGTAGGTGCCAGAGTGGAATTTTTATCCCTGCTGGAATTAGAGGCATTTCAGGATCGTGGCCTGTGTGATCACCGAATGAGTGCAGATTTCAGTAATGTTTTTGGGTGGCAGAGCTGTGTTTTGCTCCTGGCCCCTTCTCTGGAACAATGATTCGTAGTTGTAAACAGCTTTGATCGATGTTTTTCAGCTGTGTGCACTGATACAGAAATCGAAACTTCTACTGTGAACTAAATAGGCAGAGAATATGGTCTGCAAGCCACAGGAGGTTCACAATACAATTTGTCCTGTCAGCACCTAAGAGCTACAGTGTGCTGCTGGCTACCTATTCAGTATTGGCTACCTAGGCAGCACTTGTGTACCTGTGTGTGGGTTTTGGGGGAACCCGTGGCGATGAACTGCATCTGTATGGATGTGCTAATGTTTCAGGAGGTAGAGGACATAGGAATGTACTGTGGGAGTATACTGTGAATAAGGGAAGAAAGGTATTTCAATAAGGATGTGGAAAGGTGGGAGATATGGAAGTTAGGGGTACTGCAACACCTCAGAAGATGAGAGTATCACACTGAGACAAGAAAAAGGCTGGGCAGAGTAAAAGGCAATGGGGTATTGTAATAGAAAGCAAGAAGAGATATGGCTTGCATGGTTAAGCAGAAATCTGGAGGCAGGACTGCACTGTCAGAATTGAACTGTCATTCTGAGAATCTGGATGCTCCATTGCTTGAACTGAAATCATTGCTAGTAATCCTGCTGCTAATAATGGAACCCATACCGGGGTAGCAAGTTTGACATCCTGCTCACTGGGGTGTGTATCTTTGATCCTGATCTTACAGAAATCTGATAGGATTCTGTGTGCTCGCTGGGTTCATCCTGTTACAGTCACCAAGGTGTTTATGGATCTATGCTGATAGAGCCTTTAAGTGAAAGTTTCTGGTTGCTCAGACAAGCTGATTGTATTAGTAAAGAGAGAAACATGAAGGTTTCCTTTTGTTTCAGTATGTCAGACCAGATCAATAAGTTCTAAGAAGTCAGTTGTTTAGGGTTCAAAACTTTACCCTGTGTTTTCTGGTGTGATGTATGAGGCCACTAGCAATGGCAAGATATCATTGCTGCTAGAGCTTGTGCCTTTTAAAAGAATAACATAATTGTATGTTTAATTTTAACTGAATTATAATCCAATTTCTTTTGAATTAAAAATGTCAAGTGTACAGTTCATCTGGAATTTCCAAAGCACTATTGCTGCCTTTCTATCAGTTTAAAATACGACATTATAAGTAAATTAAAAAAAGAACAATGAAAGGATGCAGACATCTCAGAACAAACCTCAAACCAGCCAGTCAAAGCAGTGGAATGAACAAACAAACCATTCAGCTTCTTTCTTGCTCTTTCCTTTCATTCAGTATTTTAGGAGATGATAATGCCTTATGTATCTGGCAGATTAGCAAAGCTAAGCTGTTTCAGAGCAACTTGCAAACAAATTCTATAGCAGAAATTCTGTTGGAGGAAACAGTCTCCCAGTTGTTCCCTGTAGTTCATGCTAAAGGAACTGTAAAGTGCTTTTGACTAAAAGAGGGCTGGGGAAAAATGTTTTTTGGGTGTACTTTAAACCATTTGAGCTCTACACATCAGTAGCATTACCTCTGACCTAAAAAAAGTGTGGACTAGCAAGCATGCACATAACTCATGTTAAAACTTAATGTATTTCAGCAGATTTAGGTATCTTTATGTGTTGCTTTCTTGTTCATGTTACATCTTTGTTCCATTCCTTGCTTAATTTTGCTTTTCTTTGTCTGTAGTGATACATGTATTACAGAGACAAATTCGTAGTATGGAGCATACTGTGAAAGACGTGTCTTATGAAATGCACCTTCTTCTACTCAGATTTTATAACTTGCTTATTGTATCTGCCGCTGCTCAAAGACAAAAGTCCTGCCAGGAGAATCATTACTCCCATTTCAGCTTTTAATATTTTAGTACTGTGAAACTACTCTTTACCTTTCTCTTAATCACCATCAGCAAGAGCTCCATTAATATCTATTTGAGAACTTATGTTAAAATATGTTGTAGTGCTCCTTCCCTTATTATTTTCATCCCTCTTTCCTCTTTTTCATGTATGATGTACTCTCCCTCCTCTTGATCTTCTTGCTGTTTTCTCCTCTTTATCCATTTCTATGCAATTCCTTTCTTCCTCCACTCTGTACCTTACCCTCCTCTCCTAACCATTTACCCATCTTTCTTCACACAAAGGGCTTTGAACTTTTACCAGGCTGTTGGTAATTCCTTGAAGACTAAAGCCGTTAATCAAAAATGAATACAAAAGATTTGAGTGGGCCATTTCCCACAATAGAAGTCAGTCCTCCTGTTAACCTCACACAACCAGCTCGAAAAGACAATGCTGGATTTTTTCCAGGATGCTGTTCTTGTACCCTGTTTGGGACTCCCATCTTTCAATTCATTAATTTAGTAATGGGTGGCTAGAAAATATATTTTTTCTGCTTAGGAGAAAGAAAGTTATTTTTCTGTTCTTTTATTCACCCTGCTGTCTTTAGGCAGTAAAGATTGTCTATTGTGCAGTTCAGCCTGACTTGTATTCTAGCTGTTGAGTGGGAGCACTGGTAACAACTCCATGGTTCCTCTTTCTCCTCCTGAATTATTTAATGTTCTAAAGAGAATTGCTTCAATTTGTGAGTAGTGGCTCAGCCTATAGTTTGACCAAGTAGACATGATAAAATGATCCTGTTTTTTGTCATCTACCCGACCTTCAGATCCCTGCTGGCAGCTTCCAGAAATGGAAGAGGCTCTGGCCAGTTGCAGCTAACGGTACTCTGGCCCCACAATCAGCATCAACAAGCCCACTAGGCTGATCTGCCTGCTGCTTTTGGACCACAGCACAGTATCAGCCCACACTTGCTTCTTGTTTAGAAGAATCATCTTCTGTCAGCATAACAACTGATAGCTGCAGGAGTAGTGGCTGCTTCTCTGGCAAAGCCTCCCACTTTCTGCAGGAATGTTTATGGGTGGCAAGAAGGCCGACTTTCTAGTTTGCCTTTCTTCATGCTGTCCCTCTGCTTGTGTTCCCTCTAGTGGCTGAAATGCAAATGATTGAGCAGATCTCATTCAGATAGTCACAAGCAGCTGTGTACATAAATTAAATTAATCATTCCATCAATTATATAGAGGTTCTCTTCTGATTTTGGGGAACATTCAGGATTTCTATCTTATGCAAAGCTGAGAGTATTGACTTTGCTCTAGAGTTTTCTTGTTAACAGTTCACTGGAAAGTGTTTTTTCCCCAGTGTGGCAACTGATCTTTTTGAGCAGTTGTCAATGCACAGAATGTGATAGATGCCATGGCGAGAAAAGGAATTTGGATTTCTTCTTGTCCCATCTAAATGACATGACTTTTCCAATGAAACTGGGAATGTATGTGTTTATGGCATCTGTGTAATTAATATCTCTGAAGTTTCGGGTTGATATGTGTAGATGATACAAATATAACAATCTGTCAGGCTGCTACCATTTGCTGGGAGGTTTGATTTCCTTGGGAGGTGCTTGGTAGGATGAGTCGTCTTCTCTTTGAGCCGTTAACCAGAGTTTGAATGAATACCAAGAATATGTTCAGTGCAATGACTACTGTTCTCTTCCAGATTGTCCCTAACGGGTATTAAATTATTTGTCCCAGTTATTTAGTGGCTGTCCCTTTTTAAGGCAGTGGTTGAATGGCAGGAATAAATAGAGCATATTTGATCATCTGTGATAGAGGTTGCAGTCAGTGCAAACCATTCTTCTGCCGTTGTCCTTCTTAACAAAATACATTGAAACAGTAATACTCTTCATGGCGTGTTTTAGTTTCAGCATTATTAGTCACTGCCCGTATACAATACGAGTGCTGGTAGATGGAGTGGGAGGAAGGAGAAGGATATTTAAAACAGATAAAGGCTTCCTCCCCGATGTGTGTTACTTTTTCTGACCAAGAAGTTCTATGACTTAACTATGCTGCTGCATTTTAGTATTTTATTTGCCTTAAGGCACAGTCAGTAATTCAGTTTGAATTTCTAATATTTTTAAAAGTCTTAGAAATGCAAAAGGGATTGCGGGCTTTTAGCAGTGTTAATGGTGAGATACAGAGGCAAGAGACACTAGTGCAATTATCAATTCGGTGTATTCATCAGCTCTGAGACTTAAATAACACTCTGATGCTGTTTTCCATAACTGGGGGAAGAAAATGAGATTATCATTAAAATGTTTTTACAAGTATTTATTTTTATTTTCTTACTGTGATAAATGGTTACGTTAAAACTGGAGAGGGGGGACACGACGACAGCATGATGGGAGGGGCAGAAAAAAATGACCTTACTAAGGTTCTCTGCTAAATTAATCTTCGTTCTGATAAAGAAAACTTAATCAGGTACATAACAACAGGATTTTCAACTTTAAGCAGTGTTTGAAATGGAGAATTTATGCTTTTCAGTTAGAGTATGAAGAGTTCTTTAAATAACAGGCTTTAAAGGGTTTAAAGGGTTAGATGAACAGAATTAAATTAATGGGGTATATGAACTGCAGCCCACGCTACATGTCTGGCATAAAACACACAATGGGCAATTGTATGCTCCAGCACTTTCAGCCTGTCTAACATACTCTGCATTTCAGTTTGTCATTATACCGTGAATGTGTTCATGTCATACTGTGGTATTTGAAATCTGCCTTGTGGGTTTGATTAAACTTTCTGTAGTGATGTTATGCATCCTGCTTGTTGGTTTCATTGTTGTTTGGTGAAGATGATCTTCCGTATCTGTTTGTCTGGCCATTGTTTCCACAACCAGTTCAGTGCAGCTTCCTCAGCACAAACTGCTCTCCTTTCTCCCATTGTCCAGAACAGGGTCACTTCTGATGTTTGCGTAGCTTTATTGTTTCCTTCCCATTATTGTCAAACTCACATGGTAATACTTGGCACTTTTACTGACTTTATAGAGTAGGATGTGATGTCGTAGAGAAGGGGACAGGGCTACCCAAATTTTCTCAATTGCAGGGAGGAGCTGCCCAGGTGTGCTGAGGGGCCTGTACTCAGGAAGAGAAACAGGGAATCCTCCACAGTGAGTAACCCCACTTTCAAGTGCACACAGTTTCCTTCATAGCCGTGTCCAGTACAGTGTAGTTTCCCCTTCCGTCCTTTCCAGTTTGCCCTCTGGAATGTTCCTAGTTTGGTTCTCTTCTTTTCCCTTTATTTTGGTGTATTCTCATTTTACCTTGTCCTTTTCCTTTGTCTTCTTTCCGAAGGTTAAAGTTTCCATTTTTGTCTCTTCACACCATTTATCTTTTCTCATCCTAGTCTTAATCTTTATATGCATTGTCATTTTTCCATTGTGTCATTGTGGTTCTGTCACTAACACATCATATCATTTCTCTTCCCTTGCTGTGCAATGGCCCTTTTCCCAACCCTGTGCAGTTTCTTCCATTCTTACTCATTGCCATACTCTTTCCTACCCGCTCTTCTTTCTCCTTTGAAATCACCTTTCGGTTTTCCTTTCCTGATGGGTCCCTTTTGAATCTTGCCTATTGATGTACATGGGATAAGCTCAGTTCAGCTCCCAGACCTTTCTAGTGCAGCCCTCACTTCTGCATTTTCCTTTGTGCAACTGAAAGATAAAGGATAAAAAGCTCATCCGTAACAGAGGACCGAAGGATTTGGTAAACTGGGTTTTGGCTGCGAAAGGGGACAACAGGCAGTATATCAGAACTGTAAAATGGCAGAGAGGGCTGAGCTGGTCAAGTTGTAGTGAGTAGGAAGGCTTTGGCTTTAGGTGAGCTGCTTGAATTACAGCCCTGGCTAGCAGTCTTCACAGTTTGATGACTTGCATGATACAATGTGGTGGTGTCTCTAGTTCCTAGTGGGCAGGTATCCACATAGTAGTAGCTACTTTCACAGTTGCCATCATTTGGTAACTACTAGAGAGAAGCTCAGGATTGGATGAATTTGGAGACCAAACTGGTTTCTTATTTACCCATGGTAGCAGTGCAAGTTCTGCTTGAGATACGTTGGCAAGATGCTCTGGGAAGCTTGATTGCCGTGGCCTGTGCCGCACATTTTACTGCTGATTGAAAGGTTTCATTTTCCAGGCCTGTCAGTCTGGCACTTTACATGAGCAAAAGAGTGGCTGTTTGTTTAACAGCTTAAAACTGATGGAGACAAAAAGGAAGTGGAAAACCAGAAAAATCTGTACAGGATGGTTGTATTTGGAAAGAGGAGTGTGTTACTTTGGGCTCAATTAGAAAAGGCAAAGGAGTGAAAAACTGAGCTGAACTGGAAAAATATACTGCACTCTGTCATGTAGCATCTTGTGTGTTGTGACTGTTCTAACTACTTCATTTTTCATTGTTTTTAGAAACAAAAAGCATTTTAAAATTGAAACCTATCTGTGTCAATTCTCACAGTAGCTCCTGCTCTACAAATGGAAGGTTTTAGCCAATTTTGTTCCTGAGGTCATGACAACACCTAAGTGTAGAATATTCACATGACCTCAAATAGTTCTAAAGTAATAAAAACTCAAAAAAGAAGACTAGCTGTATCTTTCTTTTTGTTTTTTTTTTCCCCTCCTGCCTGAAAGGATCTCCATTGCTGTGTCATAAAATTAGTTGCATATTTCAACCCTTTTATTTGGAACCTGGTAAGATTTTTTCCCAGGCAGATGTAGTAGATGATGTGCAAAAGCAGCAAGTAAATCTTATTCTTGCTGCAGTTTCCTGGATTGTATCTGGCTTTCCAACAGACAGAGGACTCCAGTCTCTACACTACCGTTCCTTGCCTTTCACAAATGACTGCATAAAAACTGCATGATCACATAACCTTTCAGATTCACAGGGCAGCTCTGTCTTGTCACTTACACATTTATTATTTCTTTTCAGGCATTGGAAAAGTACCCCAACTCACCAATGACTGCAAAACAAATACTGGAAGTAATTCAGAAAGAAGGGTTAAAAGAAACAAGGTCAGTGTTTATATGTTCTGTGTTTTTGTTCTCTTTGAAAACCACCTAGAAATGGCATATAAACTTTGCAAAACATACAGTGCTGGTTAATGGCTGAATTGATTTCCAGTACCAGAGTGGGAAATACAGCTGATGGGTTTTGTTTGTTTGTTAGTTCAAGGCTTTTAAAATGGTTAGTGACTGGCTTAACTTTTTACCTTCCAAAAGGAGCCTGTAGGCCAGCTCCAGTCCAATGGCCTTTCTTTATAAAAGCTGTGATCTGCTCAGACAGCCCAGTGCTACATCTCGTTTTTGCTTAAGGACCAAAGCTTGACAACTGGGTTGCCTCTGCTGCCATGTGCATGGAGAAAGTGTGAGGTGGAGCTGGATGCACTCCTTCTCTTACTTGGGTTTGTGGTCTGGCACTTAAATCACTGTTATAACATGCTGGTGTTGCCTGTGGTAACAGGGCTTGTACCAATAAAGAATTGGGAATGGAAGAAGAGGGGTGTTTGAACACTGGGAGCTAGTCTGTGTGGCTGCAGAGTTGGATACTGAGTTGCTTAGTAACAGTGCACTTTGGATGTAGATTTCAACTATAATCATTAAACTGTCTGGGGATAGGTGGGTTATCCAGAGGCTATGGAAGTCAGCAGTTGTCTTCCATTGACACCTGGTTCAGATGGGCATGCAGCTTCTTGTTCCTCAAAGGTGACTAACTACTTAGTAGATCTTCTAGTGACCTGCAGACGGAAACTTGGGCAGGAAGTAAAATAAGTTAAGGAAAAACTGGTTGGTTGGTGGGGTTTCCTACGAGACGGAGCTTCCTCCTCTCCAAATGTTATAGTAAAAATTTTCTGTTCTAATACACTGTTTTAATACTTGTTGCTGTCTCAAAGCAAAGGGAGATGTCCGCTTTTATTTCAATTATATTCTTTTAGTGTGGAACCTAAAATCTATGGCAAGAGAACTTCAAAGCCCATGTAGAAGAGTAGTAACACATTATGTCTGTTACTTCTGAGTTTATTCTGGTGAACCAGAAGTAACCATGGGACGTGTTTTTACTGAATTCACTGTTGTTCCTAAGAAACAGTACACTCTGTGTGATCATTTGCACTGCATAACCATGCACTGCTTTGTTGGTAGCCTCATAACATGCTTATAATAGCTGTATTTTGGTAAAATTGCAAAAGAGATGGTATGCAGGACGAAGTTGAATTTGCCACCTTTTACAGAGATAAAATGCTTTAGTTCCTGTCAAGAAATTGCTTCAAGTGTATTTGGCAACGATGCCAAGGAAACAAGAGGATGAAAACTTTTGAAAATGAATGTCCAAACGTGTGTTATGCTGCAAGGATTTGCATATCACAACAACAAAAAAGCAAGAAAACCCGACTCTGAAAAATCTGTTTTTATTAAGATACTGTTTCTCACAGCAGTGAATAGATTGCTTTCTTTTTACATCTTGTAGTATGAGACAACTGCATGGGAGAGGCTCACATGCCTGATAATAGCATTTCTTTGTAACTTTAAAAATTCTTGTTTCTGTGAATAGTGCATGAATAAAATTTTGTGTGCAAAACCTATGGGAGGGAGTGAAGGCAGCGTTTTTCTGATTTAAATGTAGAAAATGTGGAAGCCCTTTTTAATTGCTGTAGAATGAATAGTAAGAGAAAGATTCCTTTAAAGAGGTTCAAAGCTAGATCTTCTTTCATTTCTTCAGTTGCTAAGAAACTGAGAATTGCAGGGAAGTAGGAAGGTATTTCAGATTCATTCTGATTTTTATTCATGGTATGGTTTTTGCAGGTATGTGTGAATGTGTAGTAGACTGCAAGATGCCATGTGTGGTCATGAGTATCTAGATAACTGAGAAGGATAAAATTCAATGTTCTTCACTCCTTACTTGAAACATTGTACGACATTATAGGCTAGGTCATCCTAAACTGATTAGCTTAAAAATTCTAAATTCTGCAGTTGTAAAAACAAAAAATGTTGCTTCTGTATTGATTTTTTTTTAAGTATTTGGATTCTCATTTAACTTCTGATTTCATGTAAAAGTTGTGTCTGTGCTGCATTTTAATATTGATTAGGCACAAACCTGCAAAGTTATCTGACTTCATAGACATATTTGTTGATTGGGCCTCAGTAGTTTTGTTTTCACAGTCCTTGAATTCAGGGTCTCCCATTTGCTTCATCCAGCTCTGCAATTTCTTTCAGTACCTTTCCACCAGTATGGTACCTTTGCCTTTACTAAAGATGATCTTTCCTGGTCTCTATGCTGCAGACAGCTAAGATGAGCAAGGGATGTAAATATCTGATGTGCAGTCACCTGGCCATAAGCAGTAGAATGGCACTTGCATATTTTATTCTGTATTGATTTTTGTATTCTTCAAGTCTGAACTTGTACCAGCAATATGTTACTACTTTAATATACTTTACTTATTCCTTTGTACTGATAATCATTATTGGTAGATCCTTTGCAATCCTAAATGAAGTTCTTAAAAAATTCTCCTCTCTACTGCTACATTTATAGATGAATGAGATTAATTGGCTTAGTCATTTTTCAAATATATTGCAGCATTAATTAATCTAAAGCTTTTTGCCATGGTAGTAAGTCTGAATGAATAACGTATGATTTTTAGCAGTCTCATTGTCATTATGTGTGATCTTTAAAAAGACACTGTCAGACTATTCAGCCTCTTCTTTTCTTTGTTTGCAATAAAGACATAAGTTGCACTTTTATTTTTTTATTACTCAAATAATTAAATACAATAGGAGGAAAATTCCAAAGTTACAAAGCAGATATATGTTAGAAATTAAAATGAAAACTTACTGACATGTCCTGTTAGAGGTTATACACCTACCCGGTTTCCTGTGTATCTTGGGGGATGTACAGCTCCATTTTGTTTTTTAAATGTCTTTCCTGTTACCATGGTTGGTTGTAAAATGGCCAGCAGGCAGGCAGTGCTTCTGCTACCCAGAAGGAGTAAAACCTTTTAAGGCAAACCTTTTTAGGATGTAGAAAATATATGGTTCTCTTCCAGGCGTGGAGGGGAGGAGAGAGAAGTATTTATTTTACATTCATGCCAGTGCTGATAGTGAGCAGTGTCAAGCCAACAGTCCTGGATGCTGAAATGTCTTTACAAAGAAGATAGCACTCACTCCAGTGCACAGTGCTCTGGATTTTCCTTCCTAGCATCCTCTGTCCTGTTCTTTTGAAAACAACTCCCTGTCCCATTGTAAATTTCTAGACTTACAACCTGCTGGTTATGCATCCTAGCATGAGATTTTGCTGATTTTGCTAGTGCGGCATAGACTACTAGTCAGTCACAGACCACCACTCTAGCCTCAGTGCTCCTTTTCCACTGTGCTGCCGCCTCACATTTCTGCTGTTACTTATTCCTGTTAAGGTCTAGAATTCCCCTTACTGAATTGTATTCAGGTCTTCCACAGACCATTTCTCAAATGTATTAAGACTGCTTTAACATGTAGTCTTGTCTTTCAGCATGCAGGCAGCCCTTCCAAGCCTACTGTCATTTGCTTATTACAACCTGTTTCCTTTTGCAGCATTATATTTCTCTTCTTTGCTTATGAAAGTCCCATGAGAAACAAAGTCCAAAGACTCATTAAGTCAGGCTAAACTATACACTTACTTCTGCTTCTCTAACTACAGGGTCTGCTACTATGTCATAAAGAATATTTTGATAGATTTGAAGTAACTTGTTCTTGACAGGTCTATATATTACTCAACTCAACTTCTTATCTGCTAAATACTTCAAAATAATTTTTACTCCACATTTTGAGGGAACTGAAATTCTGTTGCTGCATCTCTACTTCCTTGGCCCTGCCTTTTTTCATTTTTTTAAAGCTAGTCACTAGATGTTTTCTAATCTTTTGGAATCACTGCTGTCCTCTACAAATTCTCAAAGATGACTATTGATAATTCTGAGACTGGTCCAGTCAGCCCTAAATACTTTATGGTGAATTTCAACAGATTTGCCTGATTTGAGAACATCTAATTTATTTATCATCTGATCAGTTTTTTCCATGTTTGTTCCTGGTGTTGGTGTTAGTAGCTGTTTAATCATGGACACCTTTCTAATTAGGTGTCGACAAAGAAAAGGCACTAGCACTCCTGTGCTTTTGGTGTAAGCACTCAGTGCCACCCCTTCACAGAAGAGCAAGCCAGTTTCCTATCTGTTGGTGTGCTTACAGAAATGTCTTTGTGCATGGTGGGTGGGTGAGTTTGCTGAAGTTTAATTCCCTGATGCCCATTTTCTTCTTTTTGTGTTCTCCCTTATTTTCCTAAAAATGAAGAATTATCCCTTCATGAATGCTCAGTGTTTTCAGCTGCTTCTTCCCCACTGGTTCAAGTCAAACCTAGTACTGCCTTCCTAACTGCTTTTTACATCTTCTGTTCAAGGATTTTTGTTCCTAACACAGTCCCAGGAACTTGCCAGGTGCTTCTCTGTCCCTTTGTCTTTCTTTTTCCAAGAGATGCCTGTATGGTCATAGTGGGGATATTTAAATAGGTCATGTGTTTTTAAAATTTTTGCTAATTCTCACAGAAAAAAGCTGCTCTCTCTAATTCTTCTGTTTTCTTGCTATATTAAACTCTGACCATAGTACTATCCTTGGGTTTGCCCTCTTTTGTCATTACCAGGAAATTGCCTGTAGGACCACCAGGACAGCCTATCTATTCCCTTCTGTTTGGGGCACTGCACCTTCATGAAGAATAGGACCAATGGAAGACTGCTTAAAATTGTCAGGGAGATAAAAATAAGACAGAAGTTGGTACAATTAGGTGTTTGGATCAAGGAAGAGAAGATGGAGTTTACACATAGTAAGTCTCCCAATACAAAAAAGATAGGAAAAAAGTAGGGGAATAAGTTACCCTGCATGTCTGATATGGACAGGACAAGAAATAAGGCCTTTACATTGTAGCAGTAAAAGATTCCAATTAGATAGTACAAAGTTTGTTTGTTTTTTTTTTTCCTAACAGGTATAATTGATTTCTGTCATGAGCTGTGGGGGAGATGTGAGAGATCTCTAGATCTCTCTAAAAACAATTTAGATATGTGTCTGTCAGGAATTATGTAAATTTGGTTGATCCTGCTTTGAACTAGGGCAATGAACTAGCCTATCCCTTGATCCGTATTTTTCTATGAATTTTTTTAGATCAGTTTGCAGTACTTGGGCCATACATATTGTTTGAGTCCTAGGGGAGACTATCCAGCCAAATTCTGATAAATGTTTCATGTTAATAACCCTAGATTATGTTTTGGCTTTCTGTAGTTCCCTTTCTCCTTTGCTTGGTGAGGCTGAGAAATTGACTTTTCTTGATAAGATTAAAGGCAAAGATTCTCAGTACAAGTTAATAGCCAATAAACTTTCAAAATGGGACAAGCAATGTTTAATTTTTTGGAGTGCAACTTTAGCCCACAGCTATGCTAGCTATTTACTTTCATCCTCTATTAGACTCAGGACTGTGAACCCTGGAATGGGATAATTTCGTAGTATTTTTGCTGTTCAGCTAGAGTAACTGACCTCTGTATTGTCAAGTAACTTTGATTATTCTGTTCAGGTAATTCATAGAAGAGGTTAAAAAAAAAATCCCTTCGTCTCATTTTGTTCTTCATTTTACAGTAGGAATCTTAAACTTCTTTATCCTGATGTTTCTTTGTTGATCTTCATTTCAAGTATGAGAATCACGGCATCAGTCCTAACTCCTCCTCCTTTTTTTCTCTGCATATTTTGTCTTTTGCTATGCAAAATTAAACTATTTGTTGATTTATTGTTGTGACAGTAGTCTTTCAGAAGACTAAGAGATGCTTGCCACTGGCACTGGCAATAGTGCTGTTTCTTCTACACTCCACAGTGTTGATAATATCTATCATGAATGATATCATAACATATTAAGTCTTCTGAGCCTAGGAAAGCAGCAAAGTATGACCCTAATAAATCTCAAGACACTTGTACTAGATTTACACTCTGTGCAGAAATATTAAACTAGTGGGTTAGCTAGAATTAAACCCACTTTGAACTGCTGAGTGGAGTCATCAATAGAATAAAACACATGATCCGTGCAGGGTCTGTCTTTAGCTCTAAAGTGAGATGGTACTCCTGGAAATATTACTGTCATTTCTGAATCCTTTGATCTTTTTGACAGTGTCTCTTTAAGCCTTTGCATACTTCATCCTTAGAGCTATTGACTTAGAAATAAAAGCCATTCTCAATGCTGCTGTTTCTGTAAATAAGTGAATGAGCCGGCAACTGTCTTCTGTTGTTTATCGTTTTCACGTTCCTTGTTTTATTGTGTATGCATGTAGACAGAGAATTTTTTACTTCCTTTCGCTGTAAAGTAATTCCAAGATGTCATTGTGATTCATAATTATTAACAAGTCATAGTTTTTATCTTCCACATAAAAAAAAAAGGCAAATGCCCTCCAAAAACCAAAAGCTCTTAAAAATTTCACTGAAAGAACCACAGTTTTTGTCTTAAGGCTCTGATTGTTAATGGAAGACCACAGTCAGTTAAGAGGCTTCTGTAGTTGCATGTCTGATAGAATTTATTTGGGAGCCTCTTCAGCTGAAGGAGTGCATTGCTTTGTCTTGAAGGTAGTTATTCCCTGCAATGAACTGAAAGGATGCCTTGATGGGAAGAGAAAGAGAGCGCTATTCACATTCTTTTGCCTGGCATTATTAGGTTGATTTTTATGCCTCTACAGATGTGGCTTTTGGCTGCAGAGCAGTGAAAGAAAAAAACTTTCAGTATAACCTGTCTTTCTGCATAAATTTACTTCAGACACCTCTTTGAAATGCTGTTCTTCCCAGTGTAACAGCAAACCGCCTAATTTGGTAGGCAGTTGTGATAGCAGCAATTCACCAGCTGAAAATCTCAGGCTTGCTCCTTCTTGCCTGGGCATTCCTGGCATTGTTATGCCACAGTGCAGTCTAACCTGGTAAAAACTGATGGGTTTCCTACATTACTGCATTCCAACGTTGGAACTGTAACTTGCATAGTCACACCCATGTCATCTCTGTGATAATTATTTCAGTTTTTGATAGTGATGTAGCGATGTTGCTATTAAAACTATGGTTTTAACTTGAGCTATTAAAACTATGGTTTTAACTTGAGCCTAAGAGCAGGGCTGTTAAATTCTTGATTCCGTGTTGCTTCATTGTGATTACCCTACTATTAGTTTAAAGCTAGCTTGCTTATGTCTGTATAACAGTAATCCTGTCTTTGTATTGATTTGGAAAACTGGCTTTGGGTGCTAATGAAACAGATGTAAAAGTAACAAAACCTCAAATGTTTTCCCTCAGCTAATTGCAAAGACAACAGAATTTTTCTTTGTGATGGTGCTTTTTCCATTGTGTATACCCATAAAAGGTATATTTCTATATAAGACATTTAACTAACAATTAACCTTGAATGTTTTGGGGTTTTTTTTGCCTGAGCCAGCATTATCTTCATTTTTCCTCCATATTTCAGGTTTTAGAAATTATCTGGGGTATTTTTTTGTTTGTTTGTTTTAATGCTGCTCCTCTTCCTTTCACAGGACAATGGAGTCTCTGTCTGGGGACTTCAGTAAACAGTCCAGTAAAATCTGTCTACATGTCAGCATTTTTTATAAAATTACTTGTTTGCTTGGTTTGTTTTTTTTTTTTTTTTCATGATGCATGTAGTAACAGGTGCCCTAGCTGTTACGGGCAGGCTAAAAATCATGCTTGTGTCACAGATGCAGATTCTTTTGTTAGTTTCTTTAAGATGTGGATTTAATTTTGGAAATATTTCAGATGATAAATGGCACAATATAAATAGTAAGAATCTTTTGAACATGACAGAATACTTTGGAGGATACTGTTCTTACTGTTAAGAATATTAATTGAGCATATGTAAAAAGAGAGTGAAGACAGAAGCAAAGTAATATTTTCCAAAGCTAATGCAGAGTTAAGAATATAGCCTGGTCCTCTGCTCCTCCACTCCCAATATCCCGTCCATTAAATTGGTGTTGCTGGTGCAGTATCTCTACTAGTTCCCGTCTACATGCAGTCCCTTGTCCCAAGGGTTTCTGCTGCATGAATCTTCCCTCTTTCTCAAACTGTGTCACCAATCCCATGGTCTCCAATTACCCCAGTCTGCTGTCATCTGTCATCCTTTTTCCCTTCCCATATATGAGGACTCAAACTTCATTCATTTGACCGTTCTATGTGCCTGAAATTTCCTTAAGTAATACAATGTGGACATCCTAGATTTCAGTATTTATTTCACATTCTGGCTCAGGACCAACCAAGCTTTCTTCTTTAGTTTGCTGCCAGGACCAATTATGAGGAAATAAAAACACAATTCCATCATTTAATCATGTCTGGGACCTTCAAGAGATGATTTGCAACAGTTTAAAAAGGTTCATGTGGCTTCCCCTTTTGTACTTTGCCCCTGATTTGTCATCATATTGAAGTCTGTTCCTGTATGCTCAGGTGAACTGAGGTTTCAGAACAGTTTATTCTCTTTTTTTAAAGATTATTATGTTACTGTTACTTTTCCATATACATTTTTGCTCATACAGTGTTCAATACTTCAGTTTTCCATTTGGTACAATAGTTCTCTGTGTTTGGGGGCTAAAGTTTTAACCACTTTTCCACCTTTCGTGGAAATAGTGCTGTTTGATTTTTTTTTTTTTTTA
This sequence comes from Sagittarius serpentarius, assembly GCA_034782735.1. NCBI lineage: Eukaryota > Metazoa > Chordata > Aves > Accipitriformes > Sagittariidae > Sagittarius > Sagittarius serpentarius. The sequence continues at coordinate 7,067,719 of JAVKLA010000027.1, forward strand.
GAGATCTGCCATAAAGTTGTTTGCTTTAAACCTAATAACATCTCTGCAAAATGTGTCTGCAAAGATTGGAAAATAGGAATCCAGTCTGTGTGACACACTTGCTTCCTCGGTACTATTAAAATATTGTAATATTTTACTAGTGCAGTTACTTAGGTTTCTGCTCCTCCCACCCAAGCCTAACCTGTATTTTCTTAAAGAACATTATGCTAGTGCAGTGTATAAAGCTTTTTTATTTGTTTGATAAGGGAGAATGGCCTGTATGAACATTAGATATTAAAGTTATAATAATTCAGTGGAAATGTGAAAATTTTAAAAGTTAATTTATTTAGCTGTAATAGGAAGAATTATGGTTGTTAAATTTTGTGATGTGATAAGCATGTTTCAACTTATAAAGGTCTATATTGCAAAAAGATTTTATCTTTGACTGCATGCCCATATCCTCTTTATGACAGCCTAATTTGCTGAAATTAAGACCTCCATAGTATATTAAAGCCACATTAAAGATATTCCTTTTTTGATACAAGAGGAAATAAAAAAAATTAAATATAACAAATAATGGATAGCAGTGCAGATGCTGATGATCTTATAAGATTTAGTAGTTATTTTGTGCAGTAATGACACTTCCTATTAAAGGACATTTTATTTTGAAGTAGATGGACATCAGCTGTGACTAAATAGTGTAAATTTGTCAACAAATTCAATGTTGGCTTTTTTTGCATAGTGTAAAAATTCCTTCATCAATATATTTTGATGTCTAATGTAAAAATTTAAGATGTGTTTTCTTTTTCCTATGTTGTGTCTCTCAATGTAGACTACTATTGAAAGAGACTTAAATGTAGTAATGTAGTTCAGGCTGATGAAAAGAGAAACCTCCTGCGTTATACCATAAGCATAGGATTATCCTAAAATGTATATGGTGTGGTGTCTTCCCACATTTCTCCTAGAAAATGTAACTCCTCTTTTAGCAGTATTTAAGTAAGCATGCTAGAGATCTTTTTTCTTTAATGTTTCTGTATTTCAAAGAGTAGTTCTGCATTAAAGTTTGTGGCTCTTTTTTGGAAAAAGAAATTAAATAAGGATATCCAAGAGATCTAAACATGTTCAAAACAATCAGATACTCACAGAAGTTATGTTAGGGAAGTTTCACCAGATCTTTAATCAATCCTCCCAGCTGTGCAAGTTTTTTGTTCATTTGGGGTGGATTTTTTTTTTGTTTTGGTGGTTGGTTGGGTTTTTTTTGTGTGTATGTGTATATAGTATGTTTCCTATAGTGTAGTGCTTTAAGCCTGATTTCTTTTTTTAAATGACTGAAGAGATGAGACCTTCCACAGCCTACAGAGTGTTTTCCTGTTCTTTTATCCAAACTCTGCCTGCAGTTCTATAAACTGAACCATGACTATGTGGAAGGTAGGTAGATATATATTTGTTCCTTGATTTTACTAGCTTTATCAGCCTGCTTTGCCAGCATTTTTTTAAGAGGAGCAAGGACATAGAAGAGCTTTCCAGTAATAGTTGTCCATTGTTGTCCAGAGACAAAACTTTCAAAAATATCTTTGGGAAACTGAGATTTGACAGGATGTGTTTTGTTTCCATCATTGTTCTGAAATGAAGATATGTCACATGTTAACATTAAAGTACATAGGTAATAAACCAGTATTTTAAAATAAAAGGCAGAATCAAGACCTGCAAGAGAGCTTAATATCAGTGTATGCTAGTTAGGGGCAAAATGCAAGAAGTGTTGCTGAGTAGCCAGCAACCTTGTTCGGCTCTCTTCTGTTTAGAAAAGGCAAGAATAAACTACTGTATTTCCTTTAGGAAGTATTTGGGCAAATGCAATTCAACACATAAGCCTGTCAGGAGCAGCCATATATATCAAACTTTCAAACACAGAATGATATGGAGACTTTAGCTAGAAGGAGTCACCTTTTGAATGAACACGCTGGTAAAATATTCTTAGGAAGAGTGTTTAATCCGTTGAAGACTTAAAACCTGCAGTGAAAATTGAAGCCTGGCTGGGAAGTTGAAGACATGCCTGGTTTAATGGATTTATGAGCTTTTGTTGCAACATCCGAGTAACCCAAGAAGCTGCTTTTTCTTGCAGGTGTAAAATGAATTATTCTAGGTTTCAACTTGCTAGTTGCTGATTGAGATTTATTTGTTGGGGTTGGATTTTTTTGGCATTTCTGTTTTGTTCTCTGTATTTCTCTGTTGCATAGAAAAGTTAGTATTTAAACCTCCTATTTATTACTGCTTTGAATTTCATTTATCCCACAGCTGACTTTTGTCTTTATTTCTAAGCACTCTGTCTTAAGGGACATGCACAACATCCCACAAAATGATATAATCTTTTTTTTATGCTATTTCTAGTATTCCATAGCAACTGAGGAGGGGCGGAAAGAGCCTTAACTGAACACTACAACACAGGCAATTCATTACAGATTTTCCACTTAGTATTCAGTAAATTGTCAAGTCCTTATTTGCATCATTAGCATGTTTTCCACAGAGCAGAAGCATAGCCATTTCTGGCAGACTGAATTAAATGTGTTTTATTTGAACGTGAAGGAAGAAAACATTGTCAGGCTTTCTATGAAACCATCATTTTCTAGTAATAATTTATTTTCTGGAACAGTTTTCTGTGGATGTCTTTATGTTTCTATAAAGATATGGGTATGTGTTTCAGTCTACCTGTAATTAACCCATTTCTTAACTGAAGGGGAAAAAAATACGGGAATAATTCTTTTATCTTTTTGTTCCCTTTGTATTGCGTGAGCTGAAAAATTTACTAGTTCTCTTATAGTCATGCACTGGCATATTTAATTTAAAATTTTGAAGCATGCTTTTATAGAATCAAGACCAAAAAAAGCCTCAGAATTTCACTGTCCAAGGACTATGAAAAAGATCAGGTATAACTGTTAAGAAAATTTATTACACACATTAATTTCTTTTCTATCTAAGGTAGCTGATAGCAATTCCATTTTATTTATTTTGAGTCTCATAGGCAGTCATCTTAATTACTGTGAAATTAAATTACGTGCATGCTCTTCATTTTAAAACAGAATTTAAAAAGTGGCTAAACATCTTTTGCTTGCTTGCATACTATCATGTGAAGGATGGTTTTCTTTCAGTGGTATAGAAAGCTCCATCTTCTTCTTGTAATCCCAATAAGCTCTGCATTTGTCAGTGAGGCTGTTTTATGATACTTGTATGCTAGACCAGCAATTGTGTGGCTGACAAAAATTTACAGTATCAACAGAGAACTGAGAATCAAAACATGTATATCAAGTCAAAGTATAAATAAAAGAACTTAAATACTGTATTTATGAAACTGTGTGCGTGATTGTGCAAATACACCTACAGACACAAATTCACCTTTGTACACATACACATGCACTTATATGTATATAAAATTGTAAATCACAAGATTATACTCAAATACATCCTTTGCTCAGTTATTCCAATAGCAAAGACTATGGAAAAGAGCTCAAAAGAGTCCTATCAACTGTTTTGCTGTTTGCCTTCAGTAGATAAAAGAGAGGACAAATTCCCCTCCCCCCCATTTCTTTTGGTTTTTATTTTATTTGTAATATGAGAAAAGGAAAATGGGGTCTAGTAGCTCTTTTACTGGAAGATGGTACTTCCTAAAGAAAAAACAAGCAAAAATAGCTAACTGAGTCACCCTATTTACTGTCTTACAGCATCCATAGCTACTGCTGTATCTTTTCTATGTTTCAATAAGCTTGCTTAAGATATGTTTATCTGCTATCAGGAATCTATCAAGATAACACTATTCTGTACCTTTTTTCCTAAAAGAGCTTCACTTGTATGTTTTTGTATTTCATTTACAAATAAAATAAAACAAGCGCGGGATCTAGACAATTACTATTTTCTCTTGCAAATGGCACCCATTACTTGTTACTGCTTCCTTTCTTTTTCTTATGTTACCAATATACCCGGAGTTTTTGTTTTACAGACTGCTAAATACTTTAGGTATCCATTATCAAATATGGCATCATTGTGTTGAAAATAACATAAGTTCCCTACAATCATCACAAAGAACAAAACTATGACCTATAAAGGACAGCAAGGAACTTCTTGAGATTTAAGAATATATGACAAGCAGGAAGTTGTTGTTTTGGTTTAGTTGTGGGTTTTTTGTTTGTTTTTTTTTAAAGACTGCTTGCTTTCAATGAGGGAATCTTTTCTAGGCCAGTGAAAATTAGGCAGTTTCAAACTGTATGTATACTCTTAACTGTCTGGCCCCTTCCTCCAAAACTAACACCACTAAACCCAATCCAACCGTTAACCTTTCTCTGTTTATAGTAGTAGCTTAAGAATATTAATGTAAACAATTGCATCAAAATACCATTCAGTCAGATGATGTACTGAACTGTATAAACTAAAGTAGTAGTGATACAAGATTATTTGTGCCCAGGCTTACAATCCAGGAATTCATTACATGATTGGTACTGTCAGTTGATTTAAAATTATACTTACCTTTTAATTCTTTATTAGAAATATTTAGACACAGTGATCAGGATGACTGTTAGTCAGTTAGTTAGAAAACAATTTCTGGTTAAGACTGAATTTTGTTTGTGATGCCACATTGTATTACGTTTCCTTGGTTCTTTCTTTGTGTGTGTGCGTCTCAGCCCCTACATTCAAAGGGACTTTATTAATGACTTCAGCAGAATCAAGCTGCCTTTCAGATGGAATGATGTGCCTATCAAGAATAACCAGTCTAAACTTTTATTTTATTTTAGTTATCAATAGTTCGTTTTTACAAGTTACTTGATGGCTACTATTGTTATAATTTTAAAACATTGTCTGTGACATTTTGAGATTAGGTTGACTTTTAGTTATAAGTTAAATAGAGACTTAAGTCTCTCAGTTCCAGCTGAGCTGAGCTGTTGTAAGTCAGAAAAGAATAAGGAGATCTACTAATAGTATGAATTGCAACAGCTGGATTAAGTTAAAACACAAAAATAAAAGAATCTGCTCGGTCCTTTGAGGGAAGGAAAGAACTTTTTGCTATGCTGTTTTGCCAAGTTAAACTCTCCTATGTACAAGAATTATAACTTAAACATTTCATATCCACCCAAATATTTTAATTTGACCCAATTCAATAAATCATATGTTGCTACATTTTTAAAGGTACAGGATGTACTGTGATTGCCCATTCTGTATTTATTTTCAGGCTTTCCTTACAGGTAAGAGCTCTTAACAAAAACATTTTAAGGACATAATTGACACTTACTAGTCAATGAAGTTGTAGTAGTTACATTTATTTTTATGTAAAGTGTGAAACTATCATCTTGCTTCCAGAAGTATTTTTGTAGGAGTAAATATTAGTAGAAACCAGTAATCTGCTTTTGGATCTAATATTTATTTGTGATTACTCCCAGCTTCCTTATTCTTTATATCAGTTTGATTTTTCTGCTGGTATTGGTGGCTGAGTAAAACATTAAGTGCTGAATTACTCTTCAAATACAAGAATATTGAGAAAAATCTTTTGTAAGAGAAGGAATGTTTCTTTTCATTCATTCATTCTTTCACATGATACAATAGATTTTAGACTTCTTTTTTTTATGATTGAGTGTGAACTGAAAAAGTAAAAATAGGTCATTCTCATATGTTCTAACTTCCTTTTTCTCTTTTTGGGTTGGATACAATGTTTTGAATGCTAAAAATAAACATGACACTTTTGCATAATTAGCCCAGAATTTGACATTTAGTTTCAAAATTCTGAATTCCTTCAGTTAGAAGGCATGCCCTAATTGAAAACTGGGGAGAAGAAACAAAGAAAAAAGCTGTGGAGATTTCCCTGTATTTTTTTGAGTGAGAAAGAATAAGATATGGTACACTTTCTTTGTTTTGAATAGAAATGAACAAAAATAAAATGAAATTTAGTGATTTCAGTTGTTCTTATTTCATAAAAAGGTTTATTATTATTTTATACTTCTGCTTTTAAAGAAATATTCTTTTATCAGAGTAGGATATTATAGGCTGGAGAGAGAGGCGAGGGCAAGAGAGAAAGAGAGAGAAGAGAATGAGAGGAGAGCCAGGAAGAGAAGAATCAGAAAGGGAAAAGAGAGAAGAAGAGATAGGGAGAGAAGATAGAAGATGGAGAAGTAGAAAGGAGAGAGGAAAGGGAAATGTAAGAAAAGAGAAAGAAAAGAAAAGGTATAGATGACAAGGCACTGGTAGTGGGGGCTGCAGGGGCAGCCTCTGTGAGGGGAGGCCAGGGCTGCCCCATGTGGGACACAGCCGGTTCCAGCCGGCTCCGGCAGACCCACCGCAGGGCACTGCTGAGCCCAGCAGCCAAGATGGTGGTGCCTCTGTGGTAACATATTTAACAAAGGGCAAAACTAGCACTCAGGCAGAAGAGGAGGATAAAAAAGAGAGTGTGAAACAGTAGTGTGAACACCAGCGTCAGAGAAGAAGTAGGGGAGGAGGTGCTCCAGGTGCCAGAGCAGAGATTCCCCTGCAGCCTGTGGAGGACCACGCCAGAGCAGATACCCACGCTGCAGCCTCTGGCGGACCCCACGCTGGAACATTTGGGTATTTCCTGAAGGAGCTGTTGCCCATGGAGAGCCCAGGCAGGAGCAGGCAAAAAATGTGCGGAGGAAGCAGCGGCACAGAGGAGCTATTATCGACTGATTGTAACCCCCTCATCCCTCAGCTCTGCTCAGTGAGGGGGCAGTAGAGGAATCGGGAGTGAAGGAGGAAAGTTGAGCCTGGAAGCGGGGAGTTGTAGCTTTAACTTTTGGTTTTGTCTTTGTTTCTCTCTACCCAAATCTATTTTAATTTGCAATAAATTAATTTTCCTCAAGGTGAGTCTGGTTTGCCTCTTGTCTTTATCTCCCTGTCTTTATCTGAACTTACAAGCTTTTTCATCCCTTTTTCTCCCTGTTTCCTGTTGAGGAGGGGGATTGAGTGGCTGGGTGGGCATTTGGCTGCTGGCCAAATGCCACGACAGGAAAGAAAGAGAAAGCAAGGGAGAGAAAGAGAGAGAGGAAGAAAAGAGGTAAGAGAAAAGAGAAGAAAAAAGAAGAGAAAGGAGAAGAAAAAGAAAAGAGAAGGGGAGTAGAAAAGAGAAGAGAAAAAAGAAAAAGGAGAAAAAAGAAAACAAGAAAGGAAAGAGAAAAGAGGAAAGAATGAAAAGAGAGGAGAGGAAAGAAGAAAGAGAGAAAATAAATACAGGGAAAGAAAAGAGAAGACAATGAAAAGTAAGGGAAAAAAGCAGAAAGGAAAGAACAGATAACATGAAAGGGGAGAAAAAGAGAGGAGACTACAGGGAAGGGGAGAAGTTAAAAAGGAAAGAAGAGAGGAAGGGGAAAGAAAAAAATGAAAGGCAGGAGAGAAAAAAGGAGAGGAAGAAAAGAAGAGAAAGAGACGAGAGAGAAGGAAAAGGAGGAGAAAGGAAAGAATAGAAGAAAAGGACACAGAAAGGAAAAAGAGAAAAGAAAGTATAAAAAGGAAACAAGTCCAAGCAAGTCCACTGTGGTTGAGGAATCTGCAACTGAATGCTGTTAGCAGCAAAGTTAAAATTTTTAACTGACTGGAAGAGCTTGTAGGTGGTACTGGTATGTGGTAACCAAGACCCTGGGAATTACTTTCCATCAAGTAAAAACTGCAAAATCCTTATATTAAAATAACTCAGCTTTGGTGGTTTCAGCATTGCCATTCAATGAATAGATACATTCTTTCCAGGTAAAAATTTCCGTAGAAATTGTAATAAGCATTAAAAACTTTCTTACTGATCTGGAAAATTGATTACTTAGGCAGACGGATGGTGTGGCTGAAATGGCACAACATAACAAACTTCGGCAGGCCAGCATGTTGGCATGTGTCAGTTTTTAAGAATGGGCAAAGTTAATAAAACAATTTAATTAGGATAACTCAAACTGAATAAGATTTTTGCTAGTGAGAGTAAAGAAAGAAAAATAAATCACTTTTACGTTCAGCATAGCGATTTGCTTTAATGTTGTCTTTTTTATCAGGGAGAATTATTATTTAATAAAGCAATCTCATATTATAGCCTGGTAGCTCAACATTGAGTAACAGTCAAGATTTAAATATTTCTGAAGTGAAAAAAGAAATCTCTAATTCTCATAAAATATAAACAATAGTTTTAAACTGGACAGTAGTTAGTGAACTTTGCTCAGCAATACTTGCAGATTGTTTCCTTTAAATGGTTAAAAATTGCCACAATTTAAGCCTTTTTTCTGAAATATGCTTACCTTTTAAAAGTTAATTCTAATAGGTCTTAACAGCAGGTTGTGTTTTGCCTCTTGTGTTTTCTTTCATTACTGGGTAAAGGTGGAAGGAGATGTCTGTACGTAAGCACCTATTCTAATTTTATAAATTTAGTTACAATTGTTCTTAATGGCAACGACTGGAAAACTGCGTTGAAATCACATGAGAGAGCAAGGACATGACATTAGGTTTGAGTGGAAGAAAGTGGCGGGGGTGGGGCTCCTTCAAGCTTGGTGATTCTGCGTTCCTTCAGCAGGGTGGTACCTCTGTCTCTCCCCTCCTCTGCATCTTCTCGTGCCAGATGTAGCAACCTAAGGGGTTACAGCTCAGGCGAGCCGGCTGCATCTGGCATGTAGGTTCGGGAGCGGCTGGAAGGAGCATGTTGCGTTGCTGGCAAAAGGTGAAATACAGGCCTTGCTCTGAGGAGTCTGAAATGGGAACCAGTTGTGTCAGTCTGAGGCCATCCTTCTCCGGTTACTGTAAACCAATACTGCAGCTGAAAGAATAATCCTCCTCTCTCCAAGCTGATTTTCCTGTTCTGGGCTGCCCACCTCCCTGGATGCTGGCACAAGCATTCACATGGCTATTTGGGGAAATAATCAAGATTTAAAGAAAAAAAAAGGGGGTGGGGGGTTGGGCAGGGAGAACATGTCATCGAGGCAGGAACATGTGGTCTGCCTTAGAGGGAAGCCACTCAAGCTTTTGCTTTGAGAGCCAGAGCTGGCTGAAAGTGACATGACCCCAGTATTAATCTTGGTGCAAACCTCACTGGTAAAAGTAGATACTACTACATTGCCTTACATACAGGTGTATAGATGCACTGTCACTAGCATAACTGCAGGGTGGTGTCTCGTCACTGACACAGCTGTGGTAACAAAAGCCCCTGCTGTGGATGATGAGAAAGGCTAGAGATTCTTCTAGTCAATCAGGGGGAGTAGTGTGGCTGGAAGCTGTGACTGCATCAGGATTACGTTCCTGGTATAGCATGGTAAGTAGGAGTCCTACTCAGCCTTCTGAACTAGACCTGGCCCCCAGTGGTTTTCTTGCAACACTTTGTTCTGCTTTCTTTTCCCTTTTTTGCTATGCAACAGAGTTAATGAAGCCAGTGTCAGATGCTGCATGGGCTTCCTCTGTGAGTGGTGCAGCAGCTCAGAAGTCCTGTTGTTCTTTTGCAGTGTATTTTGTCACTCTGTTGCAGATGTCCAGTAGAGGCAGCTAATCGGACACCTAGCAGTTGTAGCGGTTTCCAGGCTTCTTCAGGAAGCTTCAGGGAAAATCTTCTGGGAGCTTCTGCTTCTGAGAACTTTGGTGGCTTGCTGCTGCAGGACAGGGCCAACCTCTGGAGGGATTTGCCTCTGTGAGCTCTTATAGACAGCTTTGGTTGGCTACTTGCTGATTGTGGACTACCTATGTATTTTGTCTTCAGCTGACTGTTGATGAAGCAGTGTTAAGCACCTGTTTGATGAAAGCTTGAGGAGTGGCTGTATAACTGGTGGGCAAGAGTGCAGGTCCCAGAGCCCAGGAAACAGAGGGAGCTAAGAGACCTCGTAGTTACCACAGCAGTTAGTACAAGAGGGGCACAGTGAGGTGCAGAAAATTAGCTCAGGACAATGTGGGACTGCTTAGGACTGTGCAGTGATGGTACTGATATGCTGTAGAGCATGGTCACCAGCAACTGTTCCTGGCACATCAGAGGCCTTGGCCCAGAGAGAGCTCCAGGTCTTGGGCTGAACTCCTGGGTCTAGGACTCGCACTGGGGAGGGCTGTGGCTTCACCCATGGGAAGTGCAGTCTGGCCAAGGTGCTGAGTTGCAAGGTGAAGGAGCTGTGGGAGGAGATGAGTAGGCTGTACAGCATGAAAGGGAACAAACAGGAAAAAAGCAGGATCTCTGCAGAGGCAAGAGCCCAAGTTCTGCGATGTGAAGTAGAGCCAGCTAGAGATTATAGTCAAACGAGATGTGGATAGAGACCTCTAAGATTGGGAAGCTGGAAATTTATGACTTCTGGCAGTAGAAGGAAGATTCTCTGCCTGCAGAGAAAGATAGGTGTAGTGCCCTGGAAGGAGGTGAGCAAGATTGTCAGGGGAGACATCAGAGCCAGCTGAGGCTCAGCCAAATGTGCACATGAAGAAGCAAAGGAGGGTGACAGTTACTTGAGACCATATTCTGACAGAGGCACCCATCTGCCAACCTGGTGCACTCGCTATAGCTGCAGGTTTCCTTCTTTTTGGGTACTTGAATCACAGATGTTGCAGATGGACATATCTGAGGCTTATCCAGCCCTCAGACTTCACCCCCTTGCTGTTCATCCGTGTGGCCACCATGGTACTACTGGGGTACCCTTGGGTACTGAGCCCAAGTAAATAAAAAATGACTTCAGAGCCCTGGGGGCAAGGGTGAAGAGCACAAATGGCCAGGTGGTATTTTCCTTCATCCTACCAGTGAGGTGGAAATGCTCAGGTGGCAGAGGGCACATCCCTCAAGTCAAAGTGTAGCTGCATGGCTGCATGGGCAAAGCCATGATAGCCTCTTTGAGGAATAAGGACTGCTGACAGGATCTATGAGATGGAGTGTGGCAAGGGCATCTTTGCTGACAGTCTTGGTAACCTTTTCTGGAGGGCTTTGAAGTAGCTACTTAATGGGAGGCTTGCTGCAATTTGAAGAGACGTGAAGGCATGGGGAACATTGAGGAAGTGTCTGGGGAACAGAATGATTGGAGTAACCTTGCACTTTCCTTATGCAGGCAGTATGACTTGCGTGTCCATTTCAAGTGCCTGTACGCTAATGGGAGTGGAATGCACACTAATGGGCATGCGAAACAAGCCTAGGAGGAACTGCAATTCTGTGCACACTTGCAGAGCTCCTTAGGGTTACAAAGACATGGTGGGATAGTTCACACAATGGAGTGCTGCCATGGATAGATGGATGGATACAGGCTGGTAGAGAGGGGCAGTGCATGCAAAGGTGGGGCAGGAGTGTCCATGCTTTGCCTTGGAATCAATACTGAGCCTGTCAGGCACTTAAGAGAGAGACCAGAGGGCAGAACAGCATGAGTAATGTTGTGGTAGGCACCTGCTGCAGACCATCTGGCTGAGAAGTAGATGAGGCCTTTAAGTAACTGCTGGGGACCTTGCAATTATTGCAGGCTGTAGTACTTGGGGGATGCAAGCAAGCCAGGACATTCCTGAAGGTCAGTTTCTTGATTCAGGTGATTGATGAACCAACTAGGGAACATGCTGTCCTGGACTTGTTACACATGAACAAGAGAGAACTAATTGAAGATGTGAAGGTTGATGACCGCCTTGACCATGGTTGATTATCAGCCTATGGACAAAAAAGCCCAGGAAAACTTTTATCTTCTTTGGTGAATACGAATAACCCATTCCAATGAGTAGAAAGTCCAGCAAGTGTGGCAAAAGGCCAATATGAATGAGCAAGGGCAAATCATGCCTGACCAGCCTCTTCACCTTCTATGATCAGATGGCTGGTTCAGTGCATGACAGGAGAGTAGTGGATGTTGTTTACATTTACTTTAGCAAGACTTTAGCAAGACTTTAGCAAGGCATCATTTCCCATAGTATCTTCACAGTTAGATTGGTGAGATAGGAACTCAGTAAGTGGACAGTAAGGTGGACAGAAGTTTGTCTGGACTGAAGGGCCCAAGTATTTGATCAAAGGTGTGAACTCCAGTTGGTGACCAGTTACTAACTGATGTTGCTCAGGCATTGATACTGGGCTGTTATTGTTGAATGTTGCTATTAAACACCTGGACAATGGGACAGAGAGCGGATTCAGCAAATTTGGAGATGACCCTGAACTGGAGGGAGCGGTTGGTACACTGGAAGACTGGGCTGCTGCTCAGAGGGATCAAGACAGCAGAGAATTGTGCTAACAGGAACCTCATGAATTTTAACAAAGTCAAGAGCAAACTCCTTCACTTCATTGGACATAGTAACCCATGCATCAGTACAGGCTAGAAATCAGCTTTGCAGTATATGACCTGAGTCCTGACAGTTAACAAGCCAGATACTAGTCCAGCAATGTGCCCTTGCAGCAAAGCAGGCCAAACCCATATTGGGCTGCGTCAGCAGGAGCATGGGCAACAGGTCAAGTGAACCGGTCCTTCCCCTCTCTTCACGTGAGACAACATCTGGAGTACCATGTCCAGTTTTGGGCCCCCTAGTACAGCAAAAAGATTGATATACCAGAGTGAGTCCAGTGGAGGTTCACCAAGATGGCGGGAGGCTAGAGCCTGTGATGTATGAGGAAAGGCTGAGAAAGCTGGGCTTGTTCACACAGGAGAAGAGAAGGCTCAGGGGGATCCCATGGCAGTCCACAGGTCACTAATGGGAGGATGTAGAGAAAACAGAGCCAGGCTTTTCTTGGAGGTTGCACTTTGACAGCATGAGAAGCAAAGAATGAGAGGCAACAGACATGAATTGGAACATGGAAAATTCTGATTTGATACTAAGAAAAATATTTTCCCAGTGAGAGCAGTTAAGCATGGGAGGAGGTTATCCAGAGAGGCTGTGAAGTCTCCATTCTTGGAGATTGCACAAAACTTGGCTGGACAAGGCCCAGATCCAAGTGGCCCTGCTTTGAGCAGCAGGTTGGACTAGATGACTTCTGGAAGTTCCTTCCAATGTAAATTAGGCTACGATTATATGAGTGTGTGAGTCTTGGTAGAGCTGAATGTTCTTAAAAAATAGCTGGAACTTTTTTTGGGGGGGTGGGGGTGTATTTTTTATTTTGCATTTGACTAACCAGTTATATCGCAATAACACACAGAAGATATTCTTAAAGCACTACAGAGAAAATTGTGGAGACTGGCCAATTAAAAAGCCAAATTAAACAAAAGAACTTGGGATAACTTCACAGAGGTCCCTTGTGTAGGATGATTAAATTTTAGAGGCCAAATGGCATTCGGTGATTACTGACTATGTCTTGTTCACCATAGTCGCTTTGCTTTCAACCTTAATTTTTTTTTTTGAGGAGTAAGCTTCGCCCAACTTGAAGCCAAGAATATTTGGAAGGGTGGGGTGGTTTTTTTTCATTTTATACATTGCACATTTTGTGGCAATGTTTTTCTTGGGTTTAGTACATTTTTGATTGTAGCACAGTCATTACTTCATTTTTCTAAACATATGTATTTAAAACCCACAAGGGCTTGTGAAATCTGATACTAAAATAAGACATCATATGTATCAAAACCATGGTTTCTTTAAGAAAACCATTTTTTAACCTCTACTCCAGAGTTCCTTTCATGTGGCAGGAATTAATTTTTTTCCTTTCTTTATAATTTTGTTCTTCATGGTGATCATTGGTATTAGAGTAGAAAATGAAAAATGTGCTACTGCTTTTTAATGAAATCAGTTAAAACTATTAAAAAGAAGTATTTTATTAAAAGAGAAAAGAAAAAACGTATATTCTTGAATAGAAAGTAGCTGTCGGAGAGGACTGTATTATTTGACCAGTATTAAGAATTTGTTGCACAAAAAAATCAAATAGTTTCTTTCAAGTGATGTTGAATGAGGAGGGTGTTCTCAGTCCAGAGGACACCTTAGCTGTTGTGACCATTTGTGATTTCTTGTTCTTTTGGGATAATTTTCTTTCTGAAACATTTTTCTTTCAGGATGATTTCAAAAGGTACTCTTTAATCTTTGCCTGTGTCTTTCAAAAACACATTCAAAATCCTTTTTTTTTTGTTAGCATTGCTTTTTTCTTGTATTATTTGTACTACATCTAACAAAATGATAAGGATTCAAAGTACAGAGATGCATTTACTATATAGCCTTTCTTTGAGATTTTTCTTCACAAAGACGAAAAACCTGGAGTTTTCCCAGGTGTTAGGGAACACAGAAAAGTGTAAACATTCTCTGTAAAACTTGTATTCTCATTTCCTTTCTGGTCGAGGAATGCTTGTTGCCATATGTGAATATCATTTAAAGAGGTGTCATGGTGTTTTAAACATACTTTTCAGAACATTCAAGATATTCAGGGAGACCTACGCAGAGGCATGGCTGACAAAGGGCAAGGGTAATCAACAAAAATAATGAGTAGGGATATTTAAATTTCAGGAAAGCGTCTTTGTATCTTCTGTAATGTGGCATTGGTATGACACGTCTGTATGCTTTTTATTTTTTCTTCTCGCATTTATGTGCTATACTGCTAGCATCTTGTTTTCAAATACATTATAAACCTAGAGTAAATTTGTGTCTCCATAGGAAATATTTCCTTCAAAACCATTTTTTTAAGAAAAAACATTTTCAGGGCAAAATCCATGGCAATAACTCTGTAAAATTCTATTCAGGAACATTTTTAAATTTTACACAGGTTCTAGAACTTTTGTATGTAACGGCTTTCTTGTGAGAGAAAATGGTTTTAAAAAGAAAAGAAAAAGCCTCCCTGGCTTATGGAGTACTGAGACTCACGATTAACTTTTGTTCCTGGGGCTTTTCATTTTATTGTTTTAGATGATTCATAATAAAGCTGTGGTTTCACCACAGATGAACTCCATTTGTTTTTGTTTTTTTTTTTTTTCTGGAACATTACTGTGGCTATTGTCACCAGGTTTGACACCATCAGAAGTTTTCCCAGGCTGCCAGCACCAGGAGATACAATACACTTTCCTCTAGCTATCAAAAAGATTCATTATCAGTGTTGTAGGGTACCAGAACTTCATGTACCCTGGCCTCAGACCACAGAGTGCTCTAAAGTTAAGGGTGGAAATGCTGAACTTGATTGAAATGTCTATCAAAGGCCATTGTACAGAGCAGAGGGCAGATCTGATGTGTTTTCAGTAGTCTGCCTCAGAGGAAAAAAAGAAAGGTCAGATATACCATAGTGCTGCAATACAACTAAGAGGTGAAAAAAACCTAGGTCTATGCCATCATTTGCAAAAGTGAGCCAAACTCTTACCTACTGAGAGGGAATTAGAATAAAAATTTATGGGTAGTCATGCATGAGAGCTTTGCTCTACCAAGAAACCTAAGTATCATGTTCGATTGTGTGGTCAGTCACTTGTGACTGACTGTGCATGAATGCAACTGGTCTGGCAAACTCTTAAACAAAGAAACAAAACAACTTTTCTTACCAGCGTTGCCTGTCTTTGTCACGTTCGCCTTCAACTAGCAGTTTCATTCACTTGTCCACCTTGGTTTTTACATGATGATGTATGGCTAGAGGTTTATTATGTTTGGGCTTTATTGTGTGTGCTAATGTCATGTAATCGTTGCACACAATGGCTGTATGTGGATGTACAAAAGGCCGAGGGAGTTTGGTTCATGTAGGAGAATGGTAGAAGTGGTAGAAATAGGTCTTAAAGGTAGTGTCATAATCTCCAATATTTGTTTATTATGTATATCCTTTCACAGAAGACTTGAATAATCTTAATGTGTCTCTCTGGGTGGCTGCTTGCCACTCCTCCAAGGAGAGACAGAGTTGTTGAATGCTTCAGAGGCCGTCCGATAAGAGATAGCGGACATCTGTTACTTCTGTGAAAGCAGCTTCACTTCCTACTCCTTCCCTGATTCCAGGTTTGGTGAATTAAAAATGTAAAACCAGACTAGCTGAGTGTGTAAAAGAGATTTCCTGCTAAGGAATGCAAGAAATACTCTTTCATGATACCTGGCTTGAATTTAGTAATCCATGTTGAATTTCAGTCCAGTATTGCTCCAGATCATTTCACATTTGAAGGACAACTCAGTTTCTTGGTGATGTATCAGACACTTCAGTCAACTGTGATTCCAGGTAGTTGTAACTCCCTTACAAGCTGCAAAGGGTAAGGTTCAAGTTCATCGCTACGTTCTTCTGCTTTAGATATTTGTGATTCACTACTTTGGTTAACTTCAGTGAAAGCTGATAGTTAAGTTCTGAGAGCTTGTGAGACAGACACAAGGTATCTATGATGGATGTGTTATGTTTTAGCATGTCTGTACTGGTCCTTGTTTTATCCATCATACTAATAATATTCTTGCTTCTATCTTCATCTGGTTTAGAAAAACAAGAAACCTACATGAGGGTTGAGTATGAAGCGATGGCAGTAGTATACATAATGGGTGTTTTTCCCTATGTTCTGGGATTTGTTTGCAGTCTGTGAGACTATGGTCAAATCAGCTGTATTAGTCTGTCTTGTTGCGTGATAGATGTGAGCCTTCTGGTTTACTTGCTCTGCTTAAGAACAGTAGCCATGTTTGTAGTATTTGAAAGCTGAAAGTCAGGTGCCATTTGTGAAGCATAACTAGGACCAGAGATATAAAAATTTTCTTTAGGGTGCCGCCCAAATGAGAACAAAACTGATGTTAATTTTGGCTAACATGGATAAAAATGATTAAAAATAAACTTTAAAAAATTGCATATTTCTTTTAAGAAATTTCTTTTAATCCTTTAAAATACATTTAAAGATCCAATCGGGAGAGCTTGTATTAGGAGTAAACCTGAAGTATAGTTTATTCAAACTGTATAAATAATATTCTACCTGCATGCACTTCAATTCCTATAAAACTTTAACAAACAACTGTTTAAGACTTTATTTATTATGACTTCATTTATGATTTAAGTGGTTAAGACTCCAGAACATAAATAGATTTGACAGTTACACCAACTGTAGGTATCAAGAGTATTTTCTGTAGTTCTCATTAGTGGTCCCTTTAAAATTAAGAAGACGACTGGAAGTTCAAATTGTAAAATGCTTTTTTTCTTGTTTCAATTTATGAATAAAAACTTTGTGTGAGAAGCTGAGATTTACCAGGTATACAGTTTCACTAGTCTTTATATAAAAATAGTAGATGGTTACCTAGCTACCTACTACCCACATACTAAAAGGTAATGTTTTTATTTTTTAATAAATTATGTGGGATATGTAATATTTTGAAAGTCTCCCTTTTTTTTCTTTTATATCCAACACATCTAGTGTATTTTCATTCAGCATTTAGAAGCCAATCTTTTAATCAAATTGCAGTTTCTTTCAAAAAATTACTTAACAGAAGTAAGTATACTTGTAATGATTTAGTAAATAGGATGTCATTGCTATTTTAACATCAGAAAATACGACTTAGATTAATTTTTGTAAATTAAGTTAGATAATTGCTGAATGCATTCATAGTCTCCCGATGAGCAAAAAGTAGTATTACATAGAAGGTCTATTTATTTGCTGATTGGGTTATTTTAAGCATTTCAAGCAATGAACGAATTAACCTTGCAATAGGAAACTGAATGGAAAAAATTGAAAAGCAAGATTTAAATTGATTTTTCAAATCAAGTTTGCTATTTGATAATTTAAATTGGTTTAGTTTGGATTAACATGTTTAGTCCATGATTTTTCTGTCTATTGAAAGAAGGATGACTCTGAATGGAATTTTACCTGGAACACGTACTCTGTATTTAACATTGGATGAGAAAGCAAACAGACTGCTTGTGGTCTTCCTGTGTGTATTGGGTTTGTATGGCAAAGTTTTGGTAGCAGAGAGGCTACAACGTTGGCTTCTGTGAGAAGCTGCTAGAATCTTCCCCTGTGTCCGAAGGGGCCAATGTCTGCTGGCTCCAAGATGGACCTGCCACTGGCCAAGGCCGAGCCCATAAGCAACTGTGGTAGCGCCTCTGGGATAACAGATTTAAGAAGCAGGGGAAAAAAGTTACTGTGCAACAGCAACTGCATCCAGAGAGAAGAGTGAGAACATGTGGGAGAAACAACCCCGCAGACCCCCAGGTCAGTGCAGAAGGAGGGGCAGGAGGTGCTCCAGGCACCGGAGCAGAGATTCCCCTGCGGCCC
>JAVKLA010000027.1:7085888-7102076 GCA_034782735.1 Sagittarius serpentarius
GGCTCCTGGCAGGACCTGTGGCCCCGTGGAGAGAGAAGCCCAGGCCGGAGCAGGTTTGCTGGCAGGAGTTGTGACCCCGCGGGGGACCCACGCTGGAGCCGTCTGTGACTGAAGGACTGCAGTCCACGGGAGGAACCCACGCTGGAGCAGTTCATGAAGAACTGCAGCCTGTGGGAAGGACCCATGTTGGAGAAGTTCATGGAGGACTGTCTCCCATGGAAGGGACCCCAGGCCGGAGCAGGGGCAGAGTGGGGAGTCCTGCCCCTGAGGGAGGAAGGAGCGGAATAGAGAGAAGGTGTCAGGAACTGACCCTAACCCCGATGCCCTGTCCCCATGCAGCACTGGTGGGGAGGAGGTAGAGAAAATCAGGAGTGGAGTTGTGCCTGGGAAGGAGGGAGGGGTGAGGGGAAGGTGTTTTAAGATTTGGTTTTATTTCTCATTATCCTGCTCTGATTTGATTGGTGATAAATTAAATTAATTTCCCCAAGTCAAGTCTGTTTCACTCGTGACGGTGATTGGTGAGTGATCTTTCCCTGTCCTTATCTTGACCCATGAGCCTTTCATTACATTTTTTTCTCCCCTGCCCAGCTGAGGAGGAGAGTGACAGAGCAGCTTTGGTGGGCACTGGGCATCCAGCCAGAGTCAATCCACCACACTGTGTAGGGATCTACAAAATAACCAGGGAAGACAGGGGAGACCTCGTCATCATGCAATTTGATTTGTTTAGACTAACTTGAAACTTTTATTGCTGAAAAGTTTGTAGTTGGTTGGCAGGAAATCTTGCACTCATCAGCATTGTTTTCAGCCATTTTCTCTGTGCTATTTCCCTCTGTGACAAGGGAAGAATCCTGTGCCTGTACCATTTGAATACAGTAAAATGTGTGGGTTTCTTTTTCAGTCTTCTGTTCACTGGACCTCTCCTGGTTCTTCCTTCTGAGTCCAGGCTGGAAGAGCTTGTCTCAGCCCCGGCGCTAAGGGCTGCTGCCTCACTGTCAGCTCAGTCAAGCATGGCTGCGCGGGGAGAAGAGCTCTGAAGTGGTCAGCGGCAGTTTGCTTGTCTTCTTGATACACACGACAGCTATCTTCTTGTCTTGGTATTGCTGCTTAGCTTCCTGGTGTTTCTGTGTGTCACTCCCAAGCTAGGTCACGGCTACAATCTTGTAAGGCAAGTTCAGCCATTTTGCTGGCAGATGATAGCAAGACCACGGGCACACAGCTCCTTGAAGATTGTGGGAAAGCTTCTTCTTTGGCTTCATTACACTGGGCATCCAGTACTGCATGCATTGCTCTATGAAACACTTAAGCAAGCAGTGCACATCTAGACATCTAGTCAACTCTTCTGCATTTCTGGCTGCTGTATATGTTGGGAAAAGTATATTTAGGATATATGGTTAACCTCAGGCTTAAAACAAAATTTTGATTTATTAAAGAGATAAAGAATTCTAGGATACAGTGCTGGACACTTGCTCAAGAGACCATTCAATACAAATTCTAACACTGGGACAGGTTCCAGTATATGTATCAGGTAGGACTGGTGTGGGACAGGTTCCAGTATATGTATCAGGTAGGACTGGTGTGTATTTGATCTTCTGATGAGGATCATTTTACAAACTTCCCTGCTCTGTTCTGGTGTTGATTAAAACACCAACAGCTACAGTCACACTTTTCGACTGTCTGTGAACTTTCTTTTTCTTCCCCCAGTGGCCCTGAAGAACATTTATCTCCATTAACTTCAACAGCCTTTTACATTTTTCTGAAAAATTACAACGATGCCTTCTTTTACTTTCCTGTTTTCTGGACCACACAAATGTGTTTTCTACAGCCTTCCCTCATAAGTTTTATTTTCTTTATCTGTTATCACTCGTGTACTCCAAAACTGGTGTAACTTGCATGCGTTATAAACATGTTTTATTCTGTGTGACTTCATATCAGGTCTAGAAACAAGTTCTGAAGTGTTTTGGGTTTACTTTGTTTCCATCAGTCAGTAAAAATCGTTGCTCCCTTGTGACTATTTTTGGATCTGTATAAAATGAGAGGATGATTTCAAACAAATGAATACTGATCACATTTACGATAGCTAAGTGCTCCTCTTACAGCAATTCATTCAATTTGGGAACATATCAGGAATCTTGTAAGCTCTGGGAGGGAGCTACGCCCTGTGCAGCGGGGCTGAGTGGCTGAAATGTTGCCTGCTGCAGGACCTGAGATGCCTTATCTACATAGTGTCAGGAAACTTTCACTGTCTGCCACACTATATTGTCTGGATAGGTTGGCTTTAGTCAATTTATTTTCCGTATTTAAAACTTTCTTTTTCCCCCGAAGGTCGTTACGGTTTTTTCTCTTGGCAAGCAGTCTAGCAAAGACCATTAGAATTAAAAGTATAACCACAGAAGTTTTCAGGGTCTTTCTGACAAAACTGTGTGTTTGAGAAGTTTACAATATAAAAATAAGTAATGTTTTTACAGATTTTTGTAGGGTTTTGGGGAGGGTGGCAGGGAAGAAAGTAACTGAAATTTGTACTTCCCCTACATGTTTTTGCAGAGCTTTGTGTGTAGAGACTGTGTAGTCCGGCATTTCGATTTAGATAACACCGGCTGCGTGACCAGTAGAGGGAGCCCAAAATCACAAAATATTGGAGATATTTTTGACTGGGGGAATTGGGGTGAGAAGCTTGCTGTGATGATGTACAGGAATTTTGTGATTATGTTTGGAAGGATGCGCTGAATGCTACCAACTTATAGGGATTCTGGGAAAGAGCATTTATGAAACGCTGAAATGGCTGATGTCTTTTAAATGATCAAATTGTATTAAGAACTTTTATATTGGAAGGCTAATCAGTAACTTTTTTCTCTTTCCTATGTTGCTGGTTGTTGTAACTTCATATCACCTTTACAGAAAGTAAGTAACTTTTCATTTTTAAAATCTATTTGAAAGTGTGCGGGTGTGGGTATACTGCTTGAATGTAGATATAGATGTTTATGTATATAAAATAAACACATGAGCAGAAAATGATCAATCTTAAAGACATACTGCTACAAAGGGTGACTCCTATGTATGAATGACTTTTAGAATACCACAATGGTTTAAAGCAATCTCACCCAAAAGGTGATAAATAGTATGAAAGTTCTGCATCTGAAGGCTGTAAATGGTAAACATACTCCTCGCGTGTAGACTATGGCAACAAAACTTGCAGCATATTGGTTTAAAATGTGTTATGGCTCTAAAAATTTATAGATACCAAGTTACAAATTAGAATATTGTTATATCCAATTTGATTTAACTGAATCAAAGTTGAACTGATTTGGAGTGTTTCAAGAACTTAGGTCAAACTGTGCCATTTTTGACGTTCAAAGGTACTCAGCCTTATATTTGGCAGTCCTTGGCTGCTGTATTAATACATGCCAGCCGCTCTGAGCAGAATGAATATGTCTTCAGGCTGTAGGAGAATTTAGAAAGCAAGCGATAAGTAGTACGGATCCCTCAGAAACTGCTCTGTGATTCAGGCATCATTCTGCATCATGAGATCTTTGATTGCTGGCTTTTCTGACTGCAGTCCCGTGTGTTGTGATAGCATGTATTGCAAGCATTTCCAGTATCCCTTGTGGGTAATGTTTGGGAATTTTAATACAGTGTTTTAAGGATGCCTGTGCTGACAGAAGAATAGGCAAGTCCTTGGTTAGCGTGGGTCCAAATAGCAACGATAAAGGACACCATGGAATTTCATTTTGTGCTGCTAGCTCAAACTAAATCCCACCCCCCAGTGTCCAGATTATTATTTCATTTGCAACTTAAGTATGGGTGGTTTGTTTTGTGCTCATTATAGACATACCCAAGTCCAATTTTCAAGAAGGGTGGATATGGCCCTTTGGTTGCAGGCCAAGTTATTTCGGAATTGTAGATATCTGTATGAAACAAGCATAACTGTAGTTTAAGTACTTCTTGGCTCAGTAGCTGATACGGATTTCTTTGTAAATCAGAGAGTTGTTTCTATTGTCCACTTGCCAGTTGGCTAGACTTTGAAGATTAAGATATCTGCTGCGAGCACAGTAGTGGTCATGAGATATTGCCAAATCGTCTATTTTGGGTTCATTCATCTTGTATCATTTTAATTGGTTAACGATATCTAAAAATAAGTGTGGAGTCCAGAATATCTGCATTGGAATAGGAGAAGGATACAAATCGTGCATACATGCACAGACAGTTTTGTTTCTTGTTTATATATTGAGTTTGTCTTCCGCTGCAGAGTCAGCAAGTTCTTTCTGTCTTGCAGAGAAAGTCTTAATCTGTGATAATGTTTCACTAAAAAGATCCAAGACTGTGAGAGTCAAAATTGCTTCACGTTACATATGTTAACATATGGAAGAAATTACGCAACTAGAACTGCTCTATTAAACGCTTTGTGTCTTTGCTTGTCAGACATTAATACAATAAGGAAAATGTGTAAAGAGACATATCCTACTTATTCCAAAACTGTTTTAAGTAATCATTATACTCAATGAACTCTCTTAATTTTTTCTGTGCTACTGCTAGCAGTATCGTTATATATTTATCATATTTAATTTTGTATTCTGTTATAGTATTATATCAAAACCAGATGTGGAATTAGTTTTATTTGCAGGGAAAAAAAGAAACAACAAAAACTTGTCAGAATTTTCATATTGCATGATTATATTTAGAATACTCATAAAACAAATATCTGATGTGTTTATCAACAAGCAGAATTTTTACCTGTACTTTTTTATTTTAGATGTAGTAATGTGATGTATTAGGTGACTAATAGTAAATAAATTATACTGGACAGGACTTCCTATCCTGAGGACACGTCATAGTTTAATTTTTACCGGAAGAGCAATTGCCATATTATCCATCTTGCCATTAAATTAATACATGTACAGTAAGGATGAGTTTTGTTGTAACAGAGCCCTAGAAATCAACAGAAGGCATCATCATATGGAAGATGACAATTTCAAACCAGTTTTATTTGTAAAAAAAGATCAGTCATGAAGTTTTCAACAAAGATTGGATGTTGTGTTATAATATTGCATAATAGAGAACAGTAGTTTCTGATGGACTTTTGAAGCCCTGTTCCTGGTTTACAGTTGAGTATATAATTAATCCTGAAATACTTAGCAACACACTTAATTTAATGCACAGACATTGTTCCACTTAACCAAGTGGAACATATTTACGTGGCTAAAGATAAGCGTGCGTGCAGGCTAGGGACCCCAGGGAAGAAGCACAGTTTCAGATCCAGTCCCTGAGTACATCGTGTACATTAGTCAGTAAATGGGGACAAAGATGTGATAGTACATCTATAAATCTTGTAATTTAATTTTTAAATTAAAATGAAATAAAACAATTCATGACTACCTTCTTCCTCACCATTTCTTAGATCAACTTTTCAGAATAGTGTAAGTGTAGCTAGGGTAGAAACATTTGCTTTCTTTTTCTGATGTAAACATGCATGTATTACAAAGACATCTCTGTACAAGTACTCTTTTTTTCTTAATGTGTTGTGTTTCTTTTTAAAAGTCCCTTAAAATGCATTCCACAGTGGTATTACAATTACTACGTTGAGTAGGTCAATCTCTTAATCTCTAAAACAACTCTAATTGGAAAAGATAGTGCTTCACAGAAGGTACAAATGGGCTTACATTTATGTATAGTAATGCATTCTGACCATGTTAAGTCAGAAGAAGGCTTAACTATATATCACTTTTAATTTTAAATGTGTTCTTCCTGGGCTCTTTATTATTCTTTTGTTGCCTTTTATCCTATGGGATGCAGCTGCCCTTGAACTTCGTACTGTTTTGATCATTCATGTGCTGCAGCCACATTGTCTGTAACGTTTTAAAAATGAGGATTCATGGTGTTATTTACGAAGTAATTTCACATAAATATTTGGACTTTGGTTCTCTTAGAATGTGGAGCTGGTTGCTGTATGAAGAAAAGCATAATTATAATTCACAGACTTTTTGCCTCGAGCCTAGGGGACAGATGCATATGATTAAGTTTGAAACTGGCCTGTTATTGTAATGTAGATGTTTTCAGGGTTGAGAGAACTAAAAAAAAAAAGGGGGGGGGGGGGCAAAAAAAAGCCAGGCAAGCACGAGTTTTAAAAAAAATAGACTGAGGGAATAGTTTTACAAGAGGCACTCAATCTTGGACTGCACAATTTTATTTTTCAGTGGAACCTCTCCATTAGCTTGCCTGAATGCAATGCTTCATACTAACACTCGTGTAGGTGATGGAACATTCTTCAAAATCCCTGGGAAGTCGGGACTCTACGCTCTCAAAGTAAGTTTAAATTTTGTGTTTGGAAAGTACATAGCGCTATTAATCGGTTTTATGAATGTCTCAATAGATATAAAGGTAAACAGATTAGATTCTTTGGAGAGGAAATGACCTGGTAGTCTTTCTAACTGCTTTCAGATGTCTTGTAAAAGGATTTATAATGAAAGTAAACATTGAGTGTTTTATCCTAGAAAGCATATACATGTTCTTGAATTTGGCATATGGTATAAAAAACATGTAGCTTAGCTAAAAAGCTGCACTTTCAGAGTTGGTCACAGAAAGGCCTTTGTTTTATGAGCAGTGAGCTAAAGAGGATCACTGACTTTCTCATTAAGTAATTGTGTTAATGTTTGATTTTTGAATAGTGCAAAATTATCTGCAAGTCTAATATAAATCAGCTGTTAATTTACAGGTTGCATCATTGCTTTTGAGAAAGAATATAATTATAGTGATAGTTTTTTGCCTTTATGCTTTTTCTATTCCTTTTCCTCTTTATTTTTCTTTTTTGGTATCTATATGATGGTTTCTGTGGGTGGAAATTTTTCCTTGCTGTACATGATCAAACTTAGAGGGGCTTCTCAATAGGAGTGGAGGCAGAGGTGAGAAACGAGAAAGTGAGATTACATGTTTGGCAGTCTAAAGGTAGTCAATTAAAATTTTGGGCTGGGGAAGGATGTTTTGTAATTTATGACAGACTTATTTGATGTAAGGGTTTAAAAAATATAAACCTATATAGATTTGCCTGTTCCGGATAACTAAAAATTCTGTATCTGAGATTGAATTAATAGTTTTCAAAAGCACTGTTTCCTAATCTACTAAACCAAATGCTGTTGTTTTTCTTTAAATCGGGAGATATTCTTGGCACAAATCCAAGTATTCACAATCACTCCCATGCTTGTGAGCTCCAGGTTGCTTGAGCTATTTGAATTCAGGAAACAGGCAAAAGCAGAAAAGAAACATTAAAGGATTCATGTTTTGCTGCAGCGTTGTGGACACTCAACTGGAAAAGTAGGATTTTTAACAGCCAAACAAGTCTGTTTCTGTTAAAAAATAAGAAGTGGAAGATCTTGCATTTTATTTGACATTTTTTTAAAAAGAGTATGTTATGACTTCACAAAATAGCTTTTTTGCATTTGCTTTGCAAGTTGTTTCATGAAGGTCTGTTTTTATGTCTTTCTCTGAAGTAACTCACAAGCATATTTTATTTTATTCTTTTTCTTGAAATGTAAGCATGAGAGTACACTGCAGTAAGCTATTTCCAGAGATGCAGCAGGATCATGATTGATTTTTTTCTTGTTAATTTTAGTTTTCTTTTTCTTTTTTTTAACTATAGAAAGAAGAATCAACATGCCCTACTGATGGAACATTGGATTTAGGATGTGAATCTGAGTTAGATGGCACTGAAATGGCTGAGACAAACAATAATAATGGAGAAGAAAATGGTGGTAGGTGTTTTAAATTCAATATTAGAGGGCATATTTTGGGAAAAGAAAAATTATTGTTTACTTAAGATTTTCATGGTGTGATTTCTAAACAGTGTAAGTAATGTTTTGCACTCAGTGGAACTATTTTTGAGTGACTCCCTCTCTTTTTTGACCTTGTAAAGAAATCAGGAACACCAAGTACCTTTATTTGACTTACATTTGTAAAAGACAATGAGTAGTGCTGTTGGATGTGTTTTGAGTAAGTAATTTTTTGGTTTACAATTTTTTTGTTCTAGGCCCAACAGCTAAAGAGTAATTTGCCTTACTGGGCTTCAGACTTCAGTTTTCAGATAGACATCTCACTGATTTCAGTGTGGGCATATTGGGTTGGTCCCTCAGTAGAGTTCTGGACACAGAACAAAGGTTTGTATTTTTTTGTTTTAGGCAGAGATTCTCCTGGGTGCCAGGTTGATATAAAAACATGTTGAAGTATCAAATCCTGTGCATTTTTTTTTCTCTGAGGTAATGACAAACTGAAACATTGGAAGAACTCAAAAATGGCAACCTTAGAAATATTTTTTCTTTTTGAGAGGTAATAGTTGCTCATAAGGAAAACACAGATCTTCAGTCACGTAAAATTACTTGCAAGTAATAGAAATGAGTATTCTTCTTATTAGAACTATGCTCATGTAATGCTTATAAAGTGAATGCTTTATACAAAAATCAAGCTTACCGGGATCTCTGAAATAAACCTTTCCTTGATCACTTCTTCTCTTTTGCTGCCCCCTTACAACCTGTCCCACTGCTGGACTGCAGCCTGCTGTGTTGGCTCACTTCATGTATGATGAGAGGGTGTCCGGTTTACAACTAGGACATGAAAAGGTTCTGCTCATGTTGTTGTTCTGCTACAGATTTCCTTTTTGATCTTGAGCAACTTACTTAGCTTCCATGCTGCACCTGTACAGCATCCATACTGCTATTTCAGTATTGCTCACTAGCAGCATTGAAAAATCACAAAATGCTAAGTGATAGGAGTAACAGAACTTCCGAAGATAGGTTGCTGTGGATCTAGGGGTGAAACTTTGAAGCTCAGTGGAAAAACAAAAGTCAAGAATTATTAAATGGCTCTGCTTCTTAATTTTCTTTGATATATTATGTCTGTAAGTTAACAGACTCTGCATGTGCAGTGGTTTCATGCTTATGTAGTATATGCTGCATGTATAAGTGAACGTACATATTTGTAGTTCTTCAACAATTCCTGTCTGATACTCAGACAATTTGTTGATGTACATTTCCCTAAGTTGCGGGAAGAATACAGCAGTGAAAAGCAGCGTAAATACAGTTACAGATAGGAAAGCAAAAGCTGATGTTACTTGTTATAAACAAATAAAAATCATGGCAAAAACCTGCCAATTATTTAGGAGTGGTAGGATGTAAATAAGGATGCCAAGAATGCCAGAAGTAGAAAATTGCTGGGTTTTGACTGGGAGGAGGCTGCATACTATTTTCACAGTTTACAGTAATAAAAATAATTCTAGCACTTGTGGTGACATAAAAGAGCAGCTGCTAAAATTAAACATTTTAAAATATTTGGGGTAGAGCAGTAAATTACACCTAGATTGTTTTTAAAGCTGAGAACTTTCCCTCATGTTTCATCTTTAACAAATCTTGGAAAACTGTGATATATTTAACTTCTTGAAAAGAAGACATTTTAATCTTTTTTTTTATATCATGCAGTGGATATATTTAAAAAGAGTAAATGAGGTGGCAATAATGAGTCTATATTGCATGTAGAAAGGCCGATGCTGGATGTGATCAAGGAATTGAAGACAGCATATCTTGTATCTGTCAGACACAGAACATAGTTCTGTCAAACGTGTTTGATAATAGCTTTTTTTGAGACTGAAAGTTTTGTTGTTAAAGGTATCCGTATATATGTAGAATTCTGTAAGTGATTTCATTTACAGTATAGAATGCTTGCCTTAAAAACAGGACCATGCCCAAGAAATGCAGCCAGTTTTAAATGGATTGAAAATGACAAATTATTAGATCTGCAAAGGTGTAGGAATCACCATCCACAGTAGGTATTTTTGCTGTTCTCTTGAGGTGATTCAACCACTCTTCATTCAA
Organism: Sagittarius serpentarius; assembly: GCA_034782735.1. Lineage (NCBI taxonomy): Eukaryota > Metazoa > Chordata > Aves > Accipitriformes > Sagittariidae > Sagittarius > Sagittarius serpentarius. The sequence continues at coordinate 7,095,737 of JAVKLA010000027.1, forward strand.
TATCTTTATCAATACTTTTTGAAAGTATAAAATCCTTCTTGATTAAATTTATTGGTAATAAGTAATAATGTTGAGACCCCTCCTAATTGCCTTGTAAATTATTACAGTTGAACAGTATGAATTTTTTTAGATTTTAAAGTGAAGAAAAAAGGTCACATTTTTGCAGTGGAAACATATATTCATTCAATAAATCAGTAAATCTGAAAAGCGTATAAGGATCACAATGGAAAAAGAATTGAAAGTGAATGTGATGCTTTTGCTAATTAGTCCAATGCAGTTCTTGGACTATAATTCTGGTAGTACTGATTAAAGAACATAGGCACAGTGTTGCCTTTGGGTATAGCACTAGTTAAATGATTACTAATATACTACATTCATTATAGCTGTAAGAAAGAATTAAGAAAAATAGGAAAGGATTTAGAAAAGACATATAAGAACTCCTGAGTGAACAAATACCTCCTTTGCTCTGGGAAATTTAATAGGGACACTCTAGTTAGTTTATCAAAGATGAGGTGGTGACTTGATCGGTTTGTAAATATTTGAGAAAAGGTATTTCTATAGAAAATATTTGGTCTAGCAGACCAAATCTAACAAGATGTCTATCAATTAGACTTTTCACACTAAAGCTGGGATTTTTTTCTTTCCAGGAAAATATTCTGTGGCATAAGAATAACATTTCATTCAGTAGACAAATTGCTTTATGAAATTCTCTGACTTGTGTTTTAGAAAAGATCAATAGAAATAATGTCTCCTTTCAGCCTTCGTATGTATGATACAAATGAGGATGGACATTGTTTACACATTGTGTTCTTAATTTCCCAATTGATTGCATTTTTATTTGCTCTTGTTTCCACTGTGGTAGAGTCCAGAAGCCCCAGTTCTGACAGTGACCAGAAATTGTTTTGCAAGAGTTTAAAAAGTGCTGCTTTAAAGTTAGCTGGAAGCGGAGGATGAAATCCTAAGCAACAGCCTCAGTCCATTGGTGGGCTTTTAGATGATAGTCTTCAGCTTTCGGAGTAAAATGTACCAGCTGTAAAATGTACTCAAACAGAGAATCATGTTATTCCCCAGCAGGCACATTTTTCTCAGTATAAATGCAGGCTACTGAGCAATTTTATTAGCATAGTAATATAACAATTCATCACAGTTATAAACACATTGACTTGGCAAAAGCCATTACTCCACATCAATATTGCTAAACCGACAACTGGAATGGTCATACCTCAGGACTTTTCAGATGCTGTGGAGAAATCTTTCTTCCCCACCTTCTCCAAGGGCATATGTTAAGGAAACTCTTTATGCTACAGTTGATTTTGTTTGGAATGGGATTTCTGTAGAAGCTCTGTAGCATTCTCATATCTTTTTATAAATTCCATTTCCCTCAAGTACAGGGGCAGCATGTAAAGATGCAGTTGGTATAAGAATTAAAATCCCAATTACTGTTGCCTGGGAAAATGACTATAATATCCTTTTACCCATCAATAGGATGTTCTGTTCTCAAAAAGCATTTGTCCCTAGGGTTTCTGAAGCCAAGGCTAATCCATCAGCCACAGAGCACAGTTGATTAAAAATTGTCTTCACGCAAGCCAGTGGAATGCACAATGATGTAACTGTGGAGGAGGTAGCAATTCCTACAGTAGTGTGACTTCCCTCCCCAACCCAATGGGTTCTGATATTTGCCTAGATATGAGCAACATATGTCTCTTCTTGAGAGACTTTGGTTTTCAGCACTTCCTAAAACTTTAAGTCCAATTGCGAACATGAAACAGCAGAATTAATTTCTTATGCAGTTTTCTTAGAGACAGTAGATTAAATGATGGATTATAGAAGATCAGATTCATGCTGCATCCTGAAATTTTGTCTTTGTAGCTACTGTGCTCTTGAACACCTTGTGCCTTTTAGACTAGGAAACCACTAGGATAGCTCTGGTAGTGAGGAATGAATATTGACCGTTGTTCAAAACCTGAGTCCACATTTAGATGTTCAGTTCCTTTCTGGGAACGGAATTTCTGGCAATTCAGGAAACCTATTATCCTTAGAATCTTGTCTCTTGGGAGTAATATTGGATGATTCTGCTGAATATCTCCATTGCACATGGGAACATCTGGATGTGGGATCGGCTGTTCTAAAAGTAGAAGGGCAGTAATGGAATAGCAGCTCGAACATAGAGAGTTTTGGATGACACATCAGAGACAGTTTTTCACTCTTTTTTTTTGTTTTGGTGTGGGTTTTTTTCATCTCCATGCAAGTAGTTATAAAATAAATATACTGTATCCAGGATCTAGTTTAACTTCTGTTTGTTTCATTGCCACTGGAGCAGAGTCATAAGAATGAGAGAAGATACCGTGGAGCTTGAGGGCGAGATCTTTCTCATCTGCTTTATTTGCTGTACAGTAGAGTTAATGAGGCCTAAGAAATTGGTGCTTTAGTGATGACAGGCTGTATATTTTTAGTGGAAAATGTTGACTTCCTTTGGAATAAGGATTCACAGTTTTCAAAGCTTTGTGAAATGTTGGGGCTCAAAAGCATGCCAAGAATATAATGTGATTCAGTGCAAGCTACCAAGCTGATGTGGTATTTGATGTCTTTTTCCAAAAAATACTGTTCAATATTACTTATCATTTCACAGTGCTAGTATTGCTTTTCAAAAAGAATATTACAGTCACAGCAGTGCCCTTGATATATGCATCTGTTTTTGCTTGCTTTGGCGAACTTGTACAATTAACTAACTCCCAAACTGGTTTTCATTTTCAAGAGCTGATGGCAACAGTTGAGTTCTGAATTGTTCAGATTTTGCAAGCTGGGCTGTAGAGATCAAAGAGTGATGGAGGTGAATTACTTAATACATCTATGTTGGCAAAGCGTGACCATTTATGTCAATACAGGTATAGATCTGTGTCACCCCAGAAAATACTTGATTTTATGGATATTTTAGAGAGAGATTTTGTGTATATGTTTTCCTAAGGGAGTTCTCTGTGAAGTTTCATATCTCCAGTGTGTGCATACATTTTATGCTTGAGGTAGACTATAGTCTTTAGCATATGGTAGCAATATTAATTTGTGTTTTGTAATATGGCCATTAATAAACAATCCTTCTCATCTGCTGTGGTTTCTGTAACAAAGAAGGAAGTGAACGGCTGTTGATTTTACTGGTTTGATTTTAAATCAGTATGGTCTGTCTGAAATCGGAATTAATTGTGCTATTTTGGGAAAATAAGCCCCTTAAAACACTCCAGGAATTTTTCTGTCCATCTAGTTACATAAATCTGTTTATAATTATTCCTAATAACTTTCAGTGGCAGTGAGACAGAATAATTTTAAGTTGTATTGCTATAAAAATTGTTTCTTAGAAAGAAACATGTCTTCTAATTGCTGATTTTTATAAGTGATAGCCTTTCATAGTAATTACCAAAACTGATCTTAGAAAAATGGAAGAGAGGAAGTTATTTTAAATGGAGGTTGTCAAAAACATTTTCAACATGCTCTTTTTGCTAAGTAATTCTAATTCTATCATTCATGTTAACACTGTCTGAACACTCACTAAGGATGTCTTATCTTCAGAAACCCAGCTGCTCTTCCAGCTCATAACCTAACAGTTTATGGCTTAACAGTTGCTTTTTGCTTTATTCCTTCACTCACTCCTGGCCCTTGAAGAAGCTGATTTAAAGAATGGAGCATAATTATTCTCCACTAAATGGAAATGCCTCCTGTAGGCTTAAAACTGCTCTTGTTCTCTTTTTCTACTGTGGCAATAATGGTGGATCCTCTTTATTTGCTACCCAAATATTTTTCCTTCATCTGTCGCATTCTTTAGGGTTCTTTTTTTCCTCCTTAGCCTTCAGTTTCTTTTTAGCATTCTTTTCTGATAAAGCTTTTCAAGCGAACATGGATCTGATAATATTCATGCATCTTCAGTGCTTATGGACGAAGTAGTTGCAGCTTTCCAAAGTTGTTTGTATGTACAAAGACCACTGGCTCTTCTTGAATTTGTTTTTCTTTTGCTGTGTTCTTTGGTTTCCACAGCAGAAATGCCTGCTCTGTTCTTAAGGCATTGTTTTTTTCACTAGGATCATCAATGTTCATTTCAAACACTTACATATTTTCCTGTAATATTTTCCCCTTTTTTTACTTCTGACCCATTCAGAGAAAAGCAGTTGGACCATATATCCATATAAATGAACAAATAAATAAATACAATTTTCTGTGGTCACAGGCATTGTAGTATAGTGAGACTTTAGCACAGATTGATTTAAATCACTAAGTAGCAGAACATGTTTTAAAGAATAAATTTATTCATTGTCTCATATTTGTATTTCATTTCCTACAGAAAAGTCAATTCATATTGTTTTGTAAACAATTAATATCTTGATTATCCTCTAAATAAAGCCTGTATATAAATTTTAGTATTATTTTTTACTAATAAACTGAATAGACTGTATAAGTTACTAAGCAATTCTATAAATTAACATAACATATTTAGATTTTTAATATTTGTATCTTCTACTTTTGGAAAATAGGCAAGGACATCTCTTATTTACTAGATGGTTAGGTTTATAGCCATGATTTGTATCAAGCTGTTTTAAATGGAAATGGAAATTTAATTAAAACATGGAAAACAATATTTTAAAAAGCTTCTTACTATTTTAAGCTACTAGATATATGAAAGAAAATATTCATAATGTACAAAATACATTTTAGAAAGGAAGTATCATTTGTTGTTAATAAATGAAGTTGACTTTCTCTAATCACCATGTCATTTTAAGATTTTTAAGCAGTGGATTTCAGTCTCACATATCTATTTCTTTAATCATAGACTACAGGAAAAAGTTTGTTTTTCAAAACTCTGAAGGAACCAGGTTTGGGTTGCACTAAACCAAACTAGCCTGGACTGAGGTATTCTTTCTGTACCTGCAGAAGAGATTACAGTGATGGAAAACTATTTATTGTTTCAGTGGGTTTCAGTTCCAGTTGCTTCACCGGTTAGAACAATTCCTGTTCATTGGTTTAACTTTGTTGTCAAAGCTTTAAAGAAACAAGTAAAAGAAACCAATACACTGATAATATTTTAATGTAAATTTAAGTAATGATAGAAATATGGCCTTTAATAGTCCCTGTCACAGTTTCAGGTTTATTGTTAAAAGAAAAATGATTGAAAGCACAACATTATTTTTATGTTTATTTTTATTCCTGTGCTGTATCGTGACTTTGACATTAAGGGTTATAGTGTTGAACATCATCAGTTAGTGTTGCCAGACCTCTCTAGGATGAACTCTATCACCAAAATAAATAAGGGAGACTCTTGGATAATGTCCTAGATCAGAGTAATGAAAATAAGAATTTCCCATTTGAACAAGAAGGTAATAGGAGTTGCAGTCATCCTGGAGAACAGGAATAGGTTTTTCATGACAGTTCAAGTTGTATCCTGTCTTAGGGGGGACAGTTAAGTATATAAGTTTCCATTCTGTAGGCATTTTTAAATTTGTTCTGTTCTCCTCTCCTTAACCTTGGGGTTTGTGTGCGCACACTATTTCTGTTTTTTTTCTTCAGTTGTTTGACTGTCAGACTTTGCCAGAAAACAGTAAAAAAATTCTCTTTGAAAGAAAAGACAAGAGCTGTGTAATTTGAAATGTCAGGGTTTTATTTTGGTGTAGGTGTTCTTTGTCTCAGGAGCTTAGCTGTTGCAGTGATTTAGATTATATAAACCAGCTATTGTTTATTTTCTGCTGACACTTTGCTGCTTCTTTAAGTTGGATCAATCTTTTCCACATGATGAGGAAAGTTTACTATCAAAAAAGACAACCTGAAGGAGCAGCAAAGTGGGCTAGCACAGCCAGTAAAGTGTGGGACTCTTAATGCTAGGGTTGTGGGTTCAAGCCTCATGTTGGGTGCCAAAAAGGACTGGTGGGTTGATGCTGGCTGGGTGCCAGGTGCCCACCAAAGCCACTCTTCTCACTCTCTCCTCCTCAACAGGGTGGGGAGAGAAAATAAAACAAAAGGCTCGTGGGTCAAGATGAGGGCAGGGAAAGATCACTTGCCATCATGGGCAAAACAGACTCGACTTGGGGAAATTAGTTTAATTTATTACCAATCAAATCAGAATAGGATAAGGAGGTATAAAACCAAATCTTAAAACACCTTCCCCTACCCCTCCCTCCTTCCTGGGCACAACTTCACTCCTGATTTTCTCTGCCTCCTTCCCACCAGTGGTGCAGGGGGACAGGGAATGGGGGTTGGGGTCAGTTCCTCACACCTTGTCTCTGCTGCTCCTCAGGGGCAGGACTCCTCACTCTGCCCCTGCTCCGGCCTGGGGTCCCTCCCACGGGAGACAGTCCTCCATGAA
>JAVKLA010000027.1:7103212-7118352 GCA_034782735.1 Sagittarius serpentarius
GGCCCCCCCCCCCCCCCCCCCCCCCCCGCTTTCTCCTAGCTTTTATTGCTGAGCACGATGGCATATGGTATGGAATATCCCTTTGGTCACTTTGGGTCAGCTGTCCTGGCTACATCCCCTCCCAAGACCTTGCCCAGCCGCAGCCTGCTGGTGAAGGGGGGGAAACGTTGGAGAGGCAGCCCTGATGCTGTGGGAGCACTGCTCAGCAGTAGCCAAAATACTGGTGCGTTACCAACACCTTTTCTAGCTACAAATACAAGCACAGCCCTGTGAGGGCTGCTATGGGGAAAATTAACTCCATCTCAGCCAGACTCAATACACCAGGTGATGCTGTAAACTCAGAACCTGTTTTGTGTTGCAGCGTCTTTGTATATTTTGACAAATCCTTCAAGTACAAGGGAAAAAAATGACGAATATCAGTAATAAATCTTGTGACAAAATAGTATTTGTCTTATCTGCTAATGAAAATTTTTAATCTAATACAAAAATTATCTTGACATAATGCCAACGCCGTAAAACAGTGTATTCTCTGTGAGGTAAGTATTAATTATTTTTTCTTTCAGTGTGAAAACAAATGTTTATTTTCACATGCATCTTATGGTGGCCATTAATTATTGATAACTAAATTATCTCTATCCTATCTTTTTTTCTTACAAACACAAAGAAAAAATCATTACAATATTTCTTCTATGAAACATTGCTAAAGGCAAGGGAGTTAGAATGCTACTTCAGGTGTCTGCTCATCCTCCTGAAGGATGGGAGGAAAAAACCATAGGCAAACAGAAACATTGGGCTAAAATTATTTGTGGCGTGTGTCTCTGCAGCTGCTTTGAGTGTCTTCAGAGTATTCTGGTAGGTGTGCGAAGTATGGCAAACCTTGGAAAACCATATACAGCTGCAAAGCATTATAAAGGTATGTCAGACCAGCTTTGAGCAGTGCTGGAAGACAGACTTGAATTGAGTCAGCAGAGGAGAATGGAAAAAGAGCTACTTAATTTCTGGATTGATGCTAAAGCTGTTTTAGCTGGGCTGTCTTAGGACACTAATGAGAGTAATAGTAATGCAAGGCATTAAGAGTGGAAAGGTTTTTGCAACCCTTTTAGTCAAGCGTGCTGACTACCAAGACTAATAGGATCCTCCAGCTATTTTCACAGCTTTCATATCTGTTTAATAAAGCTGTTTTTTTAAAACAATTAATCATATTTCCTTTTATTTTTAACCAGGAGGCTTTTTCTGTGTCTCACACGACATGTATTCAAGAGGCTGTTTAATACAAGTCCTGTAGTATTTGTTCATTAGAACATGTATTATTTAGAAGGCTGACAAGTAGCGGTGTGTATTACCTGAGAGACCAGAATTCCTCTTTGCAGATTATTCCAGTCTACCCGTTAAACAGGAAAGTGTGTGTTCTTAGCTTTACCAAGAAGTACTTATAAAACAGATGAGTCTGGCTCCTAAGAAGCTATTACAATCTGGCATGAAGTTACATACTTGTAAATACTCCTAGAACACAGAATCATCAGTGTCTCTTGTATAAATACACATTTAGACACATAATAATCCATTAAAAATGTCTTGGTGAGGAAGATAATTTTTGTCTAGCTTCTGTATGAAAAACATGGTTAAACTATTTCAGTTACCTTTCAGGACCTGAAAGGCAAAATATGCAAGGCCTCCAGAACTGCATAGAAAGGGTATGGTGAGGTACAAATATTTGTAAAGCAATGCATTTATTTAGAATATGGCTGGATTTTCAGCTCATCTGGACCTCAAGATTAGTTGAATTTCTTAGAGCAAGCTTTTTGTTTTCCAAGCACTTGCCTTTTTTTTTTCTGTCCTCAGGACTTTCCAAGATAAAGGGAAGATAATCCCCATAACAGTATTCTGATTTTTTTTTTCTTTTTATAAAGTTTGCCCAAAACAGACATCTGAAGAAATGTCTTCCAGTCGTGATTCGAGCCTTAGTAATGCACCGGTGCAAAGCAAGCTAGTATCTTCCTTCCAGCAGCACACAAAGAAAGCACTTAAGCAGGTAAGCTTGTATTGACTGATAATCAATTGGCTTCCCTTTAGCATGCATGTCAGTCTTATACAAATAAGATCTCAGCAGAATTTCAAGGCATTTCTGAGGATTTTTAGTGCTTTGTTTAGTGGTGTATTGCTGGGGTTTTTTTCTTCTTGTTTTTTTAACAATGATGCAGTCCTGCAATTTATTGTGTCTGATGTTTTTTAAAGTGCCTTTCAAGTAAGCGGAATTGTTTATATTATTACATCCCTGTTTTTCCTTTGTAAACATTTGAGTTGGAAATTTTATGTGAGGCTTAAAATAAAAAAATGATTTTGAAAGAAGTTCTGCAGATAGGTAAGAACCTGGGTATACTTGCTGTTCAGTTTTTCTTTATGGTCTGTTAAGTAATTTTTCTTTCATACTGTATTTGACACTGCAGTGTATAAAAGTGGGGTAGTTTCTGTTTTTTTAATAACTTATGATTTGGATGATTTAAGTTGCATGATAAGTAGTAATGCTTGGCAAAAGTAGCTGATTATTGAAAGTCAGATATTAACTGAAAGCATAAAAATGTGAAAATTATTTTCCAACAGTGCCAAATTAATTCAGCTTACAGCCGAGCAAATGAAAAAGAAAACCTAAAAAATTATAATTCCCAAAATTGATCATCATCTCCTCTCAATTTTGAGTATGTAGGAATTGTTTTAGTCCTGTAAAGACTATAAAAAATTAAATACAACTTTTCTGAAGTGTTAGCATAATGAGATGATGTTTTAATTTTTCTCATAACTGCTCTCTTAGTTACAGTTAACGGAGGTCTAGTATTTCATGGAGTAGTTTATTGCCGAGTTGTTGATTTAGGCTTAAGTTAAGCAAAGCCTGTCCACATCTTCTCGAAACACTTAAGTTTTTCATGCAGTTTGAGTTTAAATCCACTAAAATTAGTAGACCTTTATCATCCACATAAGGTTATCTTGTACTTAGAGGCTTTGGGGACTGGAAAGGATTGTTAGATTGGGTGCTCAGATCTGTTTCGTTAGGAAAATTGAACAGTGGGCACAAAGCAGCTCACTAACGCTGTGGATAGTTCTGAAAAAAGACACACTTTTTGGAAACTCTTCCATACAAATCTTTTGCAATATGCGAACTTTCTTAGGGGTGGATGGAGTGGGCAAAGGGGAAGGAGGGGGGGGAAAGAGCAAACGTAAAAATGTTTGAACTGTGTAACTGTTTAAACTCTACCATTTGTCACGTAGCAGATGTATAGCATTGAGAATAATTTTTAAAAGGGCAAATTAATCAGAATAGCATAACTAATATAAAAAGTCATAATGTTGCTGGAAATGTTTGGAAACATTCCCTAAGGCAGTAGGGTTAAAGCAACATCAGAAAGTTAAGTAATCGATAAAAAGAAATTAGTTTTACTTAAGTTGATGGTAATTAGATCCTGTACTTCAGAGTATGAGAGTGTTATTACAGCTATCAGTAAAATGTTTTGTCTTTGTACGGTATTAGACAAATGGACATTTGTATTGTGGAATAGTAGAGGATTTTTGCTCTGTTTTCTTGAAAGTTTCAAGTGTTGGCTACTGCCATATACATGCCGCAGATTTGATTTAACTTGATGTTGTAGCAGAGGTGAATAAACTTTAACAGTGATTTTATTTATAAAATTGCTGTTGGAAATTTATTCTTTCACTTTCCAATCTTTCTATTGCTTTTATGGATACATAATACCTAAAATTTGTACAAAGAAGAACGTGTAGTACATTTGAATACACAAGAAACTTTGGACAGTTGTATGCAACGTTCCTCAAACTGATACTAACTTACTGGTTCCATGCTAAAGTAGCAGAAGATGAGCCATCATCATGCTCTCAGCAAGTGTTTATACTGTATAAACATATATATACTGTATATATGTCATAAGGGGGTCTTCCCTAGCTACTGCTTTTTTTCTATTACTAAACAGTCTTCACAATTAAAACCTACAAAATAGTCTTTCAAACAGTTTTCTACTCAATTTATTTAAAAACAGTGGGTTCTTCACATTAACCTGATCTTGTGTGTATTTGTTTTGTAATCCATTAAAATTAAAGTGACTGGCAAGCTGATAATGTGCAGTACTGCTTGAAGATCTGAGCTAGAATTAGAAGATTTCCTCCACTGTTTATCATAGATTCATAGAATGGTTTGGGTTGGATGGGTTCTTAAAGGTCATCTAGTTCCAACCTCCCTGCCGTGGGCAGGGACACCTTCCACTAGACCAGGTTGCTCAAAGCCCCATCCAACCTGGCCTTATCTACTTATTAACCACTCTAGTCATTTGTAATTTTCTTTAAAGGATTATATGCTGGATTTACATATGATTTGATTTTTAATGAATTCTAGAGGTATATTCCTGGGTTTAGATTGCAAAAAGCAATCTCACGTTTCCTTGTAACAGCCTGCATTTTAGGATGTTCTCATGAATCAAATTAGTCACAACACGGCATTTCTTGAGCTATGCTAAGAGCTTGGAGGGAAGGGCATTTTCTGAACCCTGGCTCTTAGTCTTGATTTCTCTCAGGTAGCAGTGGATCTGGGGTACTTTGCAGGGGCTAAGGAAGTTTGCAGTTGCAGTGGACTCTCGCAAGGTCTGTGTCACAGTTCAGACCTTATTTCCTCACATTTCAAAGGCTGGCCTGCCGTTTTGGTCTGGAAACTTTCTAGCTTCACCGCCTTCTATAGTGTCCTTGTTGGGAGAAAGGTTTTGAGTGTTTTACCACTGAGTGTGTTTCATGCTTCTGTTTCATTTTTGAGGGAGTTTCAGTTTTGCTCTTGTATAGTATCTGAGTGTAATGTCCAACACAATAGTTTCCATTTGTGAGAGTTTAGACAAAAGAGTCTGTGATGTAGAGCTGCCTTTTATGCTTGGCTTTCTGGTGGCAGATTTTACAGATTTCTATTTCCCTTCTGCTGTTGGAAGCACTTGGGTATGTGTGCCCAGCTGTTGCTGATCTAGTACCTTTGAAAAGAAGGTTTATGGCATGCTGTCACACGCTGATTTCCTATCAGTACTGATCAGTTCCATACTGATTTACCTCATTTTCACACTTGAGAGTTCTGGCATGCAGACCCATGTAAGGACCTCTTCCTGGGAAAGTACTGAACTACATCTGCATCTGCTAGCAGTGGTACATGGTCACACTACTGTGTGAATTACTCTTGCTCTGGACAAGGCTAACTCAAGTACGGACATCAAGTCATGGCATAGTATCTACCATGCTCCTCTCTGGTCCAGTTTCTGTTCCATTGACTTGAGGTGATACTTTTTTTTGGAAGTCTTCGCTATGTACAGATTTGTCTGTATCTATCAAGATGTTCTTGGAACATTTCTCAGAAGAAACGATCATACCTGCAAATTGGCCTCACGTAGGTAACACTGAGCATGTGTGAATATCCAGGACATTGAGGTGGTATTAGTGTCTGTTGGACTGTGATAGCCAAGTATAAGAGCACCTTGTCCATCAGTGTACAAGTTGTTTCCTGGGGCAGTACCAAGAGAGGATAAAGAACTTGGAAGATGCACTGTAACGATGTCTGGGATGATAGTAGACCTCCCAGACATGGAAGAAAATCCTGCCTCACTTTTGGCACTTTGGAATCAGCACCAAGAAGGGTACCCATAAATTTTCTGTTGGGAGAAGAGAAGGATACTCCATTCAGACTCAGGATCTGAATACAGACCAGGACATGTCTGAGACTGTGCTGGGCATCCAGATCTCTTTGTAGAGACAGAAACTCCAGAGACAGCAGCCAAGTGGGTTTGGGAGGAGAGAAGCTCAGGAAATAAGGGAATCTACACAAGGTATGTTACTGCCATGGTTTGTTTTGTTTTTCTTAACTTTGGGCTTTGTCTGCATGCTTGGTGGCTGGGTTCATATATGTGCCACTATTTTATTCATAAAGTGGGTAGATGCAGTTTTTTATGGAGAAGGAAGGCACCCATCCATATGATTTGTTCTTATAGTAGAAGTGGCAACTCCACCCCCCTTTTTTTCTAGTGGGTGCTGTCAGGCCCCAAGCAGTAGGAGAGCTATGGGGAAGTTACAGTTTGGTTCATCTGTTGCTTCTGAATTATAGGACGTTAGACCTGTACAGCTCCAAATAACATTTCAGGCTGACTTTTCTAGCACAATGTAATTATTATTAGAAACCAACCTACAACCTGAAGCAACAAGAGACTAAATTTCAGAGCAGAATGGTGAACAGTGTAATTTAGCCCTGATTTACCCAAAGTCACAGGACTAGTTTATCAAGATTTCTTTCTTTGTTTTTTAAGAACACAGGTGTCCAAGTGCCTAGGTTGGCACTGAAGGTAGAATCCTGATCTCCCTTGATGCTGGTGTGGATTTGCTTTCCTGTCTTCAGCTCAGGCACACTGCTTATCTTGCTTTGAGAGAAGAACAAGAGCAAACTCACCAGGTCCATGTTAGGACTTCTTTCCTTGACTACAGTCAGATGCAGGTTATCTTGAAGCATTTTGCTGTCCGTAGAAAACAATCCAGTATGAGTCTGTCTGTGGTGTCTATCCTTTGACTCGTTTGAGCAACTACTCACTCACACGTTCTGATATAAGCCTGATATATTTGCCTGCCCTCTTTTCCCTTCCTTGCCCCCAAAGAAACAAAGGTGACAAAGGAGATCGTTATGATTATGTCCTTATCCCTTAGAATTTGAGCACAGGGTGTCTTCCTGAAGGGCTCTGAAAATCCAGTGTGAACTGAGAGAGATGTTTTGTACTGAATTCGTCAGTATAGAGAGTTTGCTGCAGTTTCTCAGTGTCTCTGTTAACCATTTTCTTATGTTTCATTTCAGATGCTACAATTTACCAAGCCCACAGTTGGAGAATGCTGGCTCCCTAGCTGAAGCATTTGATCAGATGTCTGGCAACATAAGTGACAATTCTTGACAAATTTTCCTGTCAACAAATGGAAAACAAGGAAAACATGTTGCTTTTTGACTCTAGAGAGACACGGGAAGGGACAGTGGAATTTACAAAATGCATTCAGGAAAATGGAAGTTTGAAGATGATAAACTAAACTGATTTTCTGATTGCCAAGACAAGTCTAGGGAAGAGGACAGAGAAACTATGGCAGGGAGACTGCATAATGGGGAAAAGAAGCTGGAAGAGCAAGAGTTCCAGCAGGAGCTCTTCAGGGAGTACATGCATTGCCCGAAGGCAGGCTGCACGGTATGTCCCTCTAAGGTCCCTATGCATGGGCAGCATGTACCAGCTGCTCAACACAGTGCTTTGGTAAGACACAAGACAATGTTTATGAGACTTTCTTCTGGGTCATCCCCATGGTCCTCAGCCCTTACCTGTGATGGAAAGAAAGGGGCAGGAATCCACACAATCCCTGTATTCTTTTTGTACAGCTTTTCAGTAACTAGTCCCCAGTTGCTGGGGCATTCTGCTTGTTTGTTTTTCCTCTGGGCTTGTTTGCGTAGCATGCTTTTTGCAGCACTCCTGCATGTTTTGTGTTTTAATAAATGTATTTTCCAGTATTTCTTACTCTGAGAAATAACTAAGAAGAATTTTAAAGCAACTTTAGAACAGTACTGTATTGAAGTATAGTTGCCCCTCTACCTCACTGTAGGACAGTGTCCCCCACTTAAAATATGTCCTGGCATGAACATTACCTTGGGTTAAATCTACCACTGCTATGTAGAGGAACCTTCTTTCCAAATATAGGTCGAAAGTGCTCTCTTTGTTCTGTTCTGGAGATGCAATTGCTTGTGCCGAGTCTCAGACAATCAAGCTGATGATAGTGGCCTAGTTCGAAGCATTGCACTTGTCTGATAATGTTTTTCTTTAAGTAACCTGGGGAACTATTTAAGATGGATTGGTCATTGCTACTGTATTAATGACAGAGATCATCATTGGAGAGGAGAGTCCCAGTCAAGCTTTCCCAATGATGTTACATGATTTTTCCATATAGTGGCAGTGGGTGTCTAAGTGAATGTCTTCCTCCGGGCCATATGAAGAGAACAGCTTTTGATTTGAATAGTTATGAAATTATACCCAGGTGAAAATGAATCATACCTTGATTTTGAAGTGCATCCTCCAAATGGTTGGCCTTTTCAGGGAAAGACAGGAGTTGGAACAGCTTACAACTCTGCAGAGCTCTAGGAAGCCCCGTATAAAATGCTGACAAACAGTTACCTACAAATACTGTTTCAGGAGCTGTTGGGTAGGTCCCCAGAAGGCTGTGTGCGCAGGGTGTGTGGGCATGTGGCAGAACGCAGGCTGAAACAGGGTATCTGGCAGAAAGGCATTACACTGTAACTGCTTACATTGGTGCAATGTAAATTGGTGCACCTGTTTCTCTGAGAAGTAATATGACAAGTTTTTTTACCTGGAGAATGGTAGTCTAGCCCTGAAAACCCCACTGTATGCTTTGGACCCTGTGCAGAGTATGTTTGCAAATTTGACCTAATGGAAAATGTTGATTACTGTTTTAAGATTTTGTAATGGCATCGCTATCGTTGTTTTAGTTTGTTTTTAAACTGCTTTCTATAGTTTCCTTACCTATGTGTGCTTTGTTGTACCAAGAAACAGATTTACCCATAAAGCACTTTTCAGCTGATAGATACTAGTTTAATACTACACAAACGACTTCAAAAAAACCCCCAACACTTCTCTTTGGAAAAAGGTGTCACTGAGTCAATGCATATGCCATCATCATTCCCATTCACATGCAAGTCAGAGCAGACATCGAACACATCACATGGTTTTTTGTCCTTGTTTCTGTGGTTGGGAAAGCAACAAAAATATTTACTTTGCAGTCTATCATGATCTGCAGCAACTGTAGCTGTGAATGCATTATTGTAATCCTATAGAAGATAGTGCTGGCTTGCAGGTGTACAGACATGCACATAAATACACACATCTCTCTCTCTGCAGCACGAATGTCCAAACACTTTAATTCAATGTTGGCTAATATACAGATAAATGTTCAGTTGTTAATGTATACTGTAGTTGTACAGAAGAACCCTGACCACTACAGGGACCTAAAGAACAAATACACAACAAGAAGTTGTTTTTGTTCCAAATACAGATAGAAGTGTCACAGAGTAGGAGAATGGCATGGGACAAGAATAGATGCATGTTTGAGAAGTTATTAGCAGAGTCTGAAAATAAACCCTAGGTTTCCAAACTTCCAGCCTAGTGTTCTACCACTACTCTTCATGTCCAAATGATCAGTTGTGTACACTTGGCACCAATACTGTTATGTTTCGTGTACAGGTCTGGTTGACAGTAAATTAATTTGCTCTATCCTTTGCAAATGGGACTTTGTACTTCATAGCTCTTTCCATAAGACATCTTTGTTATTGTTTTAATCTTAAGTTAGCATGCTTTTAACTGAGTACCTTTAATGTATAACATAAGAAGTGGTGGCATCCTGAAAATAACATTGTGTTTATTCTTCATGATTTCTGGTACTTACTGTTTTATTTTAACTGCTCTGTGTATCCATGAAACAGGTTGCCACTGAGAAATTTTAATGTAATAGAGATATGGGAATTAAAGGCAGTCTTAATTTTACTAACAGAATGAGGGGGAGAGAGAGGACAAAGGCTGAATTTTATGTGGTGTTAAGTGAATCAGTGATAAACTATAAATCTGTTTCATCTTTGCCAATTTGAGATCCATGACTGTGACATAGAGTTGTTATTTATTTTGTGCAATAGACTTTTCTCAGTGTATCATAGCTTGTGTTTTTCACATGGCAGAATGGAAGAATTCCATGGCTTTACATTTCTAATCCATAATGTGTGAAATTTCAAAGGTTATGTTTCATGATATGAGTTTCAGAATATAGACTTGACATTTATGGAACAAATAGAAATCTGGGATGATGTTGCTTAATGCAGCCAAGTGTTACATATCTTTGTTGTTAATAACTTAATTTTTAACATTCTCAGCATGTCACGCATTTAAGCTCAAATGAAAGTGGTTTTCTGCATTAATGGTTTATCTGTATGCTGCATTTTTTTCATTCTGAGTTGAAAAGATGTGGGAAAGAAAAATAATAAAAAACTATCCTAAGCAGCAGTAGAGTCAGAGCATAGAGCTTGACATTTTGCTTCTGGTGCTCTTTTGGGGATGTATTTTTCCCCTCTCTCAGTTACCTCTTAGTTTATATTGTTTCCTTTCATTCCTGCTTCAAAGACGACTTTATTAATTTTTACTGAAGAGAGTCAACCATTTTGTCACATGGGTGAAGAAGTCTTTACTGTTTTAAGATCAACTAAATATGAAATTATTATTCTTAAGAAGAGATAATGGCATTCATGAAACCTTCAGCACACTGCTATACTCCAGCAGAGGCATAAACTCCCCGAAAAAAGAGAAGGAGACTTGCTCTTGTCATCTTTTTACAAAAAACTGCATGGAACTAGAAGATCCCTGTTAATTGCATGGTGTTTTTCTTTTGCCATCTATCTTCAGAGTTTGTGTTTTCTTAATACTCATCTTTTTATGTTATTTTTGAGTTCTTTGGATGAAAATGGATTGATAGATTACCTAAAGATTTTGGCAATAAAAATAATTTCATTGAACAAATTAATTATGCCAAGCCCTGTATAATGACCGTGGCAGTGTTATTCAACAGATGGTCACAGGTTCATTTTTATGAATGGGAATATTGGGAATTCTCCATACTCATTATGTGCAAGAGATTCACAGATGTCCTTTGCAAATCTGCTTGTGAAAGGCTGGATGTAAGTACTATATTTTGATGGTGATTTTAAGAGAGCTTTTAATGTTTAACTTGTATACCACATGAACTTCCATTTTCTTTCTCTCCTTTTTTATTTACACGCTGTACAGATAGGATGGTAGTAATGTTTTACGGAATACTTCAACAGTGATCAGTTCTAGTAATTTACAACTTGCAGCTTTTTTAACTCAGGCATTTAGCACAAAGTGATTGAACACCTTTGAAACGTAAACTTAAGAGTGTCATTAAAGAAAAATATACTTTATGTAAGCTGTCATATGTGCTATATGTGTGTGTTTCTTACTCTCCATGGTAAAAATGACACCTTATCATTTGGTAGAATCACTGGCTCTTTCTTGCAGATCTGTAGGAAGCCCAGCTAGGAGGTTATATATCTCTAAATATGGATGAGATGGAAAAGGCTGTGTTGGTAACAGTTGCCAATGTAGTTTGTGTTAGTTACTGTTTCTGTGTCTACAGTGAGATCTGGAACCATTTTTCTTCAGAATAAGTTATAAAATTTGTCATTTTCTAAAGTGCTAGTTACAAATTTGACTCATCTACTTTGTGTTTATTCCCTTCACCAGAAGAGCCAAAACTAGAGATTTATTTGGTCATGGTGACTAGGAAAACACTAAATTAGCTTGGTGCCCGAAAAGCTCAATATAGCAAACTGTTTGGTGCATGTTTCACTTTAAGTAATCCCACTGACTTTCCAGCTAAGTAGAATTAATCTTGGGATACAAGATTCTTGTCTTATCCTATGGTAGTCTTGCATCCTAAAATTAATATCCTTCAGGCTAAGTGTAGAGAAGTTATATATTCGTCCTCAGCAGAGACTGCATAGAGTGCCCTTGGTTTATACTTAACTCCTTCTGGTGTTTGGCTTTACTAGTAACTAGGTGTCAGTCCGCAATTTCTCCCTCTGCTGGGTTGCTCCTAGTTTTGTCTTGCAAAGACTTGTCTATCCAAAATTTCAGACCCTGCAGCTTTAAATTCAAAGGAGAATTTAACACAAAATTGTTGTGATTAGCTGGGAATACTACGTCCCATTAAACAGGATGACTGAGCAAAATCTCATCCATCTCTTTACCCTTCAAATCAAATGTTAATATTATTTACTTGATGCTTTTGTACCCTTCTCCCCTACCTATATCTTTTCTTTGGCAAATGAAAAGACAGAGAGGTGTAGGGAAGATTATTCGTCTGTTCTCTGGGCACAGTGTAATTCGTTGGTACTTTGTGTTAAAACTTTGGCTTAGATTTTGATGCTCACAGGGTTTTAAATTTTTTTTTTTCATTCTACAACCTGTCTTTCAGGTGTCCACATGTGTGTAGCTTTACTGTCAACTTGAGTCATCCTGTACAGACGGATTTCCAAACTTAACTATCAGCCCTGCATGATGCTCGGTTCCTTGCTTTGTGAAACTGGAGGAGATGGGGGAGGGACTGGCAGTGAAACAGTGAATGTTAGGGAAAGAAACCCTGAAAAGCAAATGTGTGTCAAAGGCAAATGGTGTCTTTAAGGTTGTGCCTGATCCTCACATGTTGAGGTGCTTAGTATATAGCTCAGAAGTGGGCTGTGCCTCAAAGTAACTAGTTCTGGTAGCAATGTTTGCCTGCTCCCAGCTGTGTTCCCTGCTTTTCTGGCTCTGAGTGTCTGGGGAGTGCTGGGATGAGCCGTGCCATCTTGCATTAGTGCTCTGGGAGCATGGGGTGGCCTGTGCTTCTTGGAAGTGCCAGATCAGTTGCATAAGTGTGTGCTTAAGGCCCACAAGTGGCCTTCCTGTAACACAAAAGAAGGTAAGTGGTGCGCCTGCCAAAGACTGGGTGCCGCTGCCCTCGCTGCAGCAGCGCGTGTGTCACCTAAGGTGTACGAACACTGACTACCTGTCATTGATGGAGGATACACTGCTGCTTACTTTCTCGAATTCGTGGGAGTCCATCTAAAGCACTGAAAATCAACTGTGAGGCTTTACAAAGGATCTACCTTTGTCACAGTGGCTGTATAAATCATCAAAATGGTATTTCCTTACGGATGCTGGCAACAGGCTGTGGTCCTTGGTAGAGGTGGAAATTGTCTTGAAGGGTCAGGAGGAGGCTGGAGGAGAACATGAGGCATCGTTTGGGCTCTTACTCATTTGTTTAGGGAGGATGACACTGAGGGTGGATATTTCTTCTCTTTGCTCTTCATCAGGCAAATCAGGCTGTGGTGCACAACAAAACAAGGTCTGGGTTGTGGTTATGTTGTTATGCTGTTAGAGTAGAAGTTGGCTGTCTTTTTGGTTAATTTTTAGTGGACTAATTGTTACTGTCTTAGTGTTATTACTATTAAATAAGGATCACCTAGTTTGACACTTAGCTTGGCAGGACTGGGCACTGAGGGTCATTTTTGGAATCTTGGGGAATTTTTGAGAAATGTTAATATTTCGGAATTTTCTGGCCACAAGTCTGGCTGTACTTGCTCAGTACCAGTATGAATTTTCTGTCTCAAAAATGTGTGAAGTGTAGGCTGTTCTTCATGACTTTCTGCTTGCTTCTTTTGTTCAGTGCAGCTCTGACCACCTTCCTCTCTTTGTTTGATTTCAAGTGTTCTAATTTGCTTTTTATTGCACAGTGCTTATGTGTCTTTTAAGAAGTGTACTATAAAAGGGGTTAATGGATGAAATAGCTTTTGTGTGGCTTGGTGTATTTTATGTTGCGTAGTGTTATTTAGAGGAATAGAGTGATATCGATTTCTTTTTTTTTTCAGAGATTTTTTTTTTAATTTAGCTATGTGAACATTTTCTAAAGATATTACAGATTAATTGAAGTTACAGACGTAAACCTTATAAGTCATCAGTCATTCATGCTCATAAACCTACAGGGATAATTCATATGAAATATGTTCCTTGTTGATACAGTATTACTTTAATAAATCCCACCAAGATCATAACACAAATCACAGTTATAAAAAGACAGTGCACAGTAAGATTGGAGAAAAATAGACAGAAGGATAGGACAGATCTGTATTAAGCCCAGCCCATTCTGATTAATTCCAGAATTTTAATGCTTGCAAATGTATTAATTGGCAAGTATTCATATTTGTATGTTGTAAGATCTTTTGAATCTGGTATCATTTTCCATATAAAACAGTCTGTCAGGTATTTGCTATTTCTAATCTTTATATATTTTGTATTACATTATCAACCCTGTATTCGATCCATTTATGAAACACAAAGCATTCCCATTTGTAGAGATTTATTCTTGTATCGTTTTTCCCCAGATTTGCCAGAACACCATCATGTTCGTGTTCTGAAGGTTAATGCCCAAAGTCAAGCAGACAGAAGCCAAGTGCTGCAAGGTTTCCAAGATTAGGACTGATTCCCTTCACAAAAATAAATGATTCCTGCCATGTTCAGTGATTTTGTGCAGCACTACTCACGGCTGAGTGAGTGCATCAATACTGTAGTCCTTACATGCTGTACATACTGATGACACTCTGTGTTAACTTGATTGACTGAGCAGTATACTGGAGAGGATGCACCTGCGAGAGATGTGCAGACATATATATTTTTATTCTGGTTTTGAAACATTTATTTTACATTTTTTTTGCTTGGAAGTCTTAGTTTCACATTCCATGGGTTATCATGTTGTGCTGTTAAGGTAGAGCAAACAGTTACGTGCTTCTTTGTTGTCAAAACTGTATTGGAAAATGATCTAAGGTGCATCTTTTTTCTCTTTATAACCAAAAGCCTGATTTTATATTTTAAAGGAAAATGACATAAAGGGGACGAGCATGAAGTCTGGCAAGTCAGTAGCTATGTAAATTATGCTTATTTTAAGAGATTCAGTTTATTGGTAGAGAAATGTCTCATGTAATTCACTTATAAGCATTATTTTCTGTTACATTTTTATATTTTGTTATCGTTTTTGTAGGCTTTAAGACAACAGCAGAAAAGAAGAAATGGAGTCTCAATGATGGTAAACAAGACTGTTCCTCGTGTTGTTTTGACACCATTAAAGGTGTCTGATGAGCAGTCGGATTCACCTTCAGGTAAATAGCTAAAGGACCGTTTGCAAGATCAGCTCTAGTCAGAGCCTTCCTCTGAATCAGCTGTGTAGCATACAGAATTTGGAACTGCTGAAATAATATTTCCACTTGGTGGCTTTGTTTAACCTCTTTATTTCCTTATCAAATCTGGTGTCTCAAGGATGGAGATTTTTCTTTAATAAAGAACTGAATGCACACAGTAAAATGATGATTCGTAATAGCAGCAGCTTTAGAGGAATGCAACGTAACATTTTGTTTGGCTCTGGAACTCTAATGGAGGACCACATGCTGGTATTCAATGCCATAAAAAGCGGGGGGGGGGGGGCTAAAG
>JAVKLA010000027.1:7122334-7140581 GCA_034782735.1 Sagittarius serpentarius
TGCAGGGCTGCTCTCAATGAATTCTTCTCCCAGTCTGTACACATGTCTGGGGTTGCCCTGTCCCAAGTGCAACACCTACTGCTAAGCAGTTTGTAGCATTTGAGAAGTTCCTAATAATCAGTATGGCCCAAATTCCCCTGTTTGTAAAATATATTTTTTATTCTTAACGTGTCAGTTGTAATCCTTGCTGAGAGGTCCTGTGTGTATGCCAAATGCCATCATTGCTCATAGTAGTGAAATATTCTTTTCAATTGCTTTTTTAGAGATTCTGCTGGAGTTTGTGTATGATTTAGTTAAGAGCCCTTTTGTAGCATCTTTGAAATATTTGAAAGTACAACAGAACAAAACCTGGAGGAGTTTCCTGGGAGGGGTTAGAAGCTTTTGAGTTTTTCCAGCCATTTAGGCTCCCCACTTCTTCCATTTCTATATTGAATATCTTAATACGTTAAGACTGAGAGGAAAAAAGGATTGTAACTGTATCTATCCTGAAGCAAGTAACAGTAATTGCTCTTTAAGGAACTTTAAAAAGTATCTTT
Organism: Sagittarius serpentarius; assembly: GCA_034782735.1. Lineage (NCBI taxonomy): Eukaryota > Metazoa > Chordata > Aves > Accipitriformes > Sagittariidae > Sagittarius > Sagittarius serpentarius. The sequence goes on from JAVKLA010000027.1 coordinate 7,122,871, forward strand.
TAAATATTATCCTAGAAATAATAATAAAATGAGACCAGACGGGACCTCTCATGGTCATCTAATTTGTTTGTCAGTCATAGGGCAAAATCAGTTACACACTTGTCATTCCTGACAGGTATTGGTCTAACATATTCTCTAAAGATTTCCACTGATGGACTGTAATGCTTCCCTGTGGATCTAATCCAGTGTCTCCTTGTCCTTGGTGGTTGAAAGCTCTCTTTTTCCAGTATCTTAACAGAAATATTTCTTACTGTGCAAGAGTTTAAGCTTGTTACCTTTGCTATCCATTGTGGACTGTAAGAAGACATTGTTCTTTACCCCAGTACATCAGCCATTTATGTATTTCGCCTTCCCTCTGCTGAGTCGCTATCTTACTCATTCCTGGATTTGTATTTTTCCTCACAGACCCTGTTTTCTAAACCTCTGATAATTCCTGCTGCTGCCTTCTGTGTGTTGATCATTTCAGATGATAGGTTCTTATGAAAATTCTGGAAAATGCATGTTTTCAGATACTAATTTAACACATTAAATATTCTCATCTCTGTGATCACTGTCTATTCATGCAGGTAGTTTTTAGCAGGTGCTATGGGGCAAGTTATATGGGCCATAGTGCACTGCAGATGTGGAGCACAGCAAAAGAAAAGCTCTCTAATGATTGATTCACATCAGCCTCATCAAGCAGCCTTTTGCTTGGAAATAGATGCTTACAATTATGTTGATGAAATGGTAGGAAAATTTGCTGCTGCTGCTGAGTTGAGTTGGTCTCTTGCACTGGAAGTAAGAGTATGTCAGCTGTAATGTTGACTGGAACATGGATCCTGTAAGAGCTCGAGAGACCAATACAGGGAATATAAAAGAAGCTGTTAAGACACCTAGAAAAGGCTGTGTTACCCTTCTCAGAGTACCATTTCTCTGGAGCTTACTGTGTTATACAATAAAAGCTAAAACCTTAAAAAGAAGAATTGTTCTTACTCTCTTCCTTTTTTTATGTTTAAAGTTATTTCTGTTTATTTACTCCAGGACATTTGAAATGGACCAAAGCTGAGGATATTGACATAGAAACACCAGGATCTATTCTAGTGAACACTAACCTGAGGGCTTTAATAAATAAACACACCTTTGCTTCTTTACCTCAGCATTTTCAACAATACCTCCTGCTTTTGCTTCCAGAAGTAGACAGGCAGGTAAGTAGCATCATGCAATATTTCTTTCTTTAATGAGACTTTTTTACAGTGTGTTTGCATAGGCTGATTTGATTGACTAGGAATCGTTCCAGAAAAGATTAAGAATAAAATTTCCATAGTTTCTTAAGTAGAACTGTTAGATGTGGAATGACTGTAAAGTTTATCTAAGCATCAACCAGCTCCTGCTTACTTTCTTTCTGAAAATGATGCAGCTCCCTGATTTGTATAAATAGAAATGGGTCAGCAGATCTTCTGAACTTGCTGTATTTCTTAATTAGCTTTTCTACCTATGATGTTGAAGATAAATTTCTCATCTTCAAGACCTTATTTATGTTGAGTCTGTTTTCATCTGTGATCTTGCTGGGCACTCTGCCAGCAACGACCAGGTCAATATTAATTCTGTTAGCTTCTTCTCCTCGCCTTTTACACATGCCTACGTATGTATCTGCTCAGCTCCAGTGCACTGAATCCATTCATTCACACCTTTTGTAAGGAATTCCTTGTTCAGAGCTCACAGCTGTAGGCTCATATGGGTTGTTAATCTCTTCTGTTGAGGAGAATGATTTGGGAAGTAACAGAGTGGAAATAAAAGTTTAATTTCATGTTGTTTCCTACAATGTTTGGTCCTTCTTGCATTTGTTGGTCAGATTGCAGGCTTCTTAGAGCAAGAAAAAAAAATCTTTCCAGCATGTCTAGCAGTTAAAATAGCAAAGAAAGTAAAAAAGAATTTCATTTACACACTTATGTCTCTTCCAGATTTAGACAGTCTTACCAGTATCAATGGGGAATTCTCATGTACTTAATTCAGACACATTAACTTACCCAAATAGGGCATTATATTTTTTGCAGATGGTCAGTATCCCTCTTTATATGTAATAACTAGTCACTCAAATGACTGATTAAAACCTGCATCTTAAATCAGTATGTTAAGTTCCATGGTTTCATTTCTTAAACTGTTAGTAGTTAGTGTCTACCACAGTAACACAGGGGAAAGCAGCGCGATATGAGACAAAAAGAGAAACAAAAATTGTATTGATGTACATTTACTCAGCCTCTTATCAAATTAGATACTATATGTTGTGGACTAGAAATATGCACTTTGATAATGGAATATTTGAAAAAGAACATTAAAACCAGAGGCACAGGAGAAACAATGTAAATGTATTTATTCTCAAGCTCCCACAAGGCAGTCAAAGTCAGTATTGACAAATTCTAAGAGAATCATTTTCCCTGCTGTAAAAGAGATTTTAACATAGTGCCCAGCAAATATCTTCCTGATAGTTTTCATTTTTTTTTTTCTCTTTCTAGTTAATTTACCAGAAGAGAGAAAAAAAAAATCTCTAGGTAAACTCATGTTTTCTCTCCAGCCATCAAAGATCCCAGTGTCCATGAATGACATTTCAAGTACAGGGGCCTTATTTAGAAGTTTCTTACTTTAAGATTTATTTTTAAAAATAGACACTCTAGAACTAACAAGTCATTTAGATTCTTATCAGGGTTCTTACAAAAGTTTTTGGCAAGAAAATCAAGAGAATATTTGTTGAACTTAATCATACCTTACTAGTTAAAAGCAATGCATTTCTTTTTAATTTTTATTTCAGAAAGCGTTCATATAATGCGTACATTGCAGGTGTTAATTTCAAAGGCCCGGCACTACGTAATTGAACGTTGTTACTTCGCAAGCGAACTAGTCACAAAAAAGCAGTTGTCATGAGACATTTACAGGTGTCCTTCTGTCTGTCATCTTCTCACAGCGTTCTGTGGGTTTGTATAGTATACCATGTTTTAACCGGCATTTGGAAGGCAGGAGTCTCCATTCATCTCTGGAAGTTTAATGGAAATGTTTGGCCTCTTAAGTGTGATAGTTTAAGGATTGTTTTCTGGTAGGGAGTGAAATAGCCCCAAATCCTCACTTTGCGGAGGTCTTACTAGAGGAAGAATTGCATCCCTTTTCTTGATACCCAAGAACATGTCCTTTGCTATACCTAAAGAGTAGCATCCCAGATACGGACTGATGAAAGCAATTTAACTGATAATCTTTTCCTTCCTGTGGCAAGTGGAAAATGCCCGTGTAGTTCTAAAGGATCAAGTGAGAGGGAGAGAGAATTCCAGCCAGGGAGCTCTGGTGTTGGTCACTCTTCCTCTTTTATTTCTACCGTCTAAATCAAATGGGGCATCAGGCAAGCAAAAATGGTGTAAAACTATTCTTTGAGTTAGCTGCCCACTTCTGAGGGTTCAGTTTCATTGTTTCATATTGTCCTTTTCTTGTTTCGCCTGAGAATTCCTACTCCTGCTCTTCTGGCTCTGAAGTGTTCCCTCCCTGTGCGCTGCTCTGCACTTGGCTGCTGCTGTCTTCCCCAGAGAAAGCTGCATTTCTGTGTTGTCATGTGGATATAGTATGCGAAGTACTGTAATGAATGGCACTATAAAAATGTAATAGAGTTATGCTATTTGTGTATATATAGTGATCTGTGAAATAAATTACTAATGAAGTGCAGTCTCATTTAGGCTTTATTACTGCTACACATAGAAAAACCCTATGATGAACGATCCTTTGTCATTTCTGTCATAAACACCATTTTTCTGGGTGGTATAACTCCTCCTCCTTAAATCGTACTGAGCTGAAACTTGTCATGCATATGTCAGTTTGAATAAGCATTTTTAGAAACCATTAGTTAAGGGAGTTGAGGTTTTTCTTTTTTTTGCATGCAAGTGTTGATTATTAATAAATGACTTATCTCTCAACCCTGGTTAGTCTAATATAGTCAAAAAAAGTTCAGGGCCAAGGCAGGAGCTTCATGGGGTGTTTTCGGATTTTTCTTTTGTTTTCAAGTTTTGTGGTTGCTGTCAGGGAGCCATGGGAGCCCCTTATGGAACAAGAGCCATGGGAGCCCATGGAATAAAGGGCCTTAGGAAAGATGTCCCACAATGGAAAAAGCTGAGAACAACTCTGCTGATGTTGGTGCGATCATTTTTCCTACTCCAGCTAGATTTTTGACGAAGTGGAAGTGTATGATCATTGCCTTTTTTTTTCCTTAGGAAAAGATAAATTGTATGATCAGTTATTCACACTTGGAATTGACTTCAGCTTTTATATTAGTTTAAATTTTATTTCAGTAGCAATGAGGCCTGCGTGTAATTTTCTGTATTCAAAATGCTTATAAAAGAAATTGGATCAAGGTGGCAGTTATGGTAGTTATGCTTTATCAAGGATTTTATTTGCTTTCATTCAGGTTCAGAGTGAAATAGTATGTAGACATTGTTCAAAGAAGCAGCCATGACCCAGACTTGTCTATTTAGCAGACTGCTCCAAAATGTTGCATCACTGGATACTGGGAACCTCACGTCTGAAATTTGAACATCCAGATTTTCAGCTCTTTGTTAATCTACATGGACTCAAAGGCTCAAAAACCTTAAAGCTCAGCTGATACAGAAGCCTGTTGGGTGATTCCCCCATGAGACCTAGATGACTGAGCTGGCAATAAAGAAAACATGTAGGTATAGGAACTGTATGAAAAGCAAAGTCTCTACACAAAAGATTTCAGTTGTCATAAGTACCAGCAAAGTAATTTTCTTTTCAGCTCTAAGTAGAACATTCTACAGCTGAAGAACAATGGAATTTTCATCAAAAGAAATACCTGCTTCTAATATTAATACATCAACCTGATAATTGCATGTAACAGAAGCCTTCCTGACCACCTCTCAGCAAATACTCATCTTCAAAGCAGGAAGTTTCTCTCTGTATCTAGATTGCTCTACTGCATCAGTGCCTCTTTTAAATATTAATTAAACAACCTATGTTTTGCCAGGATGAGTAACAGGTCTGTGTGACAGGTTGCTGAAAAGGAACGGCAGCTGTCGATATCTTGTCTACGCCAGCTGTCCTTGTTGCTGCTACTGGGGAGTCAATTCCTGCTATTAACGCTGGGGTATGGGCAAAAGGAAGGGAAATACACCCATGTCGTAAGCTTCCAAGAAGAGAAGTGCTGCCTGGTCTGAACAGTAGCAGCAAGCTTAAGTGATTTTACTTATCCTTAGAGAGCTACACAAAATGTTCTTTCCTGGATGCTCTGAAAGCATCCAGAGTCTACAAATGTTTAACAGCTTTCTGATCTTGAGAATTTAACTCCCTGTCTTGTATTTTCTCTTCTGGTAGTATTGGGGTCTTCTGAGCCTCTTGTGGTCTGCGCCTGCCCTGCCCTTTCATGTAGGACAGGAATTTCCTTCTGCAAAAACACCCACGAAGGATCTCAAAGCCTCCTCAGACCTCTGTGTTAGGTTGCAGTGCCATTTTGTCTGACCACACCTACTCATGAAGGGCATTTAAAACAGTAGAGGATATCCTAGTAAAAATTATATCTTGTCTTAGCTTTACTTGTTTTATGAAAGAAATTTTAAAATCTTTTATTTTCTGAATCAATCTACAGTTTATAGATACTCAAGGTAGTTACTTAAATTCAAAATTCTAAACTTAAATATTTTTAAGGAAATACTGAAGACATGTAGTATTGCAGAAGTGCCTGTGAATATTTCAGGTTTATAGTAAGCCAATCTACTGAGAAGAAAACAATGACATACAAATCAAAAGATTGTAAAATGGGTCAAAAATCCACCTTAATCTCTTTCTTTTCATTTCTAAATGAGTGAATCCCAAAATCATAACTGTCTCTTGGGTCAGTGCCAGTATTGTCGTTATGTAATAACATTACAGCATCCTGTCATTTTAAGGTCAGCGCAGGTTCTGTGCTTCTGTCTTGGCCTACTCAATTTAGGTTGATACTGGCACTTCCAGGTTGATTGTATCACCTTGCAAAGATTCCCTCTCACCTTGCATTGGAAAAAGGCACAGGTTGATGTCAGTTAGTGATTTTCTCTGTTCTGTTTAAAATAGTTAGAAGTAATTTTGGGGTGGTTATCTACAGAATTCCATTTCAAAACCTCTTTGCTTTCATGCAGTATGAATCAGCTTAATATCCATTTCTACCATTTGAGCAATGATAACAAAAGGTAACTGTTGTTTTTGATGTGCACAAATTAGTCCTGCTCCTGAGCACATCAGTCTGAGTTCTGCAGTGGAGAGCGGGTAATGAATAATACACAAAATTATTACACTGTAAAAGACAAGGAGAGAGGTCTAGTATCTGCCATTCTGACACTTAGTATTTATTTTGTTCTTTGTAATCAAAAGAATAAAATAAATACTATATAGTATATATCTTACTGTATATTAGCTTTATATTAAATGGGAGTAAGTGAAGCTTTATTTTCACAGTTCCTTCCTTGTAGCAGTTCAGCCATCTTCCTGTTTGCTTTCTTAACTTCATCAGTACTTGAAGATTGTATTTGCCATTGGACTTTTCCAGCATTTTCTTTATAAGACATCAAACTGCAGAAATTAGTCCTGTGTGTATTATTTGCTTCCAGGTTTGTTTTACATTTCTGTCCATGCAATTACTGTGTAGTAGTAGCTAAATGGTTACTTTATCTTACTTAGCTGCCTTTTCTGCTAATATTGCAACCTTTTAGCTGTCCTCTTCAATTCTCTATCATCAGTAGCTTTCAAATATTTATTATTATGTTCCTGTAAATGTTTGAGTTTTACACTGAAACAGTTTTAGGGTTGTGACAAAAGCACTTAGTTCAGAGGAGGACATTTGCAATAGAAGGTTAAATGTAGCATATGTCTTCTGCACCTAAGCATATTTTAAAAGCTGTTAAATTGGCACCCCTGTGTGTGTAGTAATTGAAGGTCATTTTATGTCACATTTCTCCCTTTAACTGGCATTTTTTCTTTGGTTTTATTGGTTAATGTGGGTAGCATGGCGTTGTTGTAATGTGCTTTATTTGTACAGTTTTATTAGGGTAGTTTTAATATAGGTATCATATAGACGCATGAAGAAATTCCAAAGCATTTAAGCTGCCTTTTCAGTAAGATTCTGGGGCTCTGATTCCTGAGTTCAGCTACCCAGGGGTGTTCAGAGAGGTTACTAGCTTCGGCTGGCCCCTCTGTCCTTGTGCTGCAAGTTAATACCCTTTTTACCAAATGCAGCTGTATGGCTGGTATATCTGCACATTTCACAGTCATGTATTAACAACAAACATCAGTTTCACTTTACATGAGTTGAAGGGTTAAGGATTTTACTTCAAAATCCCTGTTGGCTTTAGCTACAGGAATACTCTTTTAGCTTCCCTAGTGCAGTCCAGTAAGGCCCACTGCAATTGCATTGCAATCTGGCTGCTCTAATTGATGTGGTAATGGCATTCTTGTTTGCTTGTCTGCAATAATCCTTAGAGGTCCTCCTCAATATCAGTACTTCTACATATGTGAATAGGAAGTTTTACATTTTTGATTAAGTGTCATGGTTTTGTATTTCTGCAGGCTTGGTCACTGTATTTCGGAAGTGTGAATCAGTGTTTTGCACCATGCCGCATCCATGGTGGAGAAGTTCTTGTTTCATTTCTAAAGCCCTAGCTACAAGCACTTGTCACGCTTAAAGCATGTCTCACCTTTACAAGTTTTGCAGAGGTGTTAGCAGAACTATCGCAATTGCTTTTGTCTGTAGCAAGGCTCAACTCAGTTAGAACATCTGGTAGGACACAGCAATGATGCTGTGCCCGCTGAAAGCTGAAAATACAAGAGCCGCAGCTGTCTCTGCAGCATCCTTTTCCATAAGTCCTTCTGGTGTATGAGAGGCCCTGCACTCAAGGTTGTTTTTCTGGTGCAAACTAGTGAAGCTTTTCTTCCCCTCTCCTTTCCTCCAAACAAATTTTATAAAGTACAGAGCACAGCTGTTAGTGCTTAAAAAAAAGAGGATCTTGTATGTAATACCAGTTCCATTTACATTTGAGAGAATTATTAGTACTTTAAAAAGAGAAAAGAGTTGATAAAACACCTCCCTTCCAGTGGGAAAGTACTTGCACAAGTGCCTTTTTAAAAGGCTTTGTGCTAGGAGCTGTGTTATGAGAGTATAACTGATATGTGAACATAAATGGTAACATATATGGACACAAGGGACTGGCATGCTTCAAATTATGTGGCTATTAAGGATGCATTGCACTACTGCAGTGTGTAGTGTTTGAACACTTCCTTCCTTGCAAAGTGGTATTAATTAAGTGATATGAGTTGGTTTGCAGTGCCTCGAGTGTTGTCACTGTAGGGCTGCACTGCAAATAGATGGAGAACAGAACATTCCTTACAGTTCTGAATCTGAAGATAGCCAAGGACTCGAAACAGGATGTTGGATGCAGGTGCAGTGAAAATAAGACCAAGCAGAAGTGTTCCATCCATGCTTCTGCTGCAATCTCTCTTCATCCTTTCTTTCTCCCCGCCCCTGCCCCCTGCCCATCTCCCCTTCTCACCCCTTTTTCCTTCCCCCCCTTCCCTCCCCTCCGTCCCCTCCCTCCCCCGCTTTTCTGTATATTTCCTTTGCTTAGATGAAAAAGGGAGAAAGTGATTGATGGGCTTTTTCCTAATTATTTCAGAACATTGCTATTCTTTGTCTTTGAATTATTTAAACTCAGATTTCCTTTAGCTTGTTCTCTCTTGTGTTAAGGACATACAGCCATTTTTTTTGCATAGGAGGGCAATGTTTTCTAATGCCTAGAGAAGAGGCATTGGATGCGGGGTTTTCATTTATGATGCTCATCAGAAAGGACTGACTAATTTTAGATGTTTACATGTAACATCCCCTCACCTTCTGCTTCTCGGGGTCAAAGGCATATGTCTTTTATTTTTATCAAAAGCTAGATGAATAGACCCTGGCTGTTTACATCTCTTTTTCTGTACCTTTCCCAACATATGAGCATTGTTGGATATTTTAATAATGTTTTACTTTCTCAAAGTCTCCAGGCATCTTTGTTTTAAGCAAGTTTCATACATGCTTGCCTTGATCACAATCTATGTATGTTTTTCTATTTTACCTTTTATTTTTCCAGGCTTATGTGTCCCTCTGGTACCATTATAAATACTTGCTGTTTGTTGCGTGCTCTGACATGCTTGGGATTGGTACTTGTATGATGCATGTAATAGAAAAATAAATTTTAATTGTAATTTCTATAATTTGAATGCAGTTAGAAGGTACTGTTTCCTGCATATTCTTATTTTCCTTGTATTTTACTTGGGATTTGCTTCATTTTAAAACATGCTTTATCTTTTTATTTTGCCAGATTTATTATTCTCCTTAAATTCTTCATTTAATTTCTTGCATCTGAGCTCAACCAGATTGGATTCTATTGTCTTTTTTGACACTACAGTGTATTGGAATGAATATAGCTATCCCACTTGTCTTCTTGATTTAGACAAGGTCTAAATTAACAAGTCACATTTCATTTTGAAAACATATGTTTGCAAGTCTTCAGTCTTACTCGGCATATTTCCCACTCTTTGTTTCTTTCTTTAAAAGACTCTTCGTCCTTTTCTTCTCTTGTCTGAAACAATTATTCCTACTAGTAGCAGGCATTTTCTTTTTCATCCTTTGATGTTTTACTTTTAAGTTTAGTCAGGTTATTTTTTAAAGGACTAAAGTAATATTCAGAATTACTTTCACCATCTGTCTTCAGAATCTGTCTTTTTCATTTTGTATTCAAGGACAAACAGTTTATGTTATGTCGATGATCAGCTGGGAATGACAAGAGTTTTTCTTATAAGGATTGATAACTTCATAATCAGGACTAAATTTAGCTATATTCTGGGTCAGGTGATGCTCTGCTGTGAAAAGGTGAGACTGATGAAGGATTATACAGAGTGAACATTAGCACTCAAGTTGTATTACATCAGAATTGCTGTGAGAGACATAGCGTAAGCTGGTATCCTTCCATGCCGCCTACCTAAAACATGAAGTTGGGGTGGCTGAGTTTATTGTTCTGGGAGCAGCATTTAAGTCAGATCTATATATTGCTGTCTACTGTATTCCTTTGTGTTGGATGTATGTGTCTTATCATTCGTGTACTTCTCAGCTTTACTAGAACAGTTTTGTCGTCACAACAGCAAAAAGGTCATGATAGTTGCATCTTGTCAGAAGCAATTTTCTTGTACTCCTGTTTACCTACTTTAAACTTAAAACCTCTTCCATTGTTGGCTTTAAATACATGGAAACTGTTTTAAGAAAGGATAGATTGTTCTTCAAAGTCATAGCCCTGTGTGTAAATGTGTGCATGTGTTTTTGTGCTTGAGATGAGCCTCTAAGTGTTTCTTCTCTTCAGGCAAAGGAACAGTTGCTATCCTTTTCTCTGTTTTTTTGCAAGCCCTGTCTGTTTTTTAAAATGTTCTGTAGCTTCCAACTGCATTACTTCTTCCACATTCCTACCATCTGTGTCCTCAAGACCTGAAATCATCGTTTTTATTAGAGTTGGTAATTATCAACTCCTTTACTATTCATTCCCCTCCCTTTTTTGCTGCTCTCCAATATTATAGTGTGCTTTTCTCTGCACGTTTCTTTTTCGGTTTTTTATGTATATCAAAACCATTGACAAAAATTTGCTTGAGAAAAGACAGTTAGAGAAGACAAGGGAAGTGGTTGCCCTCAAGGGGAGCAGCATATGTGTATGGAGCTCTTCTGTAGGGTGGATTACAGTCTGGGTCAGATCTTAGGGTTCAGGGTCAGAGGAGAGGCGAGTGGCATGGACGTCATTGTGATGGGAGTTTAGATTGATGTCATGATTTGTTCTTGAGAGCTCCATCCTGGTTGGTGCTTGTTTCTTGTAATCTTCTGGGTTCCTTGTTGCATTATTTCCCCCCTTTTTTTCCAGGATTTGAAATCTATGTTCTGTGTGTGTGAAAACCTGGAGAAGTACAAACACAGCATGTTAGCTGTTCAGTAACAGGCTAGCTCTTTAATGTGGTTTAAGATAATTTGTTAATGTTCTTGTTTTCCTCTGTTAGAGTACCTCATTTTTTGCCTGGCCTCTGATTTTTATCCCCATCTGAAGTGTAGTATTATAGCTTAATAACACAACCAGGTTAGTACTTTCAATATGGTTCTTTCTGGCCTTGGAGATCAATGAAAAGCTTGTGCTTTAAGCTGATAGATACCCGTCTCTTTTTTTTTTTCTTTTTTCCCTACACTGACATAATTTGCAAGGGTGTACTTTGCCCTAGCATCATTTCTGTAAAGAATTTACAGAATTCTTAATTTCTTGAATCAAGTTTGTGCAGCTACTAATCTAATAATTTATTGAAGTCCAGTGGTTTTATTTTGCTTTTCACTGGTTTTATTTTGCTTTTCACTGTGTGGCAACTTGCATTCAAGATGTTTTTGTTTTGCTGTTCTGAACTTTGCTGTTGGGGTCCCTCACACAGGTTTTTTTCTTCCGGGGCCTGATAGTGCCACTGGGTTATCCCCATATAGTTACTTTTTCTGGATTTCCAAACTCTGCCTCCCTGCCAGTTCTGAGGGCAATACAAATTATCTGTCACACCTGCAGGTACTTCCTGTGGACTCTTTGGCTCTGTCTTTTTGTGGCCGTTTCCCTTATCAAGTGAGGTTTGCCCAAAAGTTCAGAGGCAATCCAATACTGAGGAGTTCTGTAGTAAGGAAGCCTAAGCTAGACATCAAAGCTTAATGATGGCAGTGGAGCCGCTCTCACGAGACCCCACGTGGAGTACTGCGTTCAGCTCAGGGGCCCCCAACATAAGGACATGGACCTGTTGGAGCAGGTCCAGAGGAGGGCCATGAAGATGACTGGAGGGCTGGAACACCTCTCCTATGAGGACAGGCTGAGAGAGTTGGGGTTGTTCAGCCTGGAGAAGAGAAGGCTCTGGGGAGACCTTATAGCAGCCTTCCAGTACCTAAAGGGGGCCTACAAGAAAACCAGAGGGATTTTTTACGAGGGCATGTAGTGATAGGACAAGGGATAATGGCTTTAAACTGAAAGAGGGTTTAGATTAGCTGTAAAGAAGAAGGTCTTCACTGTGAGGGCAGTGAGGCACTGGAACAGGTTGCCCAGAGAGGCTGTGGATGCCCCATTTTTGGAAGTGTTCCAGGCCAGGTTGGATGGGGCTTTGAGCAACCTGGTCAAGTGGAAGGTGTCCCTGCCCAAGGCAGGGGGGTTGGAATGAGATGATCTTTAAGGTCCCTTCCAACCCAAAACATTCTATGATTCTGTGATTTAATGTAGGAAAGCATATACCATTTTGCACTGGAAATAATGATGCGGGTTATTCCATTGCTAGTTCCTAAATCAGATTTGAAAAGAAGATATGGTCATGATTATGGACAGCTCAGCAGAAACATCTGTTCAGTCAGCCTTTAAGCAACAACAGGGAGGCTGCATTAAAGAAAATACCCTTTCATTAAACAAATAGTATTAAGTCAGCTTGAATATTAAGCATGGCCAGTTCACTTCAGAAGCTGTAGAAAGAATCCAGAGAAGGGCACCAAAATTTACATAAGCCATAAAAAAATTCTATAGAAAAATTACTGGATTTGGGCTTTTTAATCTACCGGAACCAAATGAAATGCGAAGAGCGGCAACTTTAATACCAATCAAGTGCTGTATTTCATACAATAGGCAACTAACCCATGGAAGTCTTCTGCATACTTGAAGTTAACACTGATTGCTGGCAGAGTTTAACTGATACAAATAGAAGATGATGGATGCATATATATGAGTAGTAGCCACAGTTACATCAAATAGTCTGAACTATTTATGGAAAATAAAAATCCCCTTTTTCAGTCTTATGCCAGCAAAGTTAAATAGAAATAGAAATCTTTTATTTGACAGCTTTCCTAGTAGTTGGCCATTATGTGATCTTTCACAAGCTTCATCTACAAGATCTGTTCCTTGCAGTTATCAAGGGTTAGTTCAACCTCTGATTTTATCTGATATTGTTACCATATGGTACCACTCACATACTACTGACTGCTGAAAAATATAGTATCTTTGCTTAACATTGAGCTGTGTAGCAGAAACACTATAATCAGAAATGCACCCATTGTTTAACAGAGCTTACAGATTTTTTGTGACAACTACAGCTGCTTTTCCTTTTCTTACCCAAGCGCATTCATACTCCTCCACTATAGACTTGCCGACTGTTAGAACATCCTTTTAGTTTGGTCCCATTTAATCACAATCTCTTTGAATGGTAGTTGTATAAGTGGAAGAATGACTTTTAGATAGGTAATGGCATACTGGAACAGTCAGCGGTTTTCTGTAAGAAATGGAGAAACTTCCTCAATGATTTTCATACTAGAAATACATGCAATTTCACTTAGAAGTATTTTTCAGATGGATAAAAGTTAAGTTTTATAATTGCCAACAATTACTTTACAGGGAGAGCTCTAGCTGTGGAGAACTCCTTGACATAATTGGTTCCCAGATCATTAGCCGAAGTAATGAACAGGAGAATCATTGTTTTGCATTATTATATAGAATTTAGGCTTATATAAGTGCAAGCAGATGTTGTTAGAGTTTCTGAAGAATGTGTCAGTCAGAAGTTAAACAGTCCAGAGAAAAACAAGAGCACATATAGTAATAAGTTCTGTTCCTCTATTTAATGCCTTGTCCATTTTGCGATGGTAACATTTTTTTCTAGAAAGCATGGGTATGGACAAAGCATATGCCTTATAATACTACCCTCTGCAGCTATTCTGTATTTCCCAGTGATAATTTCTGACTCTTGGGCTTAATGAGAAGTCTATTCTACAAGGATGCCACACATAGCCTCAGGAACAGAAAGTATCTATCTACCTTGGCTTTTAGTATGTGTCAAGCTATCAGCTGTTAGCAAGGGAGTTATTGATGAGTGAGTAAGGCTCCTTCCAGCCATCATGAAGCATAATTGTGGTGGCTGATACAACAGGTTTGTGTCTGAGAAAGACGGTTCCAGAAACTGAAAGCGTGTGTCCGCAATTCAGGCAGAGCCAGAAGACAGTGCAATGCTCCATGCTATGACATTCATTTAAGATACTTTGGATCTAATTGCAATCTATGGTATAAATTGCATGCATGCAGGCAAAGCTAAGCCATTATAATATGAAATCGGAGTGGTTTTGAAAGTCATTCTGTCTAAATGAGTGGTTGTTTTAGATATGAATCATAAGCTGTGTTCAGTTACACTAGATTGCATAGAGTGACTTCATTGGAAGGGCATTAAGAGGCTAGAGGCCTTGCAGACAGAATGCAAGGACTGATTTAAGCACCTTTCTTTAAAAAAGGAGGTTGGCAGTTGGTCAGGAGAGAAATGCATGCAAGAGCGCTTTTAGTTTTCTTTTTTAATGATGATGTAATAATGGCAATTTGATACACCATCCTTTAGCTTTGTAAACTGTGAAACACTCTGTTACTACTTTATTTTTAAACTTCTTTAGCATCTTTTATATCTTGACATAGAAAATATGCAAAGAAAGGACAATTTATCTAGTCTTTTCTATACTAAGGACGAATCTTCCTGTTTCTTTTTCTTGAGAAGCATCCCTTATTAATGCAGTCTTTGTAGATCTAGGACCTTAAATCTGTGCTCAGCCTCATTTCTCTCCTTTGGACTTTGTACCAGTTCTGAGTTGCAACAATCAAAACCAAACATGTTACTCCAGCTGAAGCGGTAAGTAACACCAAGGAGAGCAGAACTGATTTCTGTGGTTTTACACAGTACTTCCATTTATAACTTCCAGTGTTGTGCTCATCTGCTTTGCAATTTTATAGCAAGGTTGACTTGTATTCAGTTTATGACCAGCCCATGTGCTCATAAGCCACAAATACTTTTCTGCAGAAGCATTGCATAGCCACTTAGTTTCTTCTTAGTATTTCTCTGGTTATGTATTACTACATGAGTCTGAAACTTTGCGTTTGCCACTACTGCATTGCCCTGCTTATCCCTATTGTTTCCAAAGTAATTCTCAAATCCATCAAGAGAATTCTGAATTTCACTTGTAGATATCAGTATACTCAGTCCATCTCTGACTGATGTTATTTGCAAATTCCATTTTTTTTATCATGCCACTGAAATACAGCCTCCCAGTTGATAATAAATACACAGTAGTTCCCTAAGTAAGGAGTTCCAAGTAGTTCTGTAGCCACCTAATTACAATTTATATATCCTAGCTTTGCTTAAGAAAATGTCATGTGACACAGCATTGTTAAGATACAAAACTTGTGCTGTTTCTCTTCTATCACAAGGCCTTTTATGCTGTCAGAAAGAAGACAGACTGATGTGACGTGACCTATTCTTGACAAATCCATGTTGGCTGTTGCTCAACTCCTTGTTAACTTCCAGGCGGTTGTGTACAGTGTGATATCTTGTGCTTTAATTATTGCACATATTCTCCAGAGCTTGAAGACAGGGTGAGCAAGCAAGATATTTAAACATAGGCTTCTTGTGTCAATTGAGATGCGCTGAGGTACGTAGTCTAGTACCTGTAGGTTCTGGGTTGTATCTGCCCAGAATGTGTCCATATGAATATCTTAGGACACCCTAGGGCATCTCAAAAAAGAATCAGATGTCTGTGCGTGGGCCATAGAGTTCTTCTGAAGCTGGCTTAGTCTGTAAGTCCTTAGCTGTGTTTATCCCCTTCTTTAGACACAGGTGATACATATGGGCTGTATACATATAGCTAGCACGTATAATTTTGCAGTTATCCTCTTTACTGCTCTGAAATCCATTTTTTAACAGTTCTGAAATAGATACGTAACTGGGCATTTAACAGGCTAGTCTATCAAGCCCAGATGATTTGAATGCATTTTAGTAATATTTATTCAGCTCCTTGCTTGTGCAAGGGTGAGATTTTACCCTTTTGCCTTTTGTTGCTGGTATTAATTGTATTAAGCACTTCAATGCAGCAGATTTGTGGTGAAGATGGATGCAAAAAAAGTAGTATGAACAGTAGCTTTGTCTTCACATCCCTCCAGTGTTTCCCCTGTGTTGCACAGTGGACTAACTTTCTCTTTCATCATCTTCTTGCTCCTAATGTACTTATAGAATTATTTCTTCTGGAGTTTGACGTGTCCCTTGCCAACTGTGTCTAATTTTGGCCCATTATGCCATGTTCTGCTGTGGTATTCTTGCTTCATAAGTTGACCTCATTTCCATTCCCTGCATGCTGTGAGATCAACAGTGAGGTCCTAACTAAGACAATGTGGTCTCATTGTACAGTTCACATTATTCCTTTGTAGGAGGCTTTGCACACCGTGTGGTCAGTATTGTTTATTTAAAGAACTCTGAGGTTTCTTTAACTCCTTTTTTACTAGCACCATGTTCTTCGGGGTTCTCCCAACTAATTCTGCATTTATGAAAGTATGCATACTTGAAACATTTTTTTTTTTATTCTGTTGTCATTTCTTGTTTTTTTTCCAAACTTTAGTCTTTTATATTGCTATCAGTCATATGAATTATCAGATCTCCATTTTGCCAATTAAGTCGAAATGTTGATTGTCAACCAAATCTTCCAAGACCTCCTACGTACCATTTGTAGTTCTTACATTAGTATTCAGCCATCAAAGAGTGAGATAAATGTACCACTGTCATCACATTGGCCCCTTCTTTAACCCCTCCTTTTATAAATAAACTTGTTTTGGCAGTGGTACACGGAACAGTATTTGATTTGATTTGATTTGCCCATACTATTGGGCCACGTATATAAATACAGCATTCAAATCTTGGACAAATTAGCAAGTCTGTCTTTACATCATGTTCCTTTCCTCTGTGAGGGCTAAATCTTCTTAGGGCATCACTCCACAGGTGAAGATGCCAAAGGCATTCTGCCTACAGCACCTATTAAACAATGACTTCATTAACAGTATATGTCTGTCACTGCTGATAAAAACATCAACAGCCTCCTAGGTTGCATGATGAGTCATGCCTCCTTGTCACTTCTGAGCCACTCGATCTCATTTCTGGCTGTATTTTTAGAGTGAAGGTAGATGGACATCAATGTTTAATAACCAGTGAAATGGGTAGATTTTGCAGGCATCATACCTACGAAGACCTTCATGAGGTTCATCAGATGGTCTCTGTTGTCCTCATTCCCCTTCATTTCCCCCCTTGGAATCCCCGTTGGAGATGGTGATCTCTTGGACGCTGGGAGCACTGGCTTTTCTTAATCTGTTCTTGGGAATGCTTCCTCTGTTTTTCCAGAACAGGTTCTAATTTTGGGATTACCTTTCTGTGTGTATAAAGATCATATGAAGGTTTGGAGGGTTTCGCATGGAGAGAGATTTTTATTCTCTGATGGTGTGCTTGGGTGCATTGTGCTGTTACATTTGAATTTCAAACTTGTCAAACAGTCACCCATGTAAACTAGTTACTGGTGCCTGATACTGCCTATTTAAAATTTACATGTGCCAAATTTGAACATGCTGTTTCAAGAGGAAAGGGAGTGCAGTCTTTGGTGTCCAATGTGGCAGATGTGGGTTTATAGCCTGTTGTGAGTCATGTTTGTGACTGCTCATACCTGGAACATTTTGTCCAAAGGTATCTGCAGAGCTTCCATCTAGTTCTCCTCTGTGTGACAAAGGGTGTTGTCCTGGTTTCGGCTGGGATAGAGTTAATTGTCTTCCTAGTAGCTGGTACAGCGCTGTGTTTTCAGTTCAGTA
>JAVKLA010000027.1:7140976-7151139 GCA_034782735.1 Sagittarius serpentarius
TTAGTGTCATTGCTAGTTTCTTCCTTTCTGTCCTATTAAACTGTTCTTATCTCAACCCACGAGCTTTACTTTATTTTCAGATTTTCTCCCCCATCCCACTGACTTGGCGGGGAAAGTGAGTGAGCGGCTGCATGGTGCTGAGTTGCTGCCTGGGGTTAAACCATGACAGTTTGGATATTGTTTTTGTGATGATTGCTAGCAGTCACCCCTTCTATTCACCCATCCCCTCAAAGAATCACAAAAGCACTTTAAGTAGTGGCCTGAAGCCACTGATCACAGGTGGCAAGCATCCAGCTTTGGTGGTGTACACAGATGCTTGATAGTATCACCTGGGATCTTGCTTGTGAATTGGTTTAACCCCAGCTGGCAACTAAACACCACACAGCTGCTTGCTCACTCCTCCCCAGTGGGATGGGGGAGAGAATTGGAAGGGTAAAAGTGAGAAAACTCCTGGCCTGAGATAAAGACAGTTTAGTAGGTACAAAAAAAGCCATGCATGCAAGCAAAGCAAAACAAGGAATTCATTCACTACTTCCCATCATTCAGCCACCTCCAGGAAAGGAGGGCTCCATCACACATAAGAGTTACTTGGGAAGACAAATGACATCACTCCGAATGTCCCCTGCTTCCTTCTTCTTCCCCCAGCTTTTTATTGCTGAGCGTGATGCCATATGGTAGGGAATATCCCTTGGGTCAGTTGGGGTCAGATGTCCCGGCTGTGTCCCCTCCCAAGTTCTTGTGCACCCCCAGCCTCCTCACTGGTGGGGTGAGAAGCAAAAAGGCTTTGGATGCTGTGCAAGCACTGCTCAGCAATGAAGAAAACATCCACATGTTATCAACACTGTTTTCAGTACAAATCCAAAACATAGCCCTGTACTAGCCACTATGAAGAAAATTAACTCGTTTTCCCAGCCAAAACCAGCACAATTGGGCCAAACTTACTTTTTCACTTTCTGTCTTCCATTCCACATACTGCTTCACAAGCCTTGAAAAAGTCAGGCCTAAGGTCAGTGTTTTCTATTAAGATAGTTGATAGCTATAAACAGTTATTCCTTACATCTATATTTGGATGGCTAAGGTAATCAGAGTAGGTAGCCTATTTTAAAAAGGAGGGACTTTAAAAGAGAAGGCAGTTCACTCCTGTTACAACATGAACCACCAAGCTTGGTGTTAAGCACTAAGAGATCTGGTTTTTGCTGACAAAGACACTGTGGCATGAAGGAACAATTATCAGACTTTATGATCACCAGTAGGAAGTGGTGGAAATTTATAGGATCAACAAGCATGAATTTGGACATGGTTGGCCTACCCAATATAACAAATGTGTAAGAAAAGCACGAGAATTAGTCACCAAAGTGTGTGTTCCAAAGTACTCAGCCGGTTTACAGTAGTCTGCATTCAGAGGATGTCCAGTTGGTAGAAGCTCGTGCATGTTGAGACATGCTTTGTGTAGTTGCAATCTCTTCTAAAGCTTACCATCACTTTTTACTAGATTTGATAGCAATTTTGAATCCTTTGGGGATTTTGTGGAGCAAGAGAGCATACAAATATATCTGCTGATATTCTCTTTGTATTTAGGTTGTGAGGGGGTGTTTCATGCTGACTAGCTTAGGTAGCAAAAGTAGAAGCCCTAATTAGGAGTCTGATCTTCTTTCTGCTTCTTTTACTGTTGGTGGAAATAGAGGCGCTCTTCCAGAGTGATGATGCACAGTACCTAAATTAAGTGTTTATTTCTGTGTACTTGCACTCAAAACAGTTCTGTTTCTTGGAGAGAGTTCCCCTTAGTATTAGAGGTTTTGTGGGGAAAATACAGATAATGGTCTTCCCTTTCACCTGTGAACTGCTCTATGATTGTCAAGAGTAAAATGAGCCAGGGCCAGCATGTTGTCTAGCCAGCTCTCCAAAGTGTTTGCCTTCAGAAAGTCACTAAGGTTGCTGTATCTTCAGATGCTATATTTGCACTGCACATTCATTACAGGTCAGTTTGATGCTGGTGCCCAGTACTGGAGAATCACATTTGTTCCATGTTACAAAACAGCAGTGGTGTCTCTCCGCATACATAGATAAAATGTAATTTTTCCTGTGTATAATATAAATGCTGCTAAATTTTTCATTTTTAATATTTTGGAGGCTTTAATGCAAAGGCATCAAAATGTCTTTTCTGATACCTGCCATCTTTTGTGCATAATTCTTTTTACATACCTTTGGGAAAGTCTGTGAATTACAAGACTGTTCTTCCCCCAATATAAAATATAAAAGCACAAAAGAGGGTTAGTAGCAGTTTGTAGAAAGTATATAATCACTTGAGTGGTACCGAACACTTCATTTGGATGAATCTTTACTTCTCCCGCTGATTTTTTCTTTGGTTTTGTATTGTGAGGTATTATGGTCAAATGGCGTGATGTTCACTCATAAGCTTTTATGTAAGAGATATGTTCTACTACACAAGAACTATATATAGTGCATTATTATTGGTTTTATAAATGCATTAGGAGAATTTTGAATCATTTGAAAAGGAGATAGAAATAATAGATTTCCTAATTCCTTGTCTTCAAACATTCTATCCAAGACCAGATAACCTACCAGTACACACCTATGCATTACTTGCTGTATCCCTACTAAACCACCAGTGTGCATCTTCAAGTTGAAATACAAAAATAATCCCTGCCTTATTGTCAGAAGAGAATTTTCAGTGGAACTCAGAGGAGAATAATTGAAAGTAGTTGTTCACAGAAAGATTACTCAGTTCCTTTTGATAAGTGTTTGACATTTGCTTTGTAATGCAAACAGATGTTGGGTTTTAGCAGATATATTTTGGGGTTGGCTGGTTTTTTTTGTTTGCTTTCAATAAAAACAGAAACTTTTAAAAGCCATTGTGAATTCTGCACAGAAGTATTAATTAGAAAACATAATTCTACCATTGTGCTTAATCAGAAAAACAGAAATTTAAAGCTCAACAGAATAAAACAAACTTTCCAAGAAATGTTTGTTGTTCCAGCTCATTAACACAGTCTCTGTTAGACAGCATTTTTTAAATACCATAAAAATTAAGTGTATTTAAGAACTTCTTTATTGGCATGTTTTTTCAAATTCTAATTTAGATCTAGTGGTTAATTGTGCTGTCTCTATCATGAGAGCACAGAGCACAGAGAAGTAAATATTGGATTCAAAATTTTATATTTCCACTTCAACTTTTTGACTTAGGTGAAAATGTGCTCTCTGAGTGAGGTAAGAAAAGAAGATTTCAGTAGAGGTTGTTAGCTAATATTGTAGGAGGAAGACCTCTTAGTCCTTCCAAGCTTAACAGCAGAAAAAATGTCAGCCTGATTTCACATGACTGGGGTATTGAGAAAAGGACTAAAATGTCTTTGTTAGTGCTGTTATTTCTGA
This sequence comes from Sagittarius serpentarius, assembly GCA_034782735.1. Lineage (NCBI taxonomy): Eukaryota > Metazoa > Chordata > Aves > Accipitriformes > Sagittariidae > Sagittarius > Sagittarius serpentarius. The sequence goes on from JAVKLA010000027.1 coordinate 7,144,367, forward strand.
TAGACTCTTCCATAACAACTAGATGTAAAATTGCTCATTTTGTGTTGTTATAACTTTTTCAAACTTTTTTTCCCTGCGTAGAAATCTTTAAATGAATCAAAAATAGATAAACGATTGAACTTCTTGTTAGTTTAGTTTGTTTTCCTCGTTTCGTAGTGGATCTCCTTTCTGCTTAATACTTTTTTCTTACCTTCAAAATTTCTGTCTCATTCACTTTAGCTCTTTGGCCATTATGAATTCCTTTAGCTTTTTTGTCCTCATCATTTTCTCTTTGCACTTTAACTGACTGAATAAATTCTTCCTGTTCCATTCCCAGCACAGGTTTTCTTTGATCTCAAATTTCTGAGCAAGTTTGGTGAAGTCACTGTGCATTATGTGTACCAAGTCTAGGTAATGATGACTACTTTCATGCATCCCTCCATAGTGTTTTAGCCTGAAATGATTCTTTCATATCATGTTAAAATAGATCACTGGAAGCTTCCCCTCTAATTAATCAGTGTGTTTCCACCTTCTGTATCATTATATGCTCTTCTGTCTAGATTTCAGGTGTTCCAGCTACTTAAATCTTCCATGAGTTGTGTGGTCCCATGAACACAGGTCTCAGGAAAGGTCCTCCTCTGCCAGTTCATCAAAGACAATGACTATCATGAAGTCAGCAATGACAACTTCTTGAGTTTGTTCTTTCTTTTCTTAACCTAAGCATCTTTAATGTCATATTTTCAATCTTGTGAACATAGTTCCCTAATATTTGTGAGCTGTTACAGTTAATATCTTAAGTGGTCAATGCAGTGTGCATCTGTTTTCCAATGCAGTCCACAAATAATCAGTTGTTTCGTTGCTAGTTGACCTATAATATTTTTCCTTCTTAGGTAACTCACTGCAATCTTCTCATTCGCCCTTTCTGCTATTCTTCTTCTGGTTCCCCCTCTCCTTTTTTTTTCATAGGTACTTACTATTTGGCATGTTTTCTGGTCCAAAAGAACAAATGAACTTTACCTATGACCTTGCTAACATTTGCTTTCTGTTCTGAAGTTCTAGCCTGTGTTTTTCTCTAGGTGGACTAGTTAACATTTGAATTTGGTTGAACCTGTTTCTAGCATTTAGCTTGGGGTTTGCGGTTTCTTTTTCACACCTTATAAGAAATTGTGCACCCAAAAACTTGGCACTTTTTTTTCCAAGTATATTAGCCAATAAAATAAAAGATGCAGTAACTCTTCCTACAAAGCTTGCTTTTCTCATGTCCTTAAAACAACAGGGTTACAATGAAGCAAATACCATTCTTGTATTCACATGGTAAATATTACTTGGCAGTCTTCATAATGCTCTTGGTTTATGCAGCCTAGTGAAATAGTTCAATCACACTTGGCTACAGTTTCATATTATGTTTAATGCAATCTGAAAGTGGATTGGTGCTGAAAAGTGGCATTCTCTTTCTGCCTCTTGCAGTACATTCCAACCTTGTATGGGATCTAATGATCATATGACCTTAGGATAAGTTGGATCATCTTGCTGATTTAACAGAAGATTATTGTCCACAAATTATTACTTTCCTATGAGATTTGTTGATCTGGCTAGGATACACTGTTTGCCATCAGCTGAGCAATGGCGTTTCCGGAGGACCATATCTTTCAGAAACAGCCTGCAGTTAAATGAGGTTAAATATGACAATGACAATTTCATGTCTGTATTACTCTTTCCTGCAAAACACTGTCAGGCTTACGGATAAAATCTTGAAATTACTGAAGTTTGGAGTAGAACCTATGTTGACACGAGTGGGTGTTACTATTTCATTACTATTTCATCACCTTTTATGTTGAAATTCAAAGTAGCTTCAGCACCTTTCTTTGAGGAACAAAGGATTGTTTATTTAGTGACTTGTGATTGTTTCTTTGTAACGTCTCATCTTACCTTTTTAGGAAATGGTGTAAGTGCTGTTTTCAACCATATACTGGTTTGTTTTTTCAGGTGCAAGAAGCACTGATATCTAAAAATCTGACTTTAATATATTAATTCTGGAATTTAAATATTTCTGGAAAAGTTCATTTGTGCAGAAAGAAGATAATGTGTCATACCAGTTTGACTTATACAATAAGTACATGTTCTTTATGGCCTTTCTCTTGTCTCACTGATTTTATTTTCTTGCTGCTTCTGCTGCACGTTTCACTGTTTCTTTCCAGTTTTTCTCCAGTTTCAGCATTAGCCATAGCCTATCTGTAGTTAATATGCATGTGTTCCACAACCCACATCATGAGAAGCGTAGAAGCATTTTATATCCACCCTACTTGAATGCAAATCCTATGACTTGTTGGCAAAACAATGCCATATAGCAGGAAATCACAGGCAGCACAACTGTAGGTTCATATCCTGCTGAGGGACCCTGGTACCATGCACGTACTGTTTTCTTGCTGTAATCAAATGCCTTTAGCATTGCCTGTTTTTCAGAATCTGTGCTTATCACTCTGTTTCTCTTTTTACTATTTCACATCTTTCTGGTTTACTCCTATTGAGATTATTGTGGGACAGGATGTCAGCTAGGCAATGAGTAAATTAACAAAGACTGTTCTGAAAGTAGGGCCAGTATTATCAGTGAAATATAGAGCTCAGCGAGGGAGATACAGCTAAATATCATTTAATGTTTCTGACATGTCTTCTTCTTTGTGGCTCCAGTTTGAAAAAAGCACTGAGAATTAGGGGATATTACGTAGCTGAAACGTGTTAATATGCTGGAAAATGTGCTGGTCTTTACTGCTAGATCACAAATGGTGTTGTCAAACATTTATCTCTTAGTTACCTTAATGGATGTAAAATAGTGAGAGTGTTTGTTCTAGCAGTGTTACCTCTTCTGCTGTTTCTTCTCTTTCTCTTTTTATTTGCTAGTTTGTTTTTATTTTCTGTTTATTTATTATGCTAGAGGTGATACCCACTGCTAATGTGTTTTGTATAATTACTTTTTCCAGTTATTAGAATTCCTTCAATAGTCAGCCATATCCTCACAACCTGACAATAAGCATTAAGTTTTATGGGAAAAGAAAGCTCAATAGTTGGATTGCTTTTAAAAGTTATTGTGAAAATATCGTGATTAGGACGTTTAATGGTGTTTTATCATCGAATGTGTGACAGATGTAGAAAGTAAAAATAATGTTCTTCCACCGTTTTCACTGTTGATGCCTGTAAAATTATGTGTATAGCTGGTTTTAGTTTTAGTGCTGAGTCTACACCAGTTATTTTGTTAAGTTTACCTGTCATCCACTCTTCTGCCAGTACAGCATATTAGCTAACATGAGTGTTAGGTTTATTTAGAAACAGCAATGTTACTGTCTTCATTACACTTAATTAATTTGTTTTGTACTGTATTCCAGGCAGATGCACCAGTACAATAATGATACTGATTTTTGATTGTGTAGAATAGCTCTAGACATAGGCCTAAGATAGAGGGCTGTGATTAAAACACATCAATCAGTTGTAAACTGAGTTACCATCAGTAATACTGATGACTGAAGAGAGCACACTGATGCTGCATTAGCCCACTTGCATTTACAGTAACGACTATAATGAAAATGCTGGTTTAGTAGTAGTAGGTAATTTTCTTTGTTATTCCCACTTCCTATTCCTCCCCATTTCCCTTAATTGAAACTCTGTTTTTATGTAATCTTAGCTGACACTATTTCTGACACTATCTTCTGCTACCATCGGCTTATTTTCTAGATGGGAAGTGATGGAGTTTTGCGCCTCAGTAGTTCTGCTCTAAATAATGAATTCTTCGCATATGCAGCACAAGGGTGGAAACAGCGATTGGCAGAAGGTAACTCTCTACTTGTTCTCAGATTTACCAAAGGTTAATTGTTTTTATGGAGAATGTCTCTGTTTCTACATTTGAGAAATACTGTTAGAATAGAAAGTAATACACCAGTAATTCAGCAAAAGAAAGATTGCTGATTCCATTTTGAATTTAGTGTACATTTTTACAGCTTGCTGTGGCAGCTTATGTAGACAGTTTGAAAAAAAACCAAGCATCTTCATCACTGCCAGCCTTGGAAACATAAATTCATGTAACAAAATCCCACCAATATACTTCTGAAATACTGATGTCATACGGTAAATTAAATCTTTCTATGTCACACTCACTTTTGGTTTTCATCATTTTCATTTGGAATTGTTGGATGACTGTAACAGAAATCACTGTATGTCATCTTTATATCTTTAACTTATAATTCCCATATTAAGCTAATCCTTGACAACTTTTATTCAATATGTTAGTATTTGTTTTTTAGGAGAATTTACACCAGAAATGCAGTTGCGCATCAGACAAGAGATTGAAAAAGAAAAGAAAACAGAACCTTGGAAAGAAAAATTCTTTGAAAGGTTTTATGGTGAAAAGTGAGTATTGAAGCAAATAAAAGCATTTTTTATTTTCTTTTAGAAGGAAATGAAAATATAATTCTCTGCTTCACATAGCACAGTCATATGCTGTAAAAGTTAATAAAGCAGTTATCAAAGGCAGTCATTCCCCAGTATAACAAGTTGTGGGTAGAATTATAGTGGTGTGTCTGCACTTGCATTACAATTGCATTTTTAAAGGTTCATAACTCATCCATAAAAATTCATTCCAAGGAGAGCTTAAGACACAAGGTCCAAGCATGTATTTTCTAATTATTTTTTAAAAGATAGCATTAGGGCAGTTCTTCCCTCCTGCAAAATATAAATACAGCTTCTACAGACTAGAAGACCAGTAAAGATTTTTCTATAGTATGTTTTTATTAGTTTTATTTTTTCTAAGCTTGTTGCAAAGTTTCTAAAATCAAATAGTGTTTTTTATTGTTTGACTGAGATGGCCCTTGCTGGAGTAGAATGTGCAGCATAGAAGAAATATTGGCAAGAGTCAAATGAAGGTGACAATGACTAGTCTAATTTTAGAAGTGAGGTGCAAAGAACAAATAAATACCCTTAACTGACTAAAATGAATTAGATAGTATCAATCCAGGTGCACAACTTTCACTGATGATTATACAGAGACGGCATTCTGCAGCAGCTGAAGATTCAGTTCTTATATTCATTTTTTAAAAAAATCAAAATTTAAGGAGATTCACATCTTTTTAAAATTCAAGAACCTTCCTTTTAAAAATTGCTTTAAAAAGTTAATCCACTGATACTTAGAATTACCTCTCTGTTTTTAACAATATTAAGTATTAAAAGTATTAATTATTATAAAGTATAAACTAATTCTTTAAAAGTTACTGATTTTTTTTTTGTTTTCAGGTATGTTTTAATGGAATTTATGCATAATACTTAGCAGACAAAAATGTGCCGTGGGAACCATCACCACATGGGATGTCTTAGTTTTGTTATTAGATATTTTTTACTTAGGAAATCCAGGGCACAGGGAACCCTTCATATAAGTGATTAACTTAAAGATTAAGACATTACCTAAAGTGTTTCTGCAGTACTTCTTACAATCAACTGCCTTGGACCACTGGGAAATGTAGTGAAAACAAGGCAGCAAATGGACAGACACATTTTCGTATTTTATTTTGCACATCTTTGCTAGGTGCTTTCTCCCAGTGCGAATACTATTTCTACACCACTTTATCTTTACATATAATGAAAATTCTAGGGTCTTAATATGGCAGACTTTCTTATTGTCAAGTGCTTAATTTCTTACTTAACAGCTTTGAGACCTCAGTGTAGTCCAGGTGTTGATCCCTTTAGTATCAAAAAATATTAATTAGGTTTTTAGATAAGGAACATAATAGCTTTTCATTATGCATGTCAAGAGAAGAGTGAGTTACCAGCCTTTCATGAAGGAAAGGGCTATGTAAGGTATTGTCATAGGGCCTTCCGCAAGAAGTAGAAGATTAGTACCAGCAAAGCATGAGCACCTCACTCTAGCCGAAGCCTGTTCGTCAGTCAGAAATGACTGTCACATGCACAGAGAGTGATACTCATAATTTTACAGAGCCAGCAGTCCTGCCGTGCTAGCTGAATGCTGGACACTGTAATGGTTGGCAGATAATTACTCAGTCTGCAGTGGTACATGTCATTTGGGTTGATAGGTTCCTGACATCAACATTGTTATGCAAAATGTCATATCTCCATTTTGACTACAGTATTGAATCTGGTCCCCCTTGCCCTTTCCCCAGCCTGCGTTGTTTCACTTGCATTCTTCGTGCTGGCTGTTATGTAACCAGAGTCTACTTTGCTGCTTGGCCAGATTTAAGTACTTTTTCTCATTATTTACTGACTGAATGGTAGCTTTTGCTATAGTTTCCACCTTCTGTAAGTTCTCTTAACTTTTTTCACTTTGGTTTTTAAACTTGCTTCAAGTATGGTTGGGCTTTGTCTCTTTTCAGCTATGTTGATTCGACTGAAGTAGCAGATTTTGAAAGCTTCCTGAGTTATTTCTCACGTGCAATTTCTGCAAAATGGATCTCTTGCAGTCTAACTTGCTCACCTTACAGTCAATGTGGTATTTTTGCTCTGACTTCAGATAATTTGATCTTTTAATAGTAAATTCAAGTTTTGCCTTATACTTACAGAAGGACCATTAATAGATGCAGAATCTTTGTAAACATTTTTACACACTCCCCAGTTCATGACATTCAAAGGCTTTAGAGTGCTTCTTCCATGTTGCCTCTACAACTTACGTTTCTTTCGTTTGCTCTTACCTGTACCCAGTCTGTTTGTCATGGGACTGTCAGTTTGTCCTGGTTTCGGCTGGGATAGAGTTAATTGTCTTCCTAGAAGCTGGTACAGCGCTGTGTTTTCAGTTCAGTATG
>JAVKLA010000027.1:7151239-7190742 GCA_034782735.1 Sagittarius serpentarius
TTGTGTATTCCAATCCTTTTATTAGTATTGTCATTTTTTCGTGGTATTAGTGTCATTGTTAGTGTCTTCCGTTCCGTTCTATTAAACTGTCCTTATCTCAACCCACGAGCTTTACTTTAGTTTTCCGATTCTCTCCCCCATCCCACTGGGTGGGGGGGAAGTGAGTGAGCGGCTGCGTGATGCTGAGTTGCTGGTGGGATTAAACCACGACACAGTTGTAGTTTACTTCCATCCGTTTATGTTGTCTTTCCACTTCCTTATGGTTGTTCATTTTTCTTCTCTCTGACTTTCTTTAAAAAACAAAAACTTCATTCTGCAGTCATTTATCTAGGATCAGCTGATGCATGTTGCCAGAAATCCACATTCTTCTGGCTTGTTGCCCCAGGATTGCAAGGGTTATACTCTGTTGTCTCAATTTATTTCTTTTCCCACTCGTAAGAGTTATGTGTCAGGATAGTACTGCCAGCTCACTAAATCAAAGCTTTAATTTTGGGTATACCTCCTGTCAATTTTATTGCTGATTTAATCCTTTTCTTTTTTTTTTATTTTTCCCTAGCACTAGAGTAGTTTGTAGTTTGAGTAACTGTTTGGGGTTTTTTTATTTGATGACTGACTGCCCTTACTTTATCAGTTGAATCCTGTCCTTAGCACTTTCACTGATGGGTCTTTACTGCTGTCCTCATATTTTTGTGCTGTTTTGCAAACTTTGGGTGTCTTTTTCTCTAAGGAAGAAGACAGATCAGCTCTTTATCTTGCAATCTGAGATTGCCTTAAACATGCTGATCTTGAGCCTTCTCCTTTTGAAAGCCTTTTTCTTCACTGCAGTATCTTCTTCAAGATAGTAGTATATCCAATACTGCAAAAAAAGATTAAGATTCAGTACATGTTCTGCTGGCCTTAATCCTTCATTATCTTATTTTTCTTACACTTCTTCCTCTTCAATACATTACTAGAATGCGTGTATTTGTGTTGTGTCCATGTGGCAGTTGCATTCACCTTTATCCTGTCCTTCAATCCTTTGCTGATTTTCATTCCATAAAGGTAACTATTAGGCAATATTTTTTTGTGATGTAAGCCAGCTAGAGAAAATAGACCACTGATTCAGTTTTCAGTAATGCAGTGGATTTCTTTCCCCTCCTCATTTTCCTGAGATAACTTTTGCTCATTTACAGAAGGAATTTTAGAGGAAGAAAGTTACTCACCTAAACCTAGGTAAACTAAATTTTACTCACCTAACCTTATAACCTAAACTTAGACTATATAGGGAACCTGTAGTCTATATAGAAGAAAGATACATCTGAAATGCATTCAGTGTAGGAGCAATGTAAATTTGCTGTTCTGAATTGCTCTCCAGAGGATCCTTCCTCAGTGTATTAATGGCATAGGGAGACTTTGTGCATATTAAGTGACTAGTAGTAGGCAATATTAATAGTCAGCCTGAGAGTGCTTTTTGGGTACCAATTGCGAGCTGGTTTAGGGGTTTTTTTTGCGTTGACAGCTGTCACTGTAATGCATCTCTTCAGTATTTTTAAAATGCACAACCACAGATTTTGTGCTTTTTACATATTTATTCTGTATGTCCATATGCATGGGCCTTTGTGATCTCTGTATCCTCTGGCTGCACATTGACAAGTTATCTTGCTTCCATAATTTCTGAATATCTTTTATGCTTGCTTATTTCCATATTATTCTTTGTTTTCTGATTAAAATGAGAACAGAGATCAAACTTCTATTAATTAGATTAGAAGATACTTAAGACCATGAAATTTCTGTTAAAGGCCTCCAATCAAGCTTTTGTGTATTTTCAACTGTTATGGAATTGCTGATGCACAAAGTCTGCTTGGAAAATCTTACTAAACATGCTGAACACCTGTACTCCCACTGTCCTTAGAAGGAAATGAGGATGTCAGAGCGCATACATTTCTTTTTAAATAACCATTTTTTCAGCCCTTGGCTTTTGTTTTGTTGTGGTGGGTTTTTTTTAATTCTGTTGAAGTAATAAAACTTTTTTTTAAACTAGTATTTTCAGGACCAAAGGTATGAAAATCTTCAGAAGAGAAGTATACGTAGGAGTGGTTCCTTTGCACTTCCTCCCTGAGAATGAATGCATAGATTATAAATGTGTCTTTTTATCTCCCTAAGAATGTTAAACTTATTTTTATTTATAGTGAAATCAAATTAATAGTATATACACAGAATTGTTTATTTAGAAATAGTTTTTATCTTAAATGAAATATTTAGTTTGCTGAAAGAATGGAGCAAAACCACACAAGCTGCCAACTGAGACCTTTATAATTGATTCTTGAGTTGTAAAATGAGGCTGAAGTGGAGTTATTTTGATTTTCGTGATAAATTTGAAATGACTGTCAAATTACAAAACTGAAATGCATGCTTTGCCTTATTAGTTGTAGGTGCAGCTTTTTCTTTAAAGTGCAACATTTAAGCCATATTGCTGGCTGTGTTGACCCTAAATGCAGGCGTAGGAGGGAAGAACAGATTTGCTTTAGAACTGTTACTGATGGAAGAAGATGATAGAGTTGTGCATTTCCTCTGCAATGCATGCTGTATTAGTATTGCAGTGTTGTGCTGGTATTTAAAAAAAACCAAAACACAGAAATTTAAACAGATTGTGAGGAGTGGTGAATCTGTGTAGCTTGCTTTTTTGTTTCATTGAAGTGCCGAACAGTTAAACAATGAATAATAGATTATTTATTTTTAAAATATTTAAGTTTTTTAACACTGGTAAGAAAATCTGGGTAGTTAAGTTTCCAAAATGTATAAAACCATATATAAATTAGTCAGCCACCACTTAAGGAAACCACTGTTTTAAACTGGAAAATATGTCCTTTTTGCAAATAAAAGATGTGGGCGAGAAAGACGATCCTATTACTTTATCATGTCTGTGATTAAAAGACCTTTTTAATTTGTGTGTTTTTATTTAGATTGGGAATGTCAAGAGGGGAATCAATGAAACTCACTGCAGTGCAGAACAATGATGAAGATGAAAGCAATTCTTTGTGTGGATCTTCTGGCACAGCTGGTCCTTCTAAGCAAGCAACCATTGAGGACCAAGAAGAGAAAGGTGCTAAAATTCCATCTTTACCAGAGAGAGATTATTGTCCATCTCTTTGTAGTATGGAACAGGTTCCTGTCAAGGATCCAACAGCAGACTCGGAGGATATACTGATACCTGAAGAATCAATCATTCAGGAGGAGATTGCTGAAGAGGTTGAGACAAGTATTTGTGAATGCCAAGAGGAGAACCATAAAACAGAACATGAATTTTCTGAGGAGTCAGTAAGTCCAGCTGGCACAAATGAAGAAACAGAGGCAGTACAGCTTGCAGACAGCACTGAGTCCTGTGTCACGATGAATGATGTAACTGATCCTGTATCTGACACTGAAATTAAAGTGGAGTTGAAGTCAGAATGCTCTCAGGAGGAGATGTCAGTTGTGATAGATCAGCTGGAGGATTGCGTATCACCAGCACGATCAGCTTCATCCACAAACTCTGTCAGTGATACAGCAGAGAAGGATTCTGAGTCTGCAAAAGACCTAATTGCACCAGAAACTCAAAATGCAGCTCTGGAAGGCTCCTTGTTCACTGGTGGAGGCATTGCAGTGGATATGGAGCTTCAAAGTGACCCTGAGGAACAGTTGTCTGAGAATGCTTGTATTTCTGAAACTTCCTTTTCCTCTGGAAGTCCAGAAGGCCCGTGTGTTTGTATTGTCTCTCCTGGAGGAGAAACTCAGTCGACTTCAGAGGAACCCTGTACTCCAGCATCTCTTGAAACAGCATGCTCATCTGAAGTGTCCAGTACTGAAAACATTGAAGGTGATATTCAGCAAAAGGCCAGTGACGAAAACTTGCACACACCTTTAATGTCGGAAATCTCTCCAATGTCCACCTCACCTGTAACCTCAGAAGCATCTCTGATGTCAAATTTACCTTTAACATCAGAGGCATCACCAGCTTCTAATTTACCTTTAACATCAGAAACATCTCCAATGTCTGATTTGCCTTTAACATCAGAAACATCTTCAGTATCTTCTGTTCTTCTAACTTCTGAAACATCCATGGCAAATAGTTTGCCTCTTCCATCAGAGACATCTCCAGTTTCTAATTCCCCAAGCAATGAAAGACTTACTCTGCAACAAAGGAAATCACCATGTTTGTTGGAAGACTCCCTTCCCGCTTTGAAAGAAGAAAGCTCTGCCATTCCTAAGGTGGTTCAAGAAGAGAATCTTGTTGTTCAGCCAAAGCAACTTCAGACTGCTCCTGAAAATATGAAAGGTGGTCCAGTAACAATTATGCCTGATACTTCAGTATTGGAAGAGCCCCAAAGCAAAAACCTCAGTCATCAGCCATGTAAGTCACATTCTGAAACTGAGAAATCCTACATTGCATCCATCCCAGAACACTCTCCTGCAGAGGTGATCAAAATTAAAAATCACAGTGTTCAGCAAAGAGGTGACAAGAAAGGTACACTCTTGACATCAGAGGTAGCTGTCTTATCAGAAGGATCAGTTGGCAAAAATATCGAATTGCTTCCATCAAAGCCACATGATAAACTATATACCTCATCTCTAGAGAAAGCTACATTCTCTGAAGTGTGCAGAAGTAAATCTCACAAGCTAACAGGCAGCACCCAAAGCCGTCTAGAGAGTTCACATTCTTCCAAGTCATTAGAACCCACAAAATCACCTGAAGTGAGGAATGAAAGTAGAGACCCAGAGATCCCAAAGAGGAAAACAGCAGAACAGCATGGTTTTGGAATCTGCAAAGAGAAGAGAGCTAGAATAGATGATGATCAGCCTAACCGTAGTGCTTCATCAGCAAGTCCATCTGATAAAGATCAGCCACCCAGAGAAGAACCTCGAGTTCCACCCCTTAAGGTAAAGTAATGAATAAACAGGCTGACTTGGAAACTAAAGGTTTATTATCCCCCTTCTACCGACTGCATGCAGACACAGCACACAGTGTATTTTTGTGGAGGTGTGAGAGGTGTCAGTACTGGTGGTTTCGCTTTACTGTTACATTCCTACCATGCCAAATTACTTCTGATATAAATATATTTATAATTGTTCAGTCAGGGTCTTTGCTACAAAATTGCTTTTGTGTGAGGGAAAGTTTTCCAGGATCTGTGGCTTAATCTAATTCAAGAGCTTCCCCATCATTTACACAGTGCTACCTGGTTTTTTAATTGCCCGTCTGTATTATCCACTTGTTCTCCTGTGGATGACTTCTCCAGCAAGCATGAATAATAAATGTTACCATAATCAATACTAAAAAAAAAAACAATGCCTTAATCCAGCAAGAGAACCTAGGGTCAGAATAGTTGGAGATCCCTTTGCAAGCCCAGGGCTGAAGTATAAGATTTCCCTGTAGAATTAATTGGAAACAGAGACCTGGCTATGAGAGGGAAGTGTGTAATTGATATATGTATAGATATCTTTGTTAATGGCAAAGCAAAAGGTAAAAAAGATACAGCAACTAAGAAAACACTTCTATGTGTATTGTTCTCCTATGTAAGAAATTAAATTCCAGTTGAAAGCTTTTTTTTTTTCCTAACAGAGGGATTTATAGATTTAGTTATATATAGGCTCAGCGTTTTGACCCTTTTAATTTTGTACATGATGACATCAGCCAAGTTTTAGATCCAATTTGCTGAACTTAAGGCATTGACTGTGCAATACTAGTTCCTGATTATTCAGAAATGCCCTTTTCTGCATTTATTTTTAACTGCTGCAATCACTGAACATTGTTAATATGGCCAGGAGGGCAAATAGGCTAACTGTTTTAATCACTACTGCAGGAGCATATTTCAACTAATTTATTTTTATGAGCAGTGATGCAATTGGAACTTAGCCCATTCTGAGTTTAGTGATACTCTTTCATATTTGGAAGGTCTCTATCTAGCCTAATAAATTCTAATCACTCTCTAAGCACAAAGGAAAATAGATCACTGGGGAATAATAAAAGGTCATGACTATAACAATAAAAATAATCAAGCACTTAGAGCTTTAGCAGTTCTGGTGATGCAAAGTGGAAAGTGAAAAAAGTTGCAACTGAAACAGAAAGCAAAATGTTTTTAAGTAATTGTGAGTTTGTGATATTATTTAAAATATGTTCATGTAAATCTTAAAGCCTCACAATATTAAGCATGAGTGTTTTATTTCTAAGCCAAAAATTTAACTGCTAGGAAAAGTGAAGTATTCCAACCCTCCAGACCAGCATATTGTTGTATGGTTATATAAATGGTTATATGTTACAATATCACCTTAATATTGATTTCCACTGATCTCTTACGGAAAGTCAGTTGCTGTAAGTCTTGCACAGTCTTAAGAATTTAATCTCCCTGAAGCCTCCAGCCAGTGAATGAGAATATTGAAAAATTGGCAAGCATTTAAAAAAATAATTTTGGACAATCGGTTCTAGTATGTTTTTTGTGTAACAAATATTTGGCTCTTGGGTCATCTCACCAACAAACCCCTATCCTTTGTAATTAAATAGGAAAAAGAACCCCAGTTCTCCTAAATCATTCTGCTATATGGCTCTCACTTCCCATCATACCTTACAACTACTTTTCCAACAACTACTACCTAGTTTTCTTCTCAGTTCCTTTCAGAAGACAGCATTAAGTGACAGCATTAACCACTAAGCCCTGTTACTGTGGACAGCCAGTAAACATACGTCCCTTTTAAGAAACTGAAATGTTTTTTTGCCAACATTTGGGTATTCTGAGAGAGTGTATGAGTTATAAAGTGGTCCCAGGACTCTTATTCTCTAATTCTGAAAACAGATGTGCCTAATTGGAAACATACTAATAGTCCCAGTGATTTCACAGGTTATTATTTTGCTTAAAGTTTTAGGTATTTAAAACTTTAATATTTGTTTTTTTAATATTTGTAGGTTTGAGAATTTCATTTTTGAAATGCAGTAGCGTAGGAGGTATCCCAGGGAGGTACTAAAGCAAGTCTCTTTAAAATTGCGATTGAGGAAGGGAAAGGCATATCTTTGGTGATTCACTTCTTTTATACCACTCCTCTAAAGTGCTCAGTGGTGTAACATGAAAAAAAGGCTCAGTGGAGACACTGCTACACCCTGTCTAAAGGCAAGATGGGTTGTCTGGTTTATAAGTAAAAGACAGGCTGTTCCGAATGCCTTAGTCATTGGAGACCAAGGAGCAAAAGCACTACACGATTGTTACTTTTTCCACACATTTGCAGCAAGTGCTTAGTCATAGGCTATTCTCTAGTATCACTGCACTAGGCTTGTTGACCTTCTTAGGTAGATACACTGCATATAAAACAGGTCTGACAAGTTGTATCAGATAAGCATCATGTTGTCATCCAGTTCAATCTTTCTTCCTGTTAGAAGGATCAACGTGAGTAGGCCAATACAGGTGTCAGTTATTCATGCTGGAGGATGATAAAATACTGAAGTGTAAATATCATTAATTTTCAGCATTTTTCTGTCAAGCTGCACTGAACAGTAGTTCCCTTCATTACCTTTCTCTGACCCTTTAAGAGACAGCTGGTGATTTTAGCGAGTCGATGATCTCATTAAAATTACTGGGTTTTTTTCTTCCTTTAGATTCAGCTTTCAAAAATTGGACCACCTTTTATCATCAAGAGCCAACCTGTTTCTAAACCAGAACCTCGAGTTTCCCCAAGTACATCGGTCAGCAGTGGGAGAAACACTGGGGCTAGAACTCTTGCAGACATCAAAGCAAGAGCTCAGCAAGCAAGAGCCCAAAGAGAAGCTGCAGCTGCAGCAGCCGTGGCAGCAGCTGCGAGCATAGTCTCTGGAGCAATGGGGACCCCATGCGAAGGTGGGAAGACAAGAACGCTGGCACACATCAAGGAACAAACAAAGGCCAAGCTATTTGCAAAGCATCAAGCCAGAGCTCATTTACTCCAGACTAATAAAGAATCAAAGTCGCAGTTCAGCTCAAAGGAAAGTACCTCATCTCTGGAGATACCAGCTTCTACTGACACAAAGATTGAAGGTTCTACTGGTGTCATTATAGTTAATCCTAACTGCAGGTCCCCTAGCAACAAGTCTGCTCATCACCGTGAGACTACCACTTTATTGCAGCAGTCACTTAACACAGCTACATTACCAGAAACTGCTGCTGAGATATCTGTGCACAGTTCTGATGAAAATATACCTATGCCACAATTGTGTGAGAAAATTATTTCATCTACCTCTACTGAAAGTAACAGTGTGCCAGTGCTTTATAATAAAAGTTCAGTCTCTGTGTCTGTTTGCAGCACTGCTATGTCTGGAGCAATTAAAGAACTTTCTTTTGCAAGTTCTGTTGATAAATCCTCTGTTTTAATGTCTGTTGACAGTGCAAACACAGCAGTTTCAGCTTGTAATATAAATATGCTGAAAACCATCCAAGGGGCTGATACTCCATGCATAACTGTTGGACCAAAATGTATTGATAACAGTAATGTACCAGTCTCCGTAGACAATACAGTCTTATCAAATGCCATCGATGACAAAAGGTTGCCGATATCAAGTAACAATGCGAATAACACAGTCTCCAGTCATTATGCCACTGTGCCAGCTTCATCTATTGCAAATAATTTGCCAAATCATCTCTCTGGTAGTTCTGTACTGATTCCCCCAGTGGGGACTACCAACAGATTCTCTTCTGATAAGATAGCCATAACTGGGTGTAACGAGCAAAGCACTGTCTCCATTCACACTACCGTTAGGTCAGCTTTAAGTTGCAGTGAGGCCCTTGCAGTAGCAGATTCTGTTGCAAGGCCGCCCATTTCAATGTTTACTGGTAACATGGTGACAATAAGCTCTTACGATAATGCTACTAAATTAAATGCTGATCTCTTAGAAAAAAGCTCTGGAACACGAAACCGAATGGATCTCTCTGGTAAACCTCAGCCAGTGAGCTTTACACAAACTGCCATGAATAGGTCTATACCTTGCAAAGTCATTGTTGACCACACTACAAATCTGAATTCCAGTCTGTCTCTTTCTTCTTCTATTGAAAATGCAGAAAACAGCATTGACCTGCAGAGCAGACCTGTAAGG
Organism: Sagittarius serpentarius; assembly: GCA_034782735.1. Taxonomy (NCBI): domain Eukaryota; kingdom Metazoa; phylum Chordata; class Aves; order Accipitriformes; family Sagittariidae; genus Sagittarius; species Sagittarius serpentarius. The sequence continues at coordinate 7,160,304 of JAVKLA010000027.1, forward strand.
ACAGAAGCTGCCCTACAAAGTATAGCCTGTCCTCAGGTATCTGTCATAAGCAGGCCTGAAGTGGTCTCTAATGAAAGCCTTGAGCACAGTTCCAGCTTTATCACCATTACAGCAAAGCAAGACAGCAAGAACTTGCAGGCAGGTTGTTCAAGTCTTCGAGAAGTGCCTCTTGCTCCTCAAGATAAACTAATTGAGGTGGTTACTCCCAGCCAAGGTTTTGCTGAGCAATTAAGAGGTCCTTCAGCATTTAAAAATGAAGCAGATGCTGCCTGTGCCAGTCAGTATAATACTAACAATAGAATTTGTTGGCATGATGAAGAGGCAATGAGTACAGACCAGCCAGTGGTCAGCCATCTTACCTCTGGTAAGCATAAGGAATACGCAGAGCAGAACTGCTTAAAAAATGTCAAAACCGAACCTTCCAGTTACACGCAAATGTCAGAACTGCAATCCAGGAGTCTTTTGACGAGCATTGCTGTTCCTGTTAAATCGGAAACTAATGAGTCTGACAAGTGCTTCAGGATGGACACCGAGGACTTTACAGGACCTGAAATGCCTGCCCAGACTGCAGAAATAGCCACGAGTGCGCAGCCGCCACAGACCTCCAAGACATCCGTTGTGGACTCCATGGAAGACTCCCTGTCACTGACAACAGAAACCCTAAAGAGAGTTACCGGAGCCGGGGGCTCTAGCTGTCGCTTGTCGTCAGTGGAGGCCAACAATCCTTTAGTGACACAGTTACTGCAAGGCAACCTGCCTTTAGAGAAAGTGCTGCCGCAGCCCAGATCAGGAGCCAAGCTAGAAATTAACAGGCTTCCCTTGCCTTTGCAAACTACCTCAGTATGTAAAACAGCAGTGTCCGAGAGAAATATTGTTGAACATCCTTCCAGCTCTCCTAATCCAGATGGTAAAGGATTTACGGCAGGCAGCATAGCCCCGCTACAAATCAGAAAGCGTGAAAACCATCCGAAAAAGAGGATGGCCAGGACTGTAGGGGAACATGCTCAAATTAAATGTGAGCCTGGGAAGGTGTCAATGGACACAGATGTTAAAGTGGCTCCTTGTGTAATTAGTTCCAGCATGAATCAGCTAGGGCATGGTCAGCCATTTAAGCAGGAGTGGCTGAACAAACACGCCATTCAGAGCCGAATCGCTCACAGCCCAGAGATCAAGCAGCAGAAGAGGCCGTTGCCTTCATGCAGTTTCCAGCAGAGCTTATTTCACATTGATAAAAATGGCAGCTTTCATGCAGAAGCTAGTACCTCACATAGACAGCATTTTTACCAAATGTCCATGGCTGCAAGAGGCCCCATTCCTACAGCAGCTTTGTTGCAAACTACTTCAAAAGGCCCACCTGGCTGCAACGCGTTTGCTTTTAGCCGACACCTGGAACAGAAGGGCTTGGGAGATGTGAATATTTCTACAGCAGCTCACCAGCTGAGGCTAGGAAGTGTGTTTTCCCCTAATATTCAAATGAAGGAAGGTGATGACATTGCCAGTGCCTCTCAAACTCTGCAGAGTAAAACACTAGTGCATCCCCCTCCTCCCCCTCCACCCTTGCCCCCTCCTCCCCCTCCTCACCCAAATGCAGAAGTCCCCTCTGATCAAAAACAACCGACAGTTACTATGGAAACCACTAAAAGACTTAGTTGGCCTCAGCCAGCAAGCATCTGTAGCAATATAAAATCTGAACCTATTTCTTTTGAGGAAGGTTTAAGCAGCAGCTGTGAACTGGGCATGAAACAAACTTCCTACGATCAGAATGAAGTGAAAGAACAGTTAAAAGCGTTTGCATTAAAAAATGCAGATTTCTCTTCCTATTTACTCTCTGAGCCACAGAAGCCTTTTACCCAACTTGCTGATCAGAAAATACAGACGCAGCACCCACAGCAGCAGCAGCAGCAGCAGCAGCAGCAGCAGCTCTGTGGAAGTTATCCAACAATACACTTCGGTAGCACAAGCTTCAAAAGGGCAGCATCTGCGATTGAGAAATCGATTGGGATTTTAGGAAGTGGCTCAAACACTGCCACAGGCCTGTCTAACCAGAATGCGCAGATCCCGGTTCAGAAATTTGCTGACAGTAGCAGTGCCGATGAACTGGAACTGAAATGCTCTTGCAGGCTGAAAGCCATGATCGTGTGCAAAGGCTGCGGAGCCTTCTGTCATGATGACTGCATAGGGCCTTCCAAACTGTGTGTAGCTTGTCTGGTTGTACGATAGGAACTGGATCAAAGATGCAGTATCCCTTATCAGCATGGGAGAGCAGGACAAAGGAACAGAGAAATTGGAACATTTTAGGCCACTAATGGTTTGCAATTAGTTGATTGATTTTTTTTTTTATTGGTTTTTTTTTTTCTTCCACGTGGTGCTTTCAGAATTTAGTTATTCCTGCCTGAGTGCCATTTTCTGGGAAGAAGAGGAAACCTGTAGAAGTAGTTTAAAAAAGAAAGATAGCCTTGTTACTGAAGCTTCTATGAGCTCTCTTGCTGTGCTGAAAAAAAAAAAGGCATTAATGCATGTCATTTGTAGCTTCTATTTATTTGCACAAAGTGCAGCACATTTTTTTCTCCACTTTTTGATAGTTGATACAAGCTGCAGGTTAAAGATCAGTGGAAGAATAACTCTACAAGAAGTGGAGTAACTATGCAGAATGAATAACACACTGAATAGCGACTGTTTTGAGTGGGGTAGTGGCAAGGTGCAGGGTATCGGCCATTGTAGCTCCTAAGTCGGTTTGCAGTTTTTCTGCTGATAGGATTGTTTTCTTCAATTGACTTCCAGCAGGGCTAAAATATAGTCACTTCACCTAGCAAAAAGGAAAAAAGAGGAATTTAGATTGTTAGAGGAGTTTCCTTACATGCCTGCCAGGGACTATGGAACCCAAATCTTACTCAACATCTCTTCCTGTTGATTCCTTGAGAAAAATTTGTATATGCGATGGGTTAGTGGGACCAAAACTGGAATCACATTGGCTTCAGTAGAGTCTGGGGAAAGTAGCTTCTCTACTGGGGATTAGGAACCTGTTTTCTCTTCCTATTTCCCACTCAAATATTCTTTATTTGCATTTGTCTCTCTACTCTGTCCACTTGGTTTGTCAGTCTCAAATATATATATATATATAGGGTCAGACTTATGTAATAGGTTCTGGATGTTTTAGCCTTTCCGTGGCCTAAAAATTATGTGTTCTTATGATAAATGAATAAGGAAAGATTCTAATTACGTATTGGTTGAATATTAGATAATCGGTTGTTTTTCCTCTTATGTGAGTTACTCTATTTAAAGAACAGAGTTTTGCCATTTAAAGTAATTCTTAGAATTACTTACAACACTGATGTTTTTTTTTTCTCAAAGGAATTCAGAGCCCTTACTCTACCTTTTAGAAACTTGGGATCAAAAAGGCATTTTTAAAAGGGATACTGCATCTTTAAAGTAACCTTCAGTATTTATCCAGTACTGTATTTACATTCAGGACTATAGCTGCATTCCAGATGCGCTAGCCACCATAACAGCAGAAAAGAAAAACAATAATTTGGGGGCCCTATTCACCTAAAAGGAAAATAGTATAAGGGGATAAAGCACATGCAGTTGCTGGGGAGATGAAAATACCTTGGGTTTTTTTATTCCCACTTCAAGAACACAAAATGTGGAGTGCAAGTCATCCATCTGCCAGTACGTGGTTCGGTCTGCCCAAATGTCAGCATCAGAGAGAAATGTTATTTTTACCATTACAGTAGAATCTCACTAATCCAAAGACCTTACAGTCTGCTTGAGAAAATGATTTTCCTTCCACAATTTTCAGAGAGCAATGTAGTAATAATGTGTGACATGTAATACTGCTTGGATTTCGTGATGCATTTACTGTTGCTTTCTGAAATACTAATGTGAATGATAGAACTACACTTAGGAAATATCAAGTATACTGCATTTTACGCTACACTTTTTTTGTATGATCTTTGTTTGAATACTTATTCATAAGCTATAACTGATCTCCCTGTCATGGGTGCGTATTAGTGAGGTTCTACTCAATGGAGGAACCACATTTATTTTCTTGTGGGACCATTTTCACAAACATGATAAATGCCATTTATTGTCTTAAAAGTGAGCTGGAACATCTACAACATACATTCCTGTCACAGGAAGTTCTATGGTGCACCTTGATGTTCTCTGTTATTGTAATTAGCAACATATCAATGTTATTTTTGACACTGTGTGGTACAAAGGCCATTTATAATTACACTAACAAATCTGTTGCTGATACAATAATATATTTTTTCTATACAAAAGTGCTCCTTAGTATGACATGTGAGTTAAGAAATGGCTTCTCAGCACTTTTCAGCTCTTCTAGTAGGAAAATAAGCCAGCCAAGCGAAAACCTAAAAGTAACCACATGAAAATTAGCGTCCAGTGCTATGCCAGCTGCTGGCAAAACAGTGACTGGAAAATACTCATGAGTAAGCATGAGTGTAGTCAGTTAATGCATATCAGATTCACATTTGAGGAGCCTTTGTATCGGAATTGTATTGCATTGTATTTATACGGGGTAGAGGTAGGATACTTCTATTTAAAATAAAGAGAGCAACCAGTCTTAGACTTCTAATAACCAATGTTTATATAAGCCTGCTGGGAATCCTTATTTCTAGCTCAGTTTTCCTGTCCACAGCACATAAGTCAATATTTGTTTGTACTTGCATCCTGAAATACTTCTTGTATTGACTGACATAATACAGAAATAAATTCTGGCCACAAAATAGTTTTACTTTGTTCGAAGGATAAGAGTGCGACTAATGTGGTAGGTAACTCGTTCATGTCATACTGTCATTTTTGTATCAGGATTGCAACTTGCATGTATGAGGTCATGATAAAATGTTATTTAAAATGGCATTAGACTGGATGGTGCTATGTTATATTTACACAACTGACCAAACTCTTCCATAGTGCAGTTCCACTCCGTTCATTCTTGAGTCACTGGAGTTGCACCAGGAATAAATTTGACCAATTAGTTAGCAACAGTTGTGAAGTGTTGTTACAGATTATAGTTTTAGGGTATTAAAATACTCAAAAGCAACTGCGGTGATATAGGAGCCTGACAAAATCCTAGTGTGACTGAAAACCTTACTTGGGTTCTGGTATCACACAGATGCTTGGGGGAGAGTGGCCCTTGGTCTTCAATAAGAACACAATCACATTTAGAGGTTACTTTTGAATTACTTCTTTGTTTGTTTAATTGTGCAGGTTTCAGGCCCAGTGTCATTGTGTTTTCTAATGACCATGCAGTTTGCACCGTGGGGTGTTAATAGTTTATGCACTGAAAAGTGGTGAAAGAATTGCTTAAGAACACACTGCTCTGTGTTTGCGTGTACGTATGTATGTGTCCCAATGTCCAGCATGTATAATTTACCTTTTTTTTTTAAAATCTCCAAAATTGTTCCCCCACTCCTACCCCTGGAGCAGCACTTTTGGGTGAGAGGGAGAAACACTCTTTTTTCTTTCATCCCTCTTTATTGTTTTAATTGCATACCTGTGAGATATGCAGATAACGTTAGGGCATTTGCAGTGTGCGCGTTTGTGTGTTTCTGTTCTGAACTAATTTTCCAAGCAGAAACTCCCTTTGAAATAATGTTTAAAAAAAAAATATTAAGAAATGGTGAACTGGATGCTCCCTGTTTGCATTTTATTTATCTGCTGAGCTCTAGTACATGAAATAGCATTTAAAAGACAAAAATAAAGGTTGAGCCATAAAGCAAAAGGTATATTCTCTGTACTATAGACTTCTTGAGGGTGGTGCATGTTGTCAGGGTAAGCTACAGAACGTGCAGATGGTTTTTCAGGGCCCTGCAATTCCTTGCACAGTTTTTAAGCTGGTGCATATGGTGCTTTATAATGCAATTTCTGAAGTAAAATTACCTTATGCTGCACCCCCTTCCCCTTATAAACACACGCACAATTTCAGAATTGTTATTGTAGCCTCTGGTTTAGCAGTTTCTCCAAGGTGTGGTGAAGTACCAGGATAAACACTCAAGGCAAGCTGAGAAGTGTCACCGAAATGGATCATTTTAGCTGACACACGTGAAGGGCCCTGCTCTGAACACTGAATGACTTCTGCAGTCTCCTGGCAGCAGTGCGGCGGTTCGTCTGCTGTGGCTCTGCAGAACACTGGGGGGGAAGCAACAAAATATTCAGTGGATTTATCATGGACCTGTGTAGCTAAATGTTTCTGAATCTATGAAATCCTGTTGTCTTCGGTCATCATGCTTTGTCACTGTAAAACCAATGAAAAGAAAGAAAAGCATTTTTTAGTCTAATTTAAGGAGCTGCTTCTTTTATAGCACATAATATTTCGCTTTGTACTATATTTGATAGTTAAAGAATAATTTAGTCCGTAGGATAACTTTGTTGTATTTGTACTGTTCATGAATGTTACAAGAAAAGTGCTTTACTTTGTTGCCATAATTCTCTTGTACTGCTGTAAAATATTTTTTCTGCTTTACGGAAACTTAACTCGATTCACATTTTCAGTACAGGGTTTTTTGTGTGTATGTATTTTTTTTGTCAGTATTCTGAATGTTTACATCTGTTCGACATTAGCCATTCTATGCCTTTGTAGGGCAGTATGACTCCTACAGTATAACAGCAATGTGAAATCCACTCATACCTAACATGCATGAGAAATACAGATTTATTGGGGAGATCCCTAACATGCATAGATATTTTTTCTATCCGCATTCAGTGAAGTAAATACCCTCCTTCAGTCCTCTACCAAAGAAAATATTATTCCCACAGGACAAGCTCGGAAAGTGGTTCTCTGAATCTTCAGAAGGGGGTGTAGTTGGTTTCAGCGGGATTGCTACAGTTTAATGCTGTTACGCTTTGCTTTGTTACCCCGCCAGAGGTGACTGGGTGAAACAAGCATTTTAGCAATTTTTTTGTTTCGAGACAGTGTTTTGTTTAGAATTCAGGGATCATGCTTTCTTTAATGGTGCTGTTTGTTTTATTTTTTTTTAAGAAAACAACCTTTTGTTGCCTACAGAAATGACCATTCACAAAACCATGAATTAAATAAAATAATTTGTCTTCATAACTTCTCTCTTCTCCCTTTCCTTTTCCCCTTCCCTGTCCCTTGAAAATAACGACTTGGGCTTCAATATTAAGATATTCTGAAAAAAAAATAAAGAGATAAAATAATATTTGTCATTTGTTTATTTATTTTATGTTCAGTGCCTTAGGCAGGAAATCCTGCTTGTGCACATCCATTGTATGTACAGGTTGATGAAATAGAAATGTGAGAGAAAAATCGGTCCTTTGTAAAAGATTTTTCAATTACAATGATGTAAGACATAGTTTGAATGACTTCTGATGTAACTCAAGTATTAATCATCTTATACTAGTAAAATAAAACTAGGTGTTGTATATTAAGTTGTTGTAAGTAGAATAGTTTGTGGACGAAAGTGATTATACTGCTTTGGGTAGTCAGTGCCGGGTGTATTATAGTACTTGGCCTCCGTCTGCAGCCCTGTCCAGAACATGCTTAACAACAACAACAGCAGCAATCCAGGTGTACACCTCTGTTATTTCTCGTCCCCACAGCAGAAGAAATTAAATGTCCATAGTACATGAAAGGCAACCAGTCCAAGTTATATGCCTCAAACCAGTTATCTTTTGAAGCCTGGAAGGCCTTCCTGAAATGGAAATTCAGTAGCCATTATATAAAAGTTTGGAAAAAAAAAGTTTTCAACACGTTATTCTGCAAAGAGAGCTTTGAGTACTGTTGGTTAGGGTGCAAGTGTTAGAGGGTGGGCAACAAACAGCTTTTTCATAGGCCTGCTCAGAAATATCAGAACAGCACATCCAAAACACTGTCTTTTGTCCAGCCTCCTGTCATTATTATTTCAGATGTGGTACCATCTGAGGGTCTTGTTAGCAGCAAATGGCAGCCCCTTCTACTAAAATCTGTCCAAATCCAGAAAGACGACAGTACCAACCTGTGTAGTTTATAATCCAGCAACCTTTTTTTCATATCCAATACCCACCTGTCAAACTCCCTCAGGTAGTACTGTCAAGTGGATTATTTGACTTATTTCATTCTGTTCAGATAGTTGGTTTTGCATGGGGCTGTACCAAGCCAGGGAACAGCTCTGCTTTTTTTTTTTTTTTACAATTTTTCATCTAAGCAATGTAATGCAAATCAGTTTGTTAAAGCTGTGCTAGCTGTAGGAGACGGCTTGTAACTCCCCAAAAGAAAGATTGGGAGAAGCAGCCTGAGAGAAGCATGAACAACGGCGAGAGACGAAAAATGTTAAAGATAAGGGGGGACTGGTGTTGGAGGGGGGACAGGATGAGAAGGCCCTCCAAGCCTTTCCCAGGAATGTCTCAAACACTGGCAAGCAACCCAAAGGGAATAATGTGGGACTGGTGCTCAGTGGACTGGTAAGGCTGACTTTTGGCCCAAGCGGGAGGGATAGCAAAGGATGCGGATGGGGGAGGAGGCCCCGTGGAGACAGGAGGGTTCTGCCCTGGTGCGACTTGTGAAATTTGTTAACTCTCTGTTTTCGGGGCCATCGTGTCCGAAGAATGAACTTTGCCTTCTTACCCGCGGCATGCATATTAAAGTTGACACCCCTGCATATGCTAACGAAGATTATGGAGATCATGCTAAAACATGCATGAGTACAGCACTGGTCTCTCAACCCAAATCATGCTACCTGAAAGGAAACCGCCACTGTAGCAGGAGAGCGGGTCGTACTGATACGGCGAACATAAAGGAAGAGAGGTGCCACTGAAAAAGAAAAAGTGTAGGGAATTCCACAGAAGAGCGCTCTTAGGAACAAGAGACACCCCCCTGTTGGCTGGACCAAGGCTGGAACCCAGACCGGTGATCTCCTCTCTCCCTCTCTTCCCTCTCTCCCCTCCCCCGTTTCTCTTTTCTCTTAGAGTTGTTAAGTAACGCAAGGTGTACCTTACCACTTGCCATAATTTCCTGTATGCCTAACCAATTACAGGAAAACCTAGTTTAAGACATACATTATTCAGTGTGGGAAGCTAATAAAGGTTGGTATGCGGACCTTGAGAGTTGTCTCACCTTAGTCCACACCGCTGGGGATTTGCAAAGCTGAGTCACTCACCCTCCTCTTCTGAGTGGGTCGTGGCACTAGTTAAATATTCACTTTCATCTTTTTACTTTTTAAAACCTGTAAAATATTTCTGCACATTTTTTTTCAACCTTAAAAAAATAAGTATTTAGCTTTTCTGAGGTGTTTGCTAAGGACTTTTTAAGCATTGGTAAATTAAGCCTTGTGACTGCTTTTAAGCCCGCGAGCCCTCCTTAGGTGAGCCTGGGCTTACCGAATGCCTTCAGCCATCAGAGGATATCGGGGGCCAAACACGCTGCTGTGGTCTCCTCAGTTTTCCTGTCCCTCTGCAAAAGCACATAGCATGGAGAAAACCAACCACAAATACACAGGGTTTGGCTTTCTTCAGTGTGGAGCTTTAGTTGTAGTGAAAACAAGCCCTCCTTCCCCCACCCCATCCCCAGTCCTGGAACTTGGCTTTCAACAGAAAAGATGCCCTGAAGCTCACATCATCCTTTCCTGCAGTTGGCACTGTCTGAATTGCGCAGTCCGTGGAACTGAAGTACTGGAAAAAATTCTTCCCCAGGCCAGAGCCAGGGCGTTTTTTTTTTCCTGCTGTTTCCTTTGCCGCTCGTGGATGAAGAGAGACAACACCACAGCTCTTTGTACCGAGGCGCTTCACAAGTAAATACGAAGGTGTTATCACTGCTTGGTGTGCAGAGGGTGTGCTGTTATCAAGCCCGGCCTTTGTTGGATGACGTGGCTTACAGCTGAAGGACCACCAAACAGCAGTTCCTTTGAGCACCACCTCCTTGGAGACAGCTTTCCGTGATAAGGAGGGTAGACAGTGACAGACGTTGATACCTGCTAGTACCTGCTTGTGGAGACAGCGTGGATTATTAGTACGGCTGTTTTTTATGGAAACTCACCTAGACGTAGAAATAAACCAACACTTGTGGAGATAATTCAGACGCCTGGACACTGATACTCTACAAATACATAGCAGACACTGACGAGAGGAGTTTGTTATATCTCAGTTAAATGACAGCTCTTTCTTTACTTTTCAGTACTGAAAGTTCATGCTCCCAGCCTGGGAGGTGCCTATTTACTCACCGGCAGTGATTAAATCAACAGTTGTTTCACATATCCATGGCGGCAAAATGCCTGGATTGTACTTTTTGAAAAGTGATGACACCCTGGATAAACGTGAATTTCTGCGTGCAGGTGACCTTTCTAAAGCCCTTCTGTTCTGCATCCTTTGTCCTGGTCTTGTAAAGCGTAGTTCAGCCTTCAAAGTCTTATTTCCGTATCTTTCCAACAAAAAGCTGAGAGCTTTTCTTCAGTACCTCTGAGCATCCTCATGCATGTGCCACCAGGGCAGAGAACAGTTTAAGATCCCGCAGAGAAAATCACATCTAAAAATAAGCTGAATATATTGGATAATTGACTTCTATTAATAAGAAATCATGCTATGTTGAGGAAATAAATGTTAATATTAAGACAAAGGAGATGGACACCTTGCTTTTTAAATATTGGGCCTTGCTGTAAAGAGTCTTATTTGCTTCTGATTCTTTCCCAACTGCTCAGATCCATCCTGCAAATCACTTTTTCATGCCCCCTTATTGTGAACGCTCAGCCCAACACCCATCATGCAGAATCTTTGCTACTGTTGTGTGCATTTCTGGCTTTCAAAGGAGCAAATCTGGGCGATCGTGGAGAGACTTGTATTCAGTGCCTCACCCTTCACTCATTTACTTATGCACTGTGTAGAATGGTATGGAGGCTTTGGAGAAAAGAATAAAATTAACTGTGAAAATGCAATAATCCTAACATATGTTCCTTGACTTCCTTTAGGTTACTGAGTAGAAAAGTTCAACCCTCAGATTTTTTAATGAGTGTGAACGGGAGCTGGCCCATAGCAGCCAGAATAGGCCATAGTCCTGGGTTCCATCCAGAAGTGAGCATTTACTGTTCCAACAAGTCCAAATAAATGTCCTCAGAGTATTAGGAAAATACAACCAACACAGATAGTCTGTCACTGAGAAGAAGCACAGATGAGGAGACAGTCAGCATAAGACTAGTGAAAAAGAAGTTTAGCTATGTTTTTGGAACAAGTGATCCTGCCAATTGTTTTAAAATTTCAGTATCTGTATAGAATTGCAAATATTAAGTACATCTTTTGTAGCTCTAAATTGGGAGACAAATTTAAATATTTAAGGAAAAACAGACCCACAGCTAGTTGATAGTATAAAATTACAAAACTTCATGGCTAGTTCCTTAAAAATGGCTGTTCGAAGGTATTTTAAAATATTTCTGTTAGAAAATTTAAACATTACTGTATTCTCAGCATTCTTCAAATTAAGTATCTTTCTTTGTTTTGGTTTCCTAAAATAGGATTTTTGGAGCCTTACTTTAGCTTCCTGATTCTAAAAGTCCTTGCTCACATTGCCAGGCAAGTCTGATTTATGTTCTTCACTGTGTAGGACAGTTCAAAAAGTAATCTAGAAATATATTGTGTCACATATTTCAGTTAAGTATGTCATGCTACCGAGAACGAATTAATCTGAGTGGGGAAAATCTGCATTTGTCTTTTCAGTTCCTTTAAAATCAAATGAAAGGACAGTGAAAATAATAGCCATGTGATTCAAGGGACACTGTAGAGTATTACTGGTCTTGAGGAAAAGACCCTCTCCATTCTGCATCTTCTAAATTTTCAAAGAAATAATATCAAGATCTTTATGAAGAGTGTAGGTGACAGTAAAGAGGAATGGTATGTACACTGGTGCCGATGGTGCTTGAATATCTAATAAAAAAGGATTTATAGAGACTTAGGCAGAAAATGAAATTGCGCTTGGGAGGAATAGAAAGAAATACGTGTGAGGTGTCAGTCGCAAAGGGTTATTCTCTCTGGCATCTGATGATTATGACACGGTAAAAAAAAGAAAAAAAGATCATATTTAAGGACTACCGAAGGAGAGTAAGGCATTAGGAAAGCAAGCTATGAAGTACGCTTAAGTCAGGATTGAATATTAGGGTATTTCTGGTGCTGCAAAAAGAAAGCTGATTTTATTCATATATTATAGAATCTGAAAAATAGGGTTGCCAGAAATCTGAAGGCCAACGTGTCCCTGATGTCCCCCAGTGGGCTCAGACGGCTGCCGAGGGTGGAGTGCCTCACCTGCCCTGCGAGGCCTCCAGTCACCGACACAGCTTGTGTCAGCGCGTCACTGTTCGTACAATTAGAGAGCTTATCCTGATGTTTAACCCAAATCTTCCTTGCGGCTGTTTAAGCCCATCCCGTCTTACCTACACTTCACAGATGGTGATAGAAACTTTCTCCTTTCCTCTTTCCAGCAGTCTATTAGATAGCTAGGCTGTTAATTTGTATCTCTTGGTTCTCCATTGTTTAAGCTAAACAATCCTAATACTCAGCCTTTCTTTATAGGTCACGTTTTCCATCCCCTTATCGTTTTCATTCATCTTCCGTGGACTTTCTCCAGTTAGTTCAGATCCTTTTTGCTGTTCAGTTCCTGGGAGACAGTGAATACGTTACTTCACCTGAGGCCAAGCAGAGAAGTAGGACTGGTTTGCATGCCTTAGGGGCTAAAATTGTGCTCCAGTGTCCCAGAACAGTGTTTGGTTTGTCCATGGCCTGTTTGACTCGGGTTCAGGTTGGTCCCTGAAGCAGTAAAACTGCTTCTGGCTTCTTCTTCCCCATCCTGTATTTGAATAATTAATTACTTCTAAGTAGAATATTTTATTTATCAGCGCTTAGTGCTATCCTAAGCTTTTAAATCATAGCTTGAACTTGTCCAGATCATCTGAAATTCCAGTCTTATCTGGCAAGAAGCTAACAGTATTTCCCAGGTAGGAGTCATCTGCAAATTCAGAAAAACAGGACGACAGTATCACAGGATAATTCCTGTTGGAAGGGCCCCCAGTAGGTCATTGAGCCCAGCCTCCCACTCAGAACTCTCTGTCCCATCACCCCTCTCATTAACTGAAATGCTGGAAGGAACTGGAGCCCTGCCAGAACTGACTCTGCTACGGTTGCTGCTACGACTGTGTGAGAATGGTTTCCGACCCACTTTTGACTAACTGGGTAACAGTTTTGTCTAGACCATATTTTCCCGTTTCACTTATGAAAATGTCATGGAAGCAGTGCTAAAAGCTTTACTGAAATTAAGATGTGAGATCTACCGCTCCTCAGTCCATGGTGGCTGTTACTCTGTCATGGAAGGAAGTTAGACTGGGTTGACCGAGCTTCTTCTTGACAAATTCATGTTGACTGTAGCCGGTTTACTTTTTATCTCTGAGGGTGCTTACAAACCATTAACTTGTGCTAACTTTTTTTCCAGAGAGTGAAATGAAGCTGATGATTCTAATTCCCTTCACTCCTCTTTTGAAATCTAGGTGCTCATTATGTTCATCCTTCCCCAGTCTTCCCGGCATCACCCGTTTTCATGAGTTCTGGAAGATATAACTCCTGACAGCTCTGTGACTGAATCAGCCACCCCTTCAAGTGCTATCCGATGAAGGCCATTATGCCCACGTCGTTTTAAAATATATCGCTCCTACAAGTGCTCTCTAACCTATTCAAGGCTGAGATAGTAGCCTTTAGTCTCTGGTACCAATTGTGTTAATTACCTGATTCTAGTCAACATTTTTAGGGATGCCTTTCCCTCTCCATTAAGTAGCTGACCAGCTGACACCTTGGTGTTCCTCTTACTGCTGATGTATTTCAAGAGTGACTTTTTTGGTTGTTTTTAATGTCCTTTGCTGATCAAACCTAATTTAGTGCTTGGCCTTTCTCATTTCACCCTTACATGCTTGTACTGTAGGTTACCACTGTCTGTGTACTACCTTTCCTCGAGGAAAGATGTGCTCATGAAGAAGAAGCGTTATTATAAGTTGTCGTCTGGCTATGCTTACCACTTCTCTGCAGTAAAACTGATTTGCTTCTTCAAAACTTTGGTTGAAATGAAAAAGAAACACAAGAAAGTCCTCTGGACAATCAAAGCCCATAAACTAATTTTAAACTATTAAAATGCCTACCAACCATTGTTAAAAAGTTCTAAAAATTAAAAGATCAAACAGATTTCAAGATCTGCAAGATCAGTAATACACAATATGCGGGAAATGAACAGTAACATTAAGATCATAAAGACAAATAATGAAGAAAACAGTACTTTGACACAGCATATGTTTTTATCAAGCTAAAGCTAGTCCTGAAAGAATAAAAGGCATCCCTACTGAATATCAGAAAATGAACTGAAATGCTAACTATAGTAAAACAATAATGTAATAATGAGCATAATGTGTGTATAGGCTAAAAGCTGGCGAGCCTAATAGATTAAATCCCTTTTAGACACTGTACAAAAATAATTTCAAATGACTAATTCACCTGTCATAAACAGTGAATTGAAATTAGCTACACTTTCTTACTTCGCTACACATTTTGTACAATTTAGTATTTTTTGACTGATTTTCTTTGGCTATACAGCTTGTAGTTATTTGCTCGAGTGTTAGACACTGTAAATGAATACCAGTTCACAATTAGAGGATTTTAAATCAATTTAAAATTTGTTTTACCTGTGTAAAGCTCTCTGTCACTTGTCAAGGAGCAAGAAACTATTTCCTCTCACATTAATATATGGTTTGGGGCCACCTCTTGCAGAAGCATTACAAGTGCATGGAGGGAGAACTCGCGTTTGGGGGACCGTCATATTCAAAGCACATACACAGAAAAGAAAGAAATTCCCTGGCATTATTTATGTTTTGATTTTTTTTTGCTTAGAATAGATTGAGATCTGTTTGGAACTGACATGCATATGCAGGAGGACCCCAAATTTAAACGCCCAACCAAGGTGCAGCAAAACCCGCACCATGGCTGCTGCTATCAGCCTGGTGCAGTAATGCCCCCTGTCACTTCGCCAAGAAGCAGCTGTTGTGAAAAATAAATAAATTCTCTATCATTCTACCAAGCAGGACAGGTCTCAGCTTTGGCAGATGCAGGAGTGTAAAAAAAATAAATGCTAATCAGACATTTAGAAAAGTAAACACTCCTTGTTTGTGCCTCAAAATAATCCTTCTGCTGCTTGATGCAAAATGCTATTAAAGAGTATGGGGTTTACACACATGGATTTTCTTATATTGAAGATTGATGGCATACAGAAGTAGGTTATTATTGCTTAAATGGTAGGGGTTTATTAGTAAAGTACTTGATTTCACACAAGAACCTTTTATTTTATTTTTAAATTATGAATAGTCTGCCTACTTACACCCTCAAACTTATTAACACACTTTACACTCATCCTCCCACTAAAAGGTGCATGAATTCACAGTATTCACACTGAGGTAACTAGGAACACAGCTGCGTTATACAGCACAAGCACATAAACTGTCCCAAAGTACGCGGGTGCTGTTAATCACCATTACTTCCCAATTACATATGCATTTGGGTATATTATGCATGTAAGTTACATCCTAGTTACAGAGCGTATCTGCCAAAGCCCTCTTTTTCTGCTGAAAAGTATTACCCTAGTAGACAGGGGGACCTTGC
This sequence comes from Sagittarius serpentarius, assembly GCA_034782735.1. Lineage (NCBI taxonomy): Eukaryota > Metazoa > Chordata > Aves > Accipitriformes > Sagittariidae > Sagittarius > Sagittarius serpentarius. The sequence continues at coordinate 7,175,931 of JAVKLA010000027.1, forward strand.
CCAAAATTTCTTGCTGTCCCGCAGGCCATACTGGCTATATCTAAGCTACTGAGTCACCTGTGGCTGGGAATGCTCGTGAGCATCCAGGCCAGTTGGCAGAGCCAGCCTCGGGGCTTTCCCGGAACGACGCTTCTTGGCACGGGCCAGAACCTCAGCAGAGGATATTCCCAGAGTATATTAGAAGGTGTGATCACGTTTAAATGCTGGCAAAGGTCCTGGACACTTCTTAATTTACAATCGTAGATGCAGCCAAGGTGTCCATCAAGATGTATAGGATTTATTTCCTGTACGTGAGCTGCATAGGTGATGTGTGAAGGCACAAGCATACAAGGAGTTTGAGATGTATCACTTTTATGGGCATACCTCAGTCATCAGGAAATTTGATGGATCCTGGGCGTATCAGACTTGCTCCACGTGCACTATAGGCACACTTTCAGCCTGAAAAATCTCAGGCAGTAATATGGTAACCCTAAGAAAGGGTTTGAGTCTGGGCAAAGAAGCTTTTTAGCCTTTTGATCTTAAGGATGTACACCTCCTTCTACCATTTGCTACTGTGCTTTGTTGAAAAGCTGCAAGTGTAAGATTAACATAGTTGCAGATTTTATTCATTATGTCCTTATTGTTGTGTTTCCCAGTAGTTTTTCTCATTCAGGAGCTTAGCACACTTACGTTCTTGAAATACAGAAGTGGCTTGCTTATACTGTTGGCCTTGATGTTACACATCTATCACCTGAATTTCATTCCAGTATAATCTGATTCTTTTCTTCTCTCTAAACATGCCGTGTTAGTCAACTGTACTTCTGAAAGCCAGAAATTACTTCACAGAAGGTAGAAAGAAAAATGAAAAGCTCTAACAGAGAGAAGAATTTCTTTCCCCAGTATTTACGAAACATTTTGAAATTTTCATTGTCTTCTGCAAAATCTCAATATTGGGTTTTTCCCCGCGTAAGAACATTCATAGTGTAAACCCTCTCACTTTTTCGTTCTCTCTTCTCTGCCTCACAAATGTAACCTTTCTCCAGTTCTTCTTCTAACCCTCTGATTGTATCTCCTCCATACCTACTTTCCTTCTCATTTTACTGCTCTGACCTGTCTGGTGGTGCTTGGTCTCCTGCATCTGCTGCCTTTGCCCTAATTCTTTTGCTTCCTCGGAGTTTAATTGCTCAACACTTGCTGGCATTTTGAGGGAATCAAGGTGTGTTTGGTCTTTGAGACAAGTCCTCATTTTCCTATGTTGTTCATCTCCAACGGATAATGGAGACCCAGTTTGATGTGTTTAAGATGAAGGGTGATTCTTTTATACATCCACAAGTCCAAGGATCTGCTTGGGAGAATCCCATGGGATATGGCCTTGGAGGTAAGAAGGGTCCAGGAGAGATGGCTGATTTTCAAGGATGACTTACTTTGAGCTCAAGAATGGTCCATCCCTACAAATAGGAAATCAAGCAAAGCCAGCAGGAGGTCTGCGTGCACAAACAAGGAGCTTCTCTGTTTGTGAATAGGAACAGAGTCCTGTCCTTTTTTGGACAATTATTTTGGACTTTTCACTGTATTCTGGTCACTGAATAGGACTCCTCAGTATATGACAGTACAGAAAAACCACATACCAGCTTTGTTTGATTTCTGTTTCTGCAATTTTGTGTCCTCAGAGATACCAGGTGGAAAAAATGCATAGAAAAATTGGGGGACAAAATTCCTTCTAACACTAAACTAAAACTTTATTATGATAAAGAAAATAGCATTATTCTTGTAGTTCTTAGTTATTAATTATTATAATTCATAAGTAGTAATAGTACTAGTTGTTAACTATTCCTGTTGTCTTCTCCTTCCATTTTTCACTATTTAGCTTTTGCATGTCCTTCTTCTGTTTGCTTCTCAATTACAAACGGGAAAAAAATGCAAAACTGTTTATGCAGTTTATGCAGTCTCACAAGTCTCAACATAATACTTCTTATTCTTGGCTTATGTGATCTGTGTGAAAGCACGATCCCACCTCTTTCTGCTGAAAGAACATTCAGCAAAGAATGAAAAAGGAAGCTTCCATTGATGAACATCCTGTTCATACCATCTCTGGCTTTCCTCTGGAATCTGTTACTCCAGTTACAGATGGCAACGGAGTCGCTGTCCTGGGTATTAACCGATCTATCAATCTTGGTGACTGAGATTTACACCTAAATTACTGGTTCCAGTGCTGCTGAATACACACCCTGTCCACAACCCAATTCCATACTAGAGTCATGCATCAGCCTCACCTGTGACTTTTTGCACTGAAAGGAAGTCTTGGCTTGCAGAAGAGTCGAAGTTACCACTTTGGCCTCTGAAAACACCTGATGACATTTGATGAGCAGGATTCCAAGGAGTGCTTGGTATGCTTAAGAGGTAACTATGGGTAGAGCCCAGATGATATTTCTGGTAAAAAACATCAGTTGGAACACATTATAATCTATATCTGAGAGAAGTAAGCCTGAATAATGCTTGTAAAAAATGTGTTTGCATAGGATTTCATCGGTAAAAGCGAAAATCAACCCACAGTTCAAAGATCTGTAAATTCCAACAAAACTTGCTCTAAAGTAAGAAAAAGGCACAGAAGTTCAAGACTGAATTAATTTAACTTAAAATTCCTTTAGCCATGTAGCTGAAATTGCTAATAAATCTAGATCTGCCTCTCCGGAAACACAGTGCTGAATGAGGCACGTGTCCTCAATAATTTCTTCCTCTTTTTGGTGCCTTGTCATTGCTCTGGGAGAGGTGACTAGACCCAAGGAAGTTATTTAAGTGGCGGTGCAGACAGAGAAAGCAACCTTTTGTTTGACTAATCACCTGTTTCCTCTAGTCCATGCTAAGGAATCTAACTTTGGATTCTCAAGCCTATTAAGACATTTGGAATTAGGATTTCAGGATAAAAATAGTTTCTCAAAATCAGAAGTTATCCTGATGGAGTTCTGACCTTGTCAAGAAATATCCAAAAGGTGAGAAGTTTTCTATTAGACTATTAGATTTTATGCATTCTTTTTCATGATATTAATAATCTATACATACTTAATATAGCTAGTTTAACAGGAAAAAGTGGACAGGTTATTCTAGGAAGAAAATGCTAATTCTTTACATTTTGTTTGAAATACTTGCCTAGCTACTTTTCCCCATTATTTAACTTTAAATGCATATTCCACTTTGATGCATAATTAACTCTATTTTTAATTTATCCTTTCTGAGAATCATACTGAACCTTCAAAAGTATAACTCGACTTTCAGGAAACTATAGTTTCACCACTATGTACCTACACTATCTATGAAAAGAAATTGATATTTTCTCCATGAAAACTGAGTAACAGCATATCAAATTAACACAGCAAATATTGGTCCAAGGTAAAATTTGCAAACACAAAGGCTGAGTTAAAAATGTATTACCCTACCATGTGTAATCATCAAATTTAATAGACTGAGTTTAACAAACAAGTGTATCTTTTGTTGGCAATAGATAATCCTGTTCAGATTTAAATTGGAATGTAGAGATTGTATTACCTCTTTCTTTGGCTTTTGTGCACCTGCTATTAAAACCCACCAATTCAGGTGTCTGTAACTAATGAATAACATTGAAAACTTGGTAAGAAATTACCAAATAACTGTAGAATGATTTAAAAAATAGAAAATCTGAAGATAAAATACTCTGAAGGTTCATAGTATCTAGATACCTAAGGCAGTTAAAGTGACTTGAACATGGGTTATTAGTAGCTCACTCTATTTGTTGAAGGTGTAACAAAATCTATTGGTCGGAAGCTGAACTGAGCAATTTAAAATATACATTTTTAACAATGACAGGAAACTGATAAATGGTAAGGAGGTCCTGAAGTGTCAAGAGCTGTGGCGGATTCTCTATCATCCATTTTAAATTTGCAAGTCAGTCTTGACAGGACATTTCAGCAGATCTTTTCTCTTTCATCAAATACAACTGAAAAGACACAGGCCTCATGGGCAAAACGGTCTCAACTAGGGGAATTTTTACTTGATTTGATTTACTGCCAATTAACTCCATCTTCTGATTTAGGTATTGGGGGCGGACATAAGTGAGAAAACGAACTCTTAAGTAACCCGCTTTCCTTCCTCTTTCCCAGGCTCATCTTAAGGCAAACATCTCTGCTCTCCTCTTATTAGTGTTATCTTGCCTTGTTTTTGCTGTGGGTTATGCTCAGTCCCTCCTTATCCATTCCACGAGCCCACAGGCAGGACCTGTGCCTAATGGTTTCCTTCTGCTGCTCCTTGCTCATTTTTCCCCTGCTCCAGCGAGGGCCACCCATGGCCATGGTGCCTCAGGGTTACCCTTGCCCTGGCATGGGTGACCCAGGGCTGCAGTCCCCTGAGGTTGTCCCCACTCTGGTATGGGTCACCTCTATGCCCCAAAATATCTCCTTCCCTGTGGCTCCTCCATGCATCTGCCCAAGAGCGTCTCCCCATGTCTCCCCTGCCCTTTGTGGCTGCTGCTTTTTCTGAAATGCATTTGAGCAAAGGCACCACATGCCCCTTCGACGCTGAAGATTTGGCAGGCAATGGGTTGCATACACCAGTTTCAGAGCTGGCTGGATGTAGCTGTTACCTGCTCAGGGCAACTCATGACCTTCTCCCATGCAGCACTCAGCTACACAAATGCTGCCAGTTATGCTCAATACAACGGGTATTAGATTTTTATTTTTCGTATGTCAGGGTAGCTCAGGACCACAGGCTTTGTAAGCAAACTGTTGTCCTACCTGTGCCTAAACCGAGGCAGAGCAGATGCCATTCTCAGGGTTCCCAAACAGCCTATGTTACATGACTTATTCTGCCAAGTGCTTCCTGGTACCACAGAACAAAGTCCTGTTTGGAAGCACCATGTTCTTCTGATCTTATGAGAATTATTTTCAGCTACTTTGTCAGCTTGTTCTATAATGACAAGAAAGCATATCCCATTATGTAAAAAAAAAAGATGTGTCTTTTCTCTGAAACTAAAGGCAACCTTTCCGTTTGACTTCAGTCATTCCCTGTTTGGCCTGATATCATTAATTCAGAAACTCTTTGCTCAGTCTTTAAATCTTCACTCTTAAAGTCACCTCCTTAAAAAAGGTCCCATTTCAGCAAGGCAGGTATGCCAGTATATAACTATAAGCACACGTATTTAAGTTGATCCTTTTTTTAACAGAAAGGCACTTCTAAATGTCTAAATATAAAGTAGAGATTACATTCTCTATGTTTCTGAAATAAGCTCTTTTTTGGAGCTCAAATGTTGCTACCCTTTTGCAATCAACACTCCTGTTGACTACTATTATGTGTCAAGATTTGGCCTTGAAACAAAATCTTTTATTGGATGTTAACAAACAGAACTATGAGAGTACTCTGAATACAGGAGAATGAAACATACCGGTGACATTTGTTACTGACGATGTGGGGACCTGATAGATGATTTAATCTGAGAATGCAAATTCAATTCCTGACCCACATGTCACTACACAGAAGGTTTACGTAATTATCATTAGTGTGTTGTTATTTATCCATGTGTAGATCCTGCTGACTTTTTATTACTCGCTGCTAATGTTGTCATTAAAAATGCATGCCAATTAACATAATTTTAAAAGGAGACATGAAAAATATCTAATTTTGCTTTAAATTTCAATTCTTTCTTTGGTCTATTTTTCTTTCTTTTCAGCATTTGCAAAACAACAGGCTGGGTAGGCAATGGATAGGAAAATAGTAGCCAAGTCCAGTAATTCTATTACCTCTATAGGTAATGGTAGTGAGCTTCTCATTTTGTGCTAGGCAAATCATGTGCTGTCACCACTCTTCGTCCAGTCAGTTCTTTTTATTTAAAAAACCCCAAACCCTAGAACAGATGGCATATTTTGTTGCGGCATTACAGTTTCAGGCCCTTCATGAATCACTTGAGTAGGTAAAACAGCATCTGTCAATTTTATTATATTGGATTTATTGAAACCAGGAAATTAGTAGCATGTAAGTATGTATTGGTTTCTACTTGGCACTTTATTGCAGTACTCAGCTATCCAAGATGGCAAATTCAGATGTGTTTACTAAACCCTTTAGATATATTTCTTTTTCCTGCTTCACTTGACTGAGGAGGTATAACAATCACAATTTTATGAGCCTCCATTTCTTATGACAGTAAAAGCCTTGACATTTCTTTTTAGATCAGCTTTTCAGAGCCTTATAGAAAGCACAGGTTTCAGGTAAGCTTCAAGATGAAAATGGGAAGAGGGGAGTGATCTTAGCAGGGAGCTGACTACCACCAATTTTAGCACCAGAAAATGCTTGCTCTACCCAGGAGGAACCCATTCCCTGGAACTACTGCCGTGTCTCTTGTTCTGCCAGGAGGGCTCAGTCCCAAGGGTCTCCCAGATGTCGGAGAAAGTTAAGGACGAAATGTCGGAAATGTTGAAATGAACCCATGGCTGGTGATTGGGTCCCTCAGGCGAGACAGTATGTTGCTTAAGTCTAAGATTATTGCTGAAGGACCATATCTATACACAGCTCTTTCAGTAATAATATTCACTTGCACTTAACATATATAGCACCTTTTGTTAATGCCATCTTCTATTTTTTGCTTTCGTTTTTGAGCAGATGAGAAATCAGACCAAGCAAGGTTGAAGAGTTTTTTTTCCCAAAACACACACTCTTGATTCATTAACAAGAATATATATTAAAGAGTAAACACTTTGATACTATTCTCTTTGATTCTTTTGATTATTTTTATACTTACAAACAATCAGTTTGTAGTCAGTTTGCAATTATTGATTTGAACAGAGTAAACCAGTGAACTCTTCTAATGCTGAGATGTTCACCTTGTAAAAGCTCGTCTGTGAGATCCAGCAAACAGCGCTCCACCAAAATCTGATCTTTTCTCTGGCCAGTTAGATCTTGTAAAGGCTATTTCTGATATTGCCATCTGGAGAAATACAAGTCACGTTACAGCTTTGATTGCTGTTCCATTTCTCTGGTAGCTGAACCGCGTTGCATATTGTAAACAAAGAGAAACTTGGAAGTTGGATCTTACATTCAAAAACTCTTCAGTCTTTGGTCTTTTATTTCTTTTAGGCGTCCATTCCAGCAGTCCCATCTGAAGAACCTTCCAGCATTTCCATTTTCTTTCCTGGTTTCAATAGTGAAGCTGTCCCAGAACTGAAGCCATAGCAAGCTCTGCGCTGATGGGGAGCAAGATCCTGAAACGTGACCTCAACCACATGGAACAGAAGTGAAAGATGGTATTGATAGAGGTCACTTGAGCAATGGGGGAAAGAAAATGCTGCCACAGTGAATATTTTTTGTTTGTTTCTATGCATGCTAAGCTCTTGAATGACTTTATAGGGAAGATTTGTCATGTATTTCAGTGCAAAGAGACATGCAGTGTTGGAAATTGGCTTTTACAAATGTCACTGGAAAAGGAACATTCTGCTCATTAAATGGATTCATAACAAGTTTCTCCTCTAAGTGGAAGCTCCTGTACTGTTCTGTTTTCCTGCTTACTCCCTTTCTCTCTCTCCTTTTGTTTTTCCTTTCTTTTTAATACATATTCTGCTGGCAGGACTTAGTAGCACATCAAGTGATGTTTACTAGCACTAGACCCATGTTTGCTGCAGCACAGTGACATTAACCAAAGGTGTGTAATACACGGTAGTACACTATCTGACATGAAAAGTTTTATTTCTTTCGATAGCAACACACTCAGGGTTTTGAATTATTATTCTCCTCAGTACGAGGAAGCCTAAGACAAAGACGGTGATGAGATGGAAAACGCTCCGTTACTGCAGTAGCAGAATACCAAAAGATGGTGGTCTGTGGCTGGTGCGTTGACGCTGAGGTGTGCAGGGGAAAAGGGAGCCTGTCTGCCGGGCAGGATTCAAGGGCAGGATACTGAGAAGTTGAATCAGGACAGAGAACTGAAATAAGGTGAGGACTGTCAAAGGTTCAGTCATTTTTAACATTCCTTCTATATTATTTCTGATGATGGGAACCAAATGACTTCAAAAAATCGTATTGGTTACAATTTAATTGGGCATATTTATCTTGGAATGCAAAGCATTTATCGGCAGTGGAATAATGATACGTATATATTGTGATCAATCAAATGCTAATTATAACTGTGGTAGCTTCCTATTTCAGAGGTCAAATACTAGAAAAAACTTTGCAGCTTGTATAAAATACATTCACTGATAGAGAAGTCAGGGAGTTTTAGTGGTTCATCTCCTGCTTTGTTTTAATTCACAGCTTTAAATAAAGATCAGAAACAGCAGCTTCATAAGAGAGCTCTATGGGAGTAAGTTCATGTGTTAATTTACAAAATTATCCATGAATAAGTTAGAACAAACTTTAGATTTAGAGAAGTGGAGCTTTATCTTCTAATACTAAAATTAAAGAAAAATTAAGAAGCAGGTATTTCTTGAACCAGTGAAGCAATTTTCATCTGTTGGATTAGTCCTGTTTAGTCAGAACAGTGAGCAGCTGGATAAATCCTGGCGAGAAGAATATTAGGTCATTTGTTAGCCCTTCAGCCAATTACAGCTGCAGCTGCTCTATGGTATCTTTTTCTTCTCATCATTGAGCTTCATTTTTTTTCCTTGAAAACACTAGATGATGAGCCCTCAATAGATAAAAATGTAGGGCACAGAGATCTCATGGCATCAGGGTGCTGGTGGATAAAATACGGTCCCTCATCACCAGCCGAGAGTATCAGTGAAACTTGTTTGTGGAACTGGAGAGCTGCAGGACCAGGGTCTAGTCCTGCCTTGACAAGAAGACAGCTGAAGTGCCTTTTTCTCTTCTGCCTAAGGAACTCCTTCTTCTTTATTTTTTTTGTAAAACAAATTACTTAGTTCTTTGATTTTTTTAAATTGTTTTCATTCAGGCTGACATCATAATGGTAATGTTTGTGCTGAGCAGTTTACTTTTGTTTTTTTCATGGGTTTTTCTTTGTTAAAAAGCAAGCAAACCCAGCTGAGAAAATAGCTGGAAAATTTTGTCGGAGGTTTTGTGGTGGTACCGAAAGAGAGGCAGAAAACTCTAGAGGAGTTTGTGAATACTATCCTGATTTTTTTAATGACTCTTTTTTGTTCCCCAAGACTAGGAAAAAAGCTATTCTTCCTACAGCTCTTAGTGACTGTCCTGTGATTCACAATGTTTCAGTACCAATAGGTTTTAGTGACCCTAGAAAGGGGGTCACCATTTTATTTATTTTATTATCTCTAGAGCTTGAGATTTTTGCCCCCTCCTTCCTCCCCTCCCCCCCTCCCCCCAACTCCGCGGTTAACTGAGAGTAGCTTAGTTAAAAGAGAATTATGTTGGGTCTTTTTACCTCTATGTATAACTAACCATTAGCTGTTTGTTCTGCCACATCCCCCCGTGGGCCACCTTGGGAATACGGAGGTTGGGGAGCTCGCTGCCAAGGCAGCAGAGAAAGGATGAAGTGACACGAGGGCCAGGACGGCCAACTCTAGGCTGTCGGTGTAACAGGCAAGGGCATAAACTGGTGGAAAAACGTTTTGGGTGTTCTGTTCAGCCCTGGCTACTGAGACAAGAACATCAAAGCCTTGCAAAGGGTGAGCCATGAATCACTGAACAGCACAAGCACTGGAAGCAGTGCTGTGGATGTTCAGAACCACATGCGTGTGCTTAAGGAGCATTAGGGTCTACTAGTTAGCTCAGGACTGCACTACTCAGCCACATTCTTCCTCTGCGTGTGGCGGAAAATGCTATGGCTCCGTTGGCAACAAGTAAAGAAGGGATCGCATACCTCTCTCTTTCTCTCCTCAGGGTGGTCAAAGGACAAAGGCACCAGACAGTGGCAGGTACCCCGGGGGGGGAAAAGAGGGAGGGTGGTGCAAGTAGTCCTCAGAGTGAGGGTGAGCGGGGTCTTTCTGGGTCTTCAGAGCTTGCTTGTTTGGACTGGAACATGGCACTTGCCCAAGGTGAGAAGAACTCCTATGGATAATGCACATGAAAACCAGCATGCGCAGCATGAGAAGCCAGATACAACATGAAGTTGTACAAATCTGTGATTCGAGACTTGCTGCTCCAGCTGGATGTGCATAAATCTATGGGGTGTGATGGGATTCATCCCAGGCTACTGAAAGAGGTGGCCGATGTCATCGCAGGATCTCTCTCCGTTATTTTTCAACCGTCTTGGGAGTCTGGAGAGGTCCCAGTTAACTGGAAGCTGGCAAATGTTGTCCCAGTTTTCAAGAAAGGTAAGAAGGAAGACCCTGGTAATTACAGGCCTGTTAGTCTCACTTCAGTGCCTGGTAAAATTACGGAGAAGGTTATCCTCGGAGTTACTGAAAAATACTTAAGAGACAACGCAGTCGTTGGTCATAGCCAGCACAGGTTCACAAGGGGAAAGTCCTGCTTGAACAACTTAATTTCCTTTTATGACAAGGTCACCCACCCAGTTGACCAAGGGAAACCAGTAGATGTGATGTTTTGGGATTTTAGCAAAGCTCTTGATACTGTCTCTCACAGTATCCTTCTGGATAAACTGCCCAGCACACAGCTAGATGAGTCCATAATACATTGGGTGAGCAACTGGCTGACGCGTCGACCTCAAAGGGTTGTAGTAAATGGGGTTACATCAGGCTGACAGCCAGTCACCAGTGCAGTTCCTCAGGGCTCAATTTTAGAGTCAGTGCTCCTTCATGTTTTTATAAATCATATGGATGCAGGAATCCAATGTCCATTAAGTAAGTTTGCTGACGATATTAAACTAGGAGCTGTGGACTCCCTCGAGGGTAGAGAGGCCTTACAGAGAGACCTGTATAGACTAGAGAGCTGGGCAATCACCAACCGTATGAAATTTGACAAGAACAAGTGCAGGTTTCTCCGCCTGGGAAGGGGTAATCCTGGTTATACATACAAACTGGGGGGTGAGAGGCTGGAGAGCAGCCCTGTGGAAAGAGAGCTGGGGGTGTGGGTTGATGGCAAGTTAAATATGAGTCAACAGTGTGCCCTGGCAGCCAAAAGGGCCAACAGTGCCCCAGGGGGCATCAAGCACAGAACAGCCAGCTGGTTGAGGGAGGTGATTGTCCCACTCTGCACTGCACTGCTGCGGCCCCACCTCGAGTCCTGTGTGCGGCTTCAGGCACCTCAATGTAAGGACATCAAACTACTAGACCATGTGCAGAGGCGGGCAGCCAAGATGGTGAAAGGTCTCGAGGGCAAGACTTACAAGGAGTGGCTGCGGTCACTTGGTTTGTTCACCTCGGAGAGGAGGAGGCTGAGGGGTGACCTGATCGCAGTCTACGACTTCCCCAAGGTGGGAGCGGAGAGGGAGGTGCTGATCTCCTCTCTGGTGACCAGTGATAGGAGATGAGGAAACGGAATGAAGCTGCGTCAGGGGAAGTTCAGATTGGACGTTAGGAAAAGGTTGTTCCCTGGGAGGGTGGTCGGTCACTGGAACAGGCTCCCCAGGGAACTGGTCATGGCACTAACCTGTCGGAGTTCAAGTTGCATCTGGATGACGCTCTTAGTCATACCGTTTAATTTTAGGTAGTTCAGCAAGGAGCAGGGAATTGGGACTCGATGATTCTTATGGGTCCCTTCCAACTTGAGATATTCTGTGATTCTATGAAATATTTAGACCATGTCATGTAAGCTGCATTTTGTTTCCTAATCAGTTGGGCAAGGTAGGTGGGAATCTGTTTCTTCAGTGTGCTGTAGAGGAAAGAGAGAGGTATTTTGGTAGCCAGAGCATCCCTTTGTCCCAGGCACTGTCCTTTCTTGGACTCCTAGCTGCAGCTACAGCTCCTCCTCCCGGGCAGCCCCGGCTTGGTTAGCCGTGTTTTGTACCCTTTTTCACTGCCCCTCCTGAGGCTTGCAGGGAGCTACTGACGCTAGCACAAGAATGGCCTAGAGCTTTGTAGCAGCCAGCAGCAGCTGGAGTTTATGGGATATTTAGGTGGCAAATCATACCTTGCGTTTTATTGACTAGTTCTGTCTAGCACGCCAGCTTTGTGCTATGGTGCATCCCCCGGGTTACTCCACATGGTAATAAAAGTATGTGCTCTATCTTGTACATGCTAATTTTAAATTATGTTTACACAGTGCATGAATGTGAATCAATTGAAGCGTGACATTCCTATTTCAGGGTAGAAATAGCTAGTCAATATGAGCTGATATTATTGATTGGGCTGTTTGCGTGTCTGTTATGCAAACCGTACAGTTAATGAATATCAATATACAAGACTGCTGAAATATTTTATAGTCAAAAGCATGGAGAGTTCGCTGAACATGGAAAGCAGTCTCCCATGTTGGAAGGTAGCTGCCAATATTTTGGTACAATAGATTCATCTGTTATCTAAAGTATATATAAAAAAATGAAATGTGAAATACTCTGTCTTAAAGGGAAAACATGAACATATGCTTCACAGTACACTTCTGACATGTGGTGTCTCACACTCCAGAGCAACTTTTTTTTTCCTAACATCGGATGCAGAGCTGGTGTTACAGCTATGGAGTTTCCAGGCAGACGCAGAGGCACGGTGGAGACTCTCTTCTATCTGTACTCTACTGTATTGCACTGCTACCTCCTCCGACGTCGGCAGACCTTCTCCTGCCCTGTCCTCAGTGGTCTGAGATCCCAAGCAGTTGCTCTGGTTCTTGCCTTTAAAACTTGTTCTAATCAGGTACATGTTCCAAGGAGACAATTAGGATTGAACAGCAATTAGGAATGGATAATATGTCATTATTGTAAATCAGGATTACTAAGCATTCACATCATCGTAATTACAATATTTGTAAAAGAAGAGACCAAATCTACGGCTGGTAAGGGAAAATTAAGACTAATCATAAGCCAATTGTTAGCTTTATAACATGGCCCCTGCAGCAGTCGTGGGGTACAGCTGGGCTGTCTCGGGAGCAGACCAGGGACAGAGCTTTGACACTGGAAGCTGTCATATGGCTCCGTGCTCTCCGAGACGTGATGTAGAAGGATTAGTCGGTCCTTCCTTACTAACACAGATTGACTGTGCTGACTGGGGCGCTGGGGATGACTGCAGCACAGGCACTAAGTCTACTGTTTGTAAGGAATAAACCCCTCTGTTTTGCTTCTCTTCTTCCCCCAGTCTGTGAATATGTCTACACACGCCCCGAGCAAACACGAGCTTACTTCCCTGATGCTGTACCCTTAGGGGAAGCTATGTAGCCATGGTAATGTGTTGCCAACATACAGCAACAAAAATTTGATTCTCAGCAAGGCTTATTAGCTTGGGCCCGGCTTTATGCAAGTGTGGCCGTCTAGCTTTCATTCAGAGCTCACTTGCTTCTAGCTAACTCCACGTGTGGGCAGAGTAAGATAACAGTATTGAAAATGCCATGTAGAAACAACTGAGTTCCTCGTAGTTTTTAAAAACATAATGTTCTTTTAACACTTCAATTTGAGAGTGTGTGATTAAGTCAAAAGGAAGCAAACTGATTAATCAACTCTCCCTGTTTAGAATGGGATTCCTCCTAGAAAAGCTGCTTGGTTTATATTTTAGGGCTCCTTATACAAAATCAGTCATCCAAATGCTGTCATTTTTTTCTGAATCTAAGACGGCATTTTATGGTCTTGAGATGAACTTCCCATTGCTTGCAAATAGGCTAATACGGTTCCAGGCACAAAGTACCAGGAGACTGATTTTTTTTGTCTTGACGGCAATATGGGAAGAATAATAATGAAGTGCTATATACGCACTAAGCTACATAGTGTCTGCAGCTCAGTCTGCACTGGAAAATAAGAACTACCTGCTTGGGAACAAAAAGCTTTTGCCCCCATCCATAAGGGGACAGAACATTGCCCCTGTGAAGCATAGCTGGGGAAGCTGACATAAGGGCCACCAGCCTTTATTTTTGTCTCTCACTGAACAAATGAAGTTAAAAATGCAGAATGGTGCTGTAACTATCTAAATTCATAGTCACAAACTCTAATATTCTTCCACGTTGCCTGCCTTGGTTATTAAACCTTTCTGGAAGATCAAGGAACAGACATTGTGATTTTTATCCAATGTGCTATGATGAACCTGAAGAATATGGAAGAAATTTTGAATTCTCCCTTGGCACTACTTCATCTAACTTCATCTAACTTCATCCCAATGATTTTATATTTAAAATCTGAACTCCGCTTTCTTTTCTACTTTCAATCTGTCTCATTAATACCATTCATTTGACCTATGCTATGACTTTCTGTAAAGACCATATTGTAGAATTATTAAATATAAATGCCTTTGCCTTATCGGGCTTATCAACATATTGGAGGGGGAGTTTTTTATCTTTCTTGAAGAAAAAGGAATTGCTGTTTTTAAAGTTGGATAGTTTTTTCACGTTTAGGGTAAGTTTATTTTTTTTAGAGTGAGGGGGTATTCCAGTTAGTGGCAGAGTGTTACAGTGATTAGTTACCCTATATCAAATGCATTCCTTTGTTTACCACGGCCAAACTTTTTTTATCTGCATGTAAAAACAATTTCATCTGAAGTGGCTGCACTTGAAAGGCGTTGGCTGCTTCAACAAAATACTTCTTATGGATTTAATGTTGATTGTCCATATTACCTTCAAGATCATCTCATTAGATAGCCCACAGTAAATACAGTAGTCTGGGGTATTTTCTCTTTCTAAGAGACAGTCCTCTGAATACTTTAGATGACATTTCATTGGAAAATGGTGTTAAGTTTTGAGGCACAACTTTCTCAGAGCACCAAAACCATAAGGAGGTTGCTAGTAACATTTTTCTAACACTTTCTCTTTCTCTTTCTCTTTCTCTTTCTCTTTCTCTTTCTCTTTCTCTTTCTCTTTCTCTTTCTCTTTCTCTTTC
>JAVKLA010000027.1:7195678-7211917 GCA_034782735.1 Sagittarius serpentarius
GATTCTCTCCCCCATCCCACTGGGTGGGGGGGGAGTGAGTGAGCGGCTGCGTGGTGCTGAGTTGCTGGCTGGGGTTAGAACCACGACATCCACGTACATGGCAGGCAGGCTTATAGGTTAGCCACTTGGTAGTTTTGCAAGTGTGTATATGTTCTCTGCTCTGTTAACTGAGATTGGTACACTTGGTGTCATTAGTCACGAACTTCCCCCTGAAAAGAACAGATGCTACTACTGAAAAAAATCAGATCTTTGAAATATTTAAAAGCATCTCTTTTGATGATTAATACACTTCTGAGAACGCATATGATTAATCATGCTTGTGTTGCTTCAGTGTATGAGACACCCAGATATTCTGCCACTGTCATCCGCTGAGAGCATAACTCAGGGAAAGAGGCCAGAAAGAGTTACAGGCTGTTCCTTCTTTGAGGTGACTCAACCAGAGATCAGTAGTAGTGTCTCAGAGCTCCTCCACACAATGTCCATGGCTAACAGCCCTCAAGGGACCCCTGACCAGCCAGAAATGGCTGGATCACCACAGCGATGTGGCCCCGTCCCTCCCGCCCTCGGCCCAGGAGCGATGCTGGAGGAGCAGGCAGGAGAGCCGGGCGCTGGCGGTGCTAAGCCGGGGGTCTGCGGGGAAGCCCCTGCCCTGGGAGGCTTCTCCAGCTGGGGAGGGTGTCCTGCAGCTTCGAGAAATACAACAGGTAATAACAGTCATAACATGAGGAGGGGGAACCAACAGGCAGAAGGCTTTTCAATTCATTGCCATACATTAGACTGTAAGAGCTTATTTTTCCTGTGTGCTTAAGCACATAAATGGGTGGTCTGCTTTATGAAGTTTGAGACAGCCAGCGGATTGCTGTTCTGAATTGCATTTTGTTTTTAAAAGAAAAGCAAAGTCTTCCTCAGAATGTGGTTGTGGCGACAGTTGCTTAGATCGCTGACCTTACTGAAGTACGGAGTTCAACAAAACGGACAGCGCTGCACCGCAACAACCGACCCCGGTTTCTGCAAACCCCATCCGACCGCTTCTGTTCACAACTCCGTCTACACTTCTCATGTTTAGGCAGATGGACTGTGTGTGCATGCCTGTTAGTACGGGTAACTGTGCATTTTGGATTGTTCAACTGAGCGACAAAAATTCAGAAATTTAAAAGTTAGAAGTTCCTTCTGTTTTGCACCAAGAGAATCCCAATACGATTAGCAGATGAGTACTCCAGGAGTAGCTTAGCCGTGTTCCTTCGTGGGGAAGGGAATGACTCTTATCTGGACTCACTTTCTGTGTGCTGTGTATGTTTGCAACGGCAATTATTTTATATGCATTTTTTCTTCCTTGTGGAAAGGAAAACCTGCAGTCTCTTGCCCCCTGCAGTTTTTAGTGAATACTGTACATAAATGATTTATTTCTTTCTTTAGAGAGGGCTTCGCTCTGCACGGCATCTGTCACCTTGGGATTTCCCCCTCCCCCTCTTGCAGAAATGTAGCTTGAAGCTCTTTGACTCAATCTGAGCAAAACTCAAAGTGGTTTGTATTAATTCCATCAAGCTTCATCTACTCTTTAACATTCTCTTTCATCTGGTGAGGACCTTCATTAATATGCACTGTTTGTGATTAAGGTAGCACTTACAGGACCATCACAGGATAATGTGCAGATTAGTACACTTCAGAAATATTGCCCTGTCATTCATCCATGAAATTCAGATTCCTAGAGTTGAAAAAAAAAATTAAAATAATAAAAAAGTCTTTTTGAGTCACTTTTTTATTTTTAATCAAGAAAAGTCATGCTAATAATTGCCCTCGAACACGCGATCTCTTCATTTGTTGTGGCAGGGAGTGGGCAATGAGACAAGCTTTCAACTGAAAGATGGGGCAACACATAAGATGGATCAAAAAAGCTAACCTATCAAAAGTCAGAAACTCAGTGGGATGCTAGGGTCCATTGCTGGTAGCTCTTCTTAAGGGGAGAAATAACCGTGTTACACTAGGTACCACATGTAGTAACTGTCAGCAAACGCTGTGAATTGTGAGTTTTATTTTTTATTTTTTAAACAAATTTAAAGTAGCATTCTGAAATGGAGCCATCAGGTGAACTTCTGTGTAAAGGCCAAGGAAATGCAGTTGCTGGTGTGAGATAAAAGACAAAAATAAAATGGGTAACAGGACAGAGAAACTTTGGAAGTAGATGATGTATCAAAGCAAAGAACAGAGGTCGATGAGGAAGAAGATTAAAGTAGAATAGGAAAAGTAGTCAGAGGAGGTCTCAAGTGAAAGCTGTTGGAGGGTAAACTACATGTTGCCAAGAAGGAAGTCTTTGAATCATTAAATACACCTAGTGTAGTGATGCCTTTTCCAATGGTCAAAACTGCTCCCACTGAATTGAGTACAAAGATTTCAACAGATGCAAAACTGAGCCTACAAAGAGCCTACAAAGAGCGTCACCGCTGGAAATGGCAGGTGTCACCTGCTGGGACTTTGCTGATCACAAAGAAGAGCTGGAAAACTGTTTCCAACACAAAGCACAGGCAGCTCAGCCGTGCACGGCTCATGGGAACCCCCTTTTCCAGGCATGCCGTTGCCAGAGGACCTGGTGCCAACCACAGGGGCCTGGGACTCCAGTGGGGAGATGAGGAGGTACGCAGGGCAGCTCATCGCACGCATGCAAAATGCTTTGGTGTATGATCATGGCTGGGTGTCTTGCAGGGAGAGACATCAAAAAGAATGGGAAGATAGGAGGCTTATGAGCACATCAAAGTGGAAGGTGCTGTGAATATGCCTGCACTGAGGTTGAAAGCACGATCACTTTTTTACTGAGCAGAATACAGAGAACCTAACTTTATTTCAGACTAAAGTAATAATACTTACTTCAGTTATTTAGCAATACAGTTCTGTGCCATGTGGAGGCCACAGCAAAGGATCAAGGCTGGGATGTGGGAACACGTTTGTAAGAAGAGAGTTTTCAGAAGTGTGGTGACATAAATTGCAGTTGAACCAAGAAACCAGGGAAGAAAGAGCTTCATGTGAAGAGGAGCACCCTTCTATATGGGATTTTTTTTTTTTTCCCTGGCCATTGTGCCTATAAAAGGATAACCCTGGCTTTACAGAATGGCCCATCCTTTCTGCCGGAGGTGGGGATGGCTGCAAGGGTGGAAGGAACTGGTGGCTCAGAACTCCAAAGAAGGTTGAGACCTAGCCCTTTCCCTGTTCAGCAGGAGTGTTAAAACGTGTTGGGCAGATGGACAAGTTCCAGAATACTGACCTGGAGCAGAAAGGAGAACAAAAGAGAAATGACTAAGAGGATGAGATCATCTGTAAGCAACAGACAAAAGTGGGGCTCTACTGGGACCTTGCAGGTCCGTGCTGACCCACAGTTTAAATGCCTTCTCCTGCATGTGGACAGGTGCGTGGAGCCTGACCTCTCTCACTGCGGATGGTGAGAGATGGGCTGGAGATGTGCTTTGTGCTGCATGTGGGCACAATGATGCGTTGAGCTGGAAACCATTTACAGGGGCCTTTGTGGCTGAGGGGGCTAGGAGAAAAGGAGGGAAAGTGAAACAGATATGGCATGAGAAGTAGAAAAAGCAAGATGTTGAAAGTTAGGGAAGAACAAAAGCTGTGGGAGCTATGGCTGGGGTTTCTCTTCTCAGACCATATGGACCATGTGGAACTGGGAATTACTTTTCCCTTACTGCCCTTAACCCCCAGTGTCTGTGTTTGTGCAAAGTATCATTTATGGGGCAATGCCATAATTTTTATAAAGACAGTGTAATTTGCATATCACATTTGCATTATATTGCTTATTTGCATAGCAATCCTACTTAGTTTCTCCTGCCGCATTTAAAAATTTCAGATAAGTTATAGCTATAAGCAAATGTTGAACATTTAGTAACTATTAGCTTCGCTAAAACCACTATTTAATCATGGGACCTTGTACTATTTGTTCACGGCAGGAATATTAGCAAATGCTTGCAGGATGTGCAGAAACAGTAGCAGAAGGCATCAGGAAAAGTTTTCAGAGTGAAAACTAGGTACTGGTTTTAGGGTCTTCAAAAAAACCGTGTTGGCGGTGGATAATGGTTGGTGTTGAGGAAGAGGGAGAATCGCTGTGATATCATTAGACCCTCTGCTTCAGAAGCTACTGGCAGTGAGGGGGCAGAGAAGGAACCAGGTTTAAGGAATTGCTTTCTGCAGGTAAAGGGAGCTGCAGTCGTGAAGGGGGACCGGGGAGCGGAGTAGAGTAGTGAAGACTTATTTCTGCTTATGAGGATGACGACCAGTCCAAAGAGGGGAAAGGAACTGTCACAAATTTCTGTGTGGGGAGGGAGTGCACCGCTGGCCTGAGGCGGGTAAGGGCCTCCAAGGAGCTCTAGGTAGTATGTGGGACTCTATCAAGGATTGTGTATTCTTGGTGATAGAAGAATGGTATATCCTGACTTTATTCAAATTGATTTTTGTTTGAATCTTGCAGTACTGCTGAAAGCAGTACCCACTCTGGGGGTTGCTGTCTGCCTCAGAAACAGAGCAGGTTGCTGAATGAGAGAAGCATGGTTATGTCCTATCATGGAACTGGGTAGCTCCTCCGTGAATCGCGCCATTTCCCACTTGGAACTGGGGCACGCAATAGCAAAGGCTGTTCTGATGAAAAATGTAGACAGATACCTTCACTCTTTTACTTCTCTCATCAACCTTCCCCTCCCCTGTCTTTTTTGCCAGTTACTCCCTCATCTGTTTTATTCCCTCTATTGTCCCTATCTCGGGTCTCACACACAAAGCCTGAGCTGCTTCAGTATAGGAAGAAGGGATTGGAGTAACAAGGGGTTTGAAGAAGCAAAATACAAGCCAGAGAAAAAATCTTCATTTGAAGAAGGAGTGCCGTATCGGTTGTCTCGTGTAGTGTTCTTGTTCAGTGAAATTAACTGTACAATCCCATAATTAATTCCTTTTTCTTGCAGTAATATAAATTAGCATATAACACAGATGATAAAGCGAAGAGGCAGTGGTTGGTATTTTGCCTTCAGCAGTCAGCAGTGCAATATGTTAAGGCATCAAATTGCCTATGTGCTGCAGATCATTTCTCCCTTCAAAAAAAGGTGCCCACCATTAAGGCACTAGCAAAGAAAAATGAGCCAGGCGTTTAAGGCAAAGGGGCAGTGCTTCAAATGTAGGTTTTATGCTGCTAAAGAGATCCATAGTGCTGTGACCAAAATCCCATTAAATGGAACACTTTCTATTTAAATCTTCCCATGACATGTTTCTGGTATTACTGTACCAGGGAGGCACATAGCTGTCAGGCTGAAAGGCTGCTCTTCTTTCCTTCCTTGACTGGCTCTGCGGACTCAGGCTGTCACTTCCAGTCCAGGATCTCAGGCTAAAAGTGCTCAGTTTCTGGGCTGAACCACCCCTTAGCTCTGACTGCCGCTGAACTCCTTAACTCGCCTACCTCACCCAGCGAGACATTAGCAACTTAATTCTCAGGTAACAAAACTCAAGACCTCACAAGGGAAACTGCGATGCTGTTACCCATTCCCCGAGCCTCCGTGGGTCATCCGCTTTGCTGTGTCCCTCATGGGATGAACTCCAGCATAGTGTTACTGGTGGGTGCCTTGCCTGTCCTTCTCTGCTGGTGGAAAGGCCCCCGGCAGCGTTAACCAGGCCAGCACTGACTGGTCAGGGATAACTCAGAGGAGAGGTTTTTGGCTGCTGCTTTTGCAGTCACCCTTTGGGCATTCGAGGCATGGCTTCTGACCTGCGCAGACAAGGGTTTCCCATCACGCAGGGCAGCAAACTGGGGTGAGTTACCATCAAAGTCAGCGTTCATCCGCTGTTGGCATCTGGCGTTATCTGAAACACACACTTAGCTTTCTTTCAAGGGCTGATCCCAGCGTCTTGGATACACTTAACGCTGGCTTACATTAAATGCTTGTTGTTAAATGCTTTTAATAATCCCAAGTGCAGTGTATACAGAGTGGTGTGCAGAGCTGGTTCAGAGAAGCAGAGAAACAGATGCTTGGCTGAATCTTAATAGATGGTCATCCCAAGCTCCCCAAATATTGATGATGTTAGAAACAATGGTATAACAGAAAGAAGGAACGTAAATGATAAACTAAAGTCTAGGAGTCTGGCTTTGTCCGCTGACAGGCTAATGGGCAATGCAGAAGTCTGAATTAATATTCATCTCTTCTGGGGGTGAACGGGACTCCAGCATCCTTCCTGATGCTTGTCACATGAGAAGTAAACTTGGCTAAAATCTCCCCAAACCCACATTCCCAAATAAGCTAAGGGAAGGACAGGTTAAAATATAGTATCTGTCAGGTAACTGAGCCCATGCTTTGTTGCAAGTATTTTTTAATCATTTTCCTGGCCAATATGACTATTTATCAAAGCTCTCTTTTGTTTAAGCAAAGGCTTGCTGCCTCACAGGCTGTCTGCTTGGTCCTGCAGTGCAGCCATTATGCTGAATTTATGACACAAGAGTAATTACTGTGCCAAACACAACCAACTGCTGTTTAAAAAAGAACCCCCCCCCCGCCCCAAAATCCAAGAAACAAAACCACTGGATTACGCCTAACAATGCAGAATTAGATGGTAGAGGACGGGGAAGCTTTATTCAAGCACTAATGTTCACCAGACTAGCAGGGACACTGGAAATGAATGGCAGAGTAAGTAGCATGTTGAGTAAATGTCTCCTCCAAGTTTGGTCCATTGTAAGAGCCCTCCTCAATGTACAGTGTTGCCACAGTATAAGGCACACAGAGAGCCAAATGCTCACTTAGACTGAACAAAAGCCTGTCTCCTGCTGTTGCTTAATGCTGTAACTTTTATTAGCAGCAAGTGACAGCAGTTTAGCCTCCCTTCCTTTTTCTAGATGATTACATTCTTAAGCCGATTGACTGTGTTGACTAAAGGCAGCTGTTGATCCACACTCTTTCCTCTTAAACACACAATGGCACACGAAGAAAAGAAATGCCAGGTTTTGTGTGTTCAGGATAAGCTTACGATTTTGATTGCCTGAACAGAGGTGAAAAATTGGTTGCTGTATCAGGAGCCTGAGATCCTTAAGGGCGCAGTTTCCACATGCCTATCAAAAGTGGGTGGGACCGCTCTGACTTTGGGAGCCCAAAACTGAGCATCCCTCCTAAGGTCCCTTTCCCTTCCCTCTTGCCCTAGACATGGGGAAAAAGACGGGGAAGGGGAACACAGTAATATTATGTATTTGGTTGCATGTGGGCCACTAAGTCGCTAACCTTATAAAGGGAAAACCCTACCAGGAAGAGGGAGGATTAGTGAATCAAATATAAATGCAGCCTGCAGTCTTTATACAGAGTTAAATGTACATGTGTAAACGGAAAGTTTTTGCTTTTTTTTGTAGTGGTTGTTAATACCTACATCTGTTTCCACCCCCAAGTCCAGTGCTTTGCTCCACGCTCAGAAGACCTTCAGGACATCCAAAGTGGCAGCTGTCTTTTTTCCTAAGGCTTAGAGATGCAATACCCGGGCATGGGGATGTGGATGGTGTTGAACAGCTAGTTCACTGAACTTGCAAGCCATCCTTTGAGCTTGTGAATAGCACTACTATAGGGGATGGCATCAGGAAAGGATTCCTCATCACCGCAAAATAGCTAAAAAGCCAGTTCTTGGAGAGGCACTCCCTTTTAAGTAACCTGTCTGTCTGCATTGGCACAAACTTTTACCCAGGAGGAAAGATGACAGTGGAAGTGGCATTGCAGCTATAATTACCCAAGTAAGCTTTTTTCCCAAGGAAAACATGTCTTAGATATCACCTTATCTGGTGCAAATTAATGAAGAAAACCAGTCTCTTTCTGCAAAGATTTAGAAGACAAATTTCCTGGGTCAGCCTCTGTTGGCTGCAATGCACAGTAAATACATCAGTTAAAGGTCTCAGGAGAGGTTGATCTAACAAGAAGGCTCTGGCTGCCGTCTTACCTCAGGTGAGAGGCAATTCGCTATTGAAAGGAACATCCACGAGCAAGTCCTCATTTGCAAAAAGAAAACACAAGTGAAGAAAGTGGGGTATTTCTCGTGCACAAACCAGTGAGGCAAAGTGGCTGCAGTAAAAAGCATCTAACCACAAAATTCAGGTCTGCACTTTCCTCCCTGACAAAACTGTGGGCTATCTGCTTAGGAGCCTCTCTAGCTAATACGAAAACACACACTGAAAAATTGCTCCAGGTGAAATTGAACTGAATGCAGCCAAAATACGATCACAGCTTTTAAAGGGATGGTCATGTGGGAAAAAATATTTTGACATCTCAAAGTGGAGTTTTCAAAATTGGTTAAAGCAAAAGGTACTTTTCCTACTGGGAAACTGTGCCATCTGTTTTACTGCTTTGGAAGCTGCAACAGGAAAATGTTCCTTTTGTTGTGCTCCTTCTTCCTAGAAAGAAAGACCAAACAGCAAACGAGAAATGCTGGCGTCCTTATTATCTTTTGCTCCTCTCCCTCTACACATACTTAAGCTCCCATTCATATCTTTGTGACATAAAATGATTTATGCAGCTGAAGTATTGGCCAGACGTACCACTTGTAAACTGCTGGAAAAGCTGCTTGAGTCTGCCTTGTGCAGTGTGAAAATGGATTTATGCACAGTGGAAGAACTTAACAGGGATGACAATTTGATAACTGACATTGTTACGGTAGTTTAGTAAGAGAAGAAAACCTAGGCTAGATCTCAAAAGCTTGACTAGACATAGATAATAGCTCACTGGTAAACCATATCCTGAGGAATGAAAGTGCTGCCAGTGTGCTGTCAAACAGGGAAATTCTACTCAATAGTAGCACAAGACGCACGAGGGAAGCAAGTGTCTTTCCAGGTGGTAAGAGAAGTATGAGTGTGGGTCTGAGTTGGAATAAAATGGTTGAAAGGGTCAGAGTCCAATGGAGTTAGCACTAAGGAATGGAAAGATGCTTTATTTTTGTGAACATGGCAGAAAGTCGCTTGTTTTAGAATAGTCCATCAGCTGTTACCTCAATCAAAAGAAACTCAAGCTGACTTACAGCAGCCTGTGTAGAATATCTCTGTTAAAGCTGCTTCTCAGTGGTGAGCTATTGCTTTCCAAGAATCTAGCCTAAACCAGCAGCTGTACTTTTCAGGTAGGGATGGTGTCTTTTACATGATCGTTCTGCTCTCTTGACTAGGACAAACCAGAAAATAATTATGGCTTCAACTGAAGCTAAAACACAAAATGAAGTGGCTCGTCTGGACACCAGGGCACAGGAGCCGAGTACGCAGTACTTACCCAGGCCACACTGACCTGGGGTGCACCTCTTGTGTTTAAACACACCACCTCCCTTTCCTCCTCGCCCCTTTCCAAGCTGCAGATTGTGCTGCCCCTGTGAATGTACACACATCGGTAGTCACTTCCATGTGAAACAAAAATCCCCATGTAGACAGAAACATCTATTTCATCGCTCAGAAAAAGCTGGATCTATTTATTTTGGTTATCTCTACCAGTAGGTGTCATGATACAGCAACCTGTGAAAATTCTTGGTGTAGTAGGAGATAAAGTGGTTAAAGAAACACTAATAATTATGGAATTTTATTTAAATTATTGGGTGTCAGTGGTTAAAAGGGTGGTTAATTTTGCTAGATGCTACCACCCAGACATTAGTCTCCTTGTTTTAGGTGCGCTGCAAATGAAAACCTCTGTCACTGCCCCAAAATTTTCTTTTTGATGTCTGTGTAATATACATGTTTCTCTTGTTGCAGGAACTGTACCTGCTCTTCAGTGGGACACACTAATAGTGGGGTGGATAAGTGACTGAGGAGTGACATCCTCTGAAGAAATTCATGATAACCTCTCCTTTGAAGAGAGCGATTCAAAACAAATGCCACACACATTTGCTATATTTAAGAGCTGTCCGCCTCGATGTTTTTGTCGCACACCAAAGAACACTCACAGCCATGTCCATTTTTGTGACGATCCTGGTTCCATCCTTCTGGGGGGAAAAAATCAAAGCAAGCCGCTAGTCTGAGAAATTAACTAAAAGTAATGGTAATACGTCAGGTAGTCAGTCAGGTTCCTGGGCTAACTAGGGTCATCCCCGTTCAGTAATGTTGCTGTGCCCTATTGAAGTTGCAGTTACAAATGTGAAAACATCATAGCAAAGTATAACTCTACCTGCCTGTGACGCTTTTTCCCGGCTCTTCCCTCCTGCTAGGAGGATGATGAAACATAAAAATACTTTAAATAAGCGTGAAAGAATGTCATATTAATATCCACATCCCAGAGTGGGGTAAATGACCAGAGAGTGGGGGGAAATGTTTTAGCACAGGCAAACCTGTATTCACGGAGATGAGCTGCTGCAAATTACAGTTATGACGGGTGCTTGCTTTCCCCTTCCCCATACCAAGCCTGCAGAGCAGCAGGCATTCTCAGCTCTCACCGACGTCCATGCAAGCTGAGGCTACGAATGCCAGATAGCGTTTCATTTTCAAGCCTTTGCCTGTACAGACAGGTTTCAATTTAGAAGAATAAATTAGCGGTGTTTTAAAGTTTGATCCAATTGCTGGCCTGATCACTTCTGAATATGTCTCCTGCTCCCGATGAAAACATCTGTTAAAATGTTTTTAGTTTGGGTGGGTTTTTTTCTTTTTTTTCTTTGTTTATCTTAGCCCTTTAAAGATTGTGGTTGCAAAAAAAACCCCCACCATGTTAGATGAAAGGGCCTGTTACTGCTCAGTGAGGGAAGAAAAACTGGAGTGTAATATCTTATTAGAAATGTATAAACCCTCCTTTTTCTACCCTTGCTTCATGTTCTCAGCACAGTTCTTGCTCTAAGCTCTAGGGATCATGTAAATCCGTTCTAGGTATTTTTGATGATTTTTGCAACCCATATTTTGAAGCTGCTCCTGTGTTTTTAAGGCATTTGCGTTCACAACTGAATTTCTAGATTCTTAAAGGGTTAATATGAGAAAGTAAATGGAGTTTCATTAAATGGATTCCTCAGGACAGATGGAAGCAAAAATATTTAAGAACACGCATTGCCCTTCAGTGAAAACACCAACCCTACAAATTCAGTAAAGAAGCCAAACGAGAGTGTAAGAACAAATATAGCATGAGGTTAAGAAGGCACCATGGAAGTGTACAGGGTTAACCACGAGGACCCCATGAGTGACCTTTAGTCAGGCAAGACTTGACGGAGCATTTTAGCTCAGCCTCACCAAACGCTTCTGCATCTCTGACTTGGAGGGTCTGATCACCCAAGTCTTGCTTGAAAGCTGGATGTAACACAACACTGCGATAAGCACTGCCATCCACAGAACAGAATCAAAACTGCTTAATTGTTAATAAAACTTCTTTCGTTTGACAAGTGTGGGCTTTACACAGCACACCTCCACCATGTCATATTGTCATTCTTGAAGGAAATAAGACAAGTTCACTACATTATTTTGGTATCTCAAAATACCTTGGGCAGAAGCCTGGTCTCTGTTGAATTCCTACCATAAATACACTTACTTTAAAAACACTTTGGGAAAAGAGAAGGCAGTGACACAGGAGCCAGTCTTGGCAATACTTACCTTAAACCATATTCCTAATTACACAAGTGTTTCTCAAACAGGGAGAAAAGCAGCTACCCTCTTCTGGGGACCCTTCCAGGGACTGATTTTCAAAACTGCTGCTGCTCAGCAGCTTGTAAAAACAGAGGTCTGGTTGTTTGGTGCCAGACTGGGCCAATTTTTCACTTGTCTCTACTTTGGCCTTGGTTTCAAAGCAATATTCTCACATAAAGCAACAGTGAAATATCCACAAGGAGAAGCTACCACAGTGTACCTGCTTGTCTCGAATAACGACCCCTTCAGAGCGGTTTACCATTTATTAGTGTTCACACTGAGTCTACTACTTGCCAACTAAATTTTACAAGTGAACATTAGCAAATTAGCTAGCAGGTTTCAGTGGGTGAACACAGATTGTTTTAGCTGCGTATCTTTCTTAATGTTTTAGTTGCAGTTACAACTGAAATTTCACCTTGTCATAATGGCACGCTGTTCGTGAAGTTTGCCAAAGCCTGAACCAGGCAAAGCTATGGCTTAGGCGAATGCTTCTCATTTTTATAAAGATTTTCTAAGCTCTTAGCCTGAAAGCTGCTCTCTGTTCAACAAGTGCCATCCCTTTTCTCATTCAAGAGTGGCCTCGACATGTTATTTGCAGCCTGGGACAGGATCTGCATCGGTTGAACTGTAGGTAAGTCTTTCTAATAATTCACTAATATAAATTTAGTGAACAAAATGTTGACAAGTAGAGTAAACTGTGCCCACTCAAAATGTTTTGAGTCTTGACTCAAGTAACTTAAGACAAACAGATCTGGATCTGCAGAGTCCATTCAGGGCTTGGTGCTCACCAGGGCACTATAATGCTTACTGATTTCTTTCACTGTATTGTGTCATTCACACTGTATTACCATAACAATGATGTCCTCTTATTGGTGGGGAGCAATAGAAGGCCAATAAAAAATCAGTACCTCTGTTAGTATTCTCATTCTCCCTCACAGAAGAAAAGAAGAAAGTGGCCTTTTATAGTGACTAGGCTGGGCAGATGGCCCTTTTTAAGCAAAGAAGATCAATTTTCACTTCTTTACTTCATAAAAATATACCATCTAGCATGATGTACGGAGTGACAGCTAATAACCACATTTCTCTCTCAATTTCTTGATAATAGAATTCTCTTTCAAGTTCTAAAATATCAGTCTGAAGTCCCAGTGACAGTGATAGAAGAAACTGCCACTGGAAGGTTTTTCTGAACTGCTGAAACATTCCCAAACTGCCCACAATACCTGAGCCATAGCATTTCACAGAGATTTTCCACAAACCCTTCAGCCCAGAAATATTGGGAATGCAATGACCAGCCAAAAGGCCATCGCAAATGAGAGGTTTTCTACAGCATCACACAGTACTCGTAACAGCCTATTCCTATGCATACTGTAGTAATGGGTCAAGACATTGATACATCTGGGATGCCATCCAGAGGGACTTTGACACGCTTGAGGAGTGGCCAATGTGAACCACATGATGTTCAACAAGGTCAAGTGCAAGGGCCCGCACCTGGGTCGGGACAATTCCCACCATCAATACAGATTGGGGGATGAATAGATTGAGAGTGGAGAAGGACGTGGGGATACTGGTAGATGAAAAATAGGACATGAGCCAGCAATGTGTGCTTGCAGGCCAGAAAGCCAGTCATATCCTTGGCTGCCCAAAAAAAAAGGTATGGCCAGCAGGTCAAGGGAGGTGATTCTCCCTCTCTACTCTGCTCTTCTGAGACCCCACTGCATCCAGCTCTGGAGTCCTATGCACAGGAAAGACATGGACCTGTTGGAGCGGGTCCAGAAGAGGACCACAAAAATCATCAGCGGGCTGGAGCACCTCTCCTGTGAAGAGAGGCTGAGAGAGTTGGGATTGTTCAGCCTGGACAAGAGAAGGCTCTGGGGAGACTTTAATGCAGCCTTTCAATTTATGAGAAAGACAGAAAGCAACTATTTACCAAGGCCTGTAGTGACAGGAGAAGGGGCAATGGATTTAAACTGAAAGAGGGTAAATTCAGATAGGATATAAGGAAGAAATGTTTACGGTGAGGGTGATGAGACAATGGAACAGATTGCCCACAGAGGTTGTGGATGCCCCATCATTGGAAGTGTTCGTGGCCAGGTTGGATGGGGCTTTGAGCAACCTGATCTAGTGAAAGATGTCCCTGCCCATGGGAGAGGGGTTGGACTAGATGATCTTTGAAGGTCCCTTCCAACGCACACCATGCTTTGGTTCCATGATTCTACCAGGATCTAAATGATTTGGCGTTTAAACCACTAAACTTCAGTCAATAACCACGTTAGTTCTTTAATTGAGTGTGATTTCAAGCCCTTCATCAGAAATTTTTGTAAGGTAACAGAGTGACAAGGAAATTGGCAGGGAGAATAGACAGGGTGTGCTGCCTTCTTCGACACCCTAGTCCAAAAAAGAGTCCCACTGTAGAGATTTTCCCACACAGCAGAAGAAATCTGGACTCCATATACTGTAAAAAAACACTATTGATAACTTTGAAAAAAGCAGCAGTCATATGATTTTGTACTTTAGAACTGAGACTATTAAAGTTTTCCAAATGTGGACCTCAACTGTAGGATGGATATTAAAGATTTATATTAAATCTATAATTTTATTCTTTGTTTTTCTTTATAGTTCAATGTTTGCATTGAAAAGAAAAAGATAAGATTAGACAAAGACATTAAAAAATAAACTTAGCTTGTGCCGCTAGTTATTAGAGAACAGTTCTGCAAGTTAAGGATGCCTTCTAGCTTGTAATTTTCAAATGCTAGGGGCAGCAAATGAACGCTGATAAGGTTGTCTGCTGGCTAGGGCAGTAAGAGCTTTTCTCAGCTAGAAGCTATTCCTCCACATAGCAAATCCTTCCCTCCCTGCTACAGAATATGAGAGGAAATAAATAGGTCACGCTTGTGGTGCTAAAGCACTCTGAGTTTGCAACCACATATACAATTAAAACCAGTTAAACAGAGACAAGTTTGAAAAATTAATAATGCTTATCCTTTCTATTTTTCCAGTTTTTCCTAGTGCTTTTCCTGCTATGAGTGTTTCACTGTGTTGTGACTGATCGTAAAAAACAAACCAGCAGCAAGAACTGATCAGCAACCCCACAATAACAAAACAGCAGCCTTGCAGGAAAAAGGGGAAAATGATCTGATTTAAGTTTCCAGGGGAGCATTAGGAAAAACTTCAATTAAAATTATTTTCTAAAAAAAACTGGAAAATTCAGCAACAGTTTCTTTTTAATTAGCTACTGTGATCTACCCCCGTGCTGAGTCAACGGTTGCCTAGACTCTGAGGGAAAACAAGGACAATCCTATCTATGTGCAACTGGTAGACTGGATCCTTCTCCCAACTCTCCTTACACCATAATTTTATAGTTGGCTTACCACAGCAAAGGTGTACTTACAAAACAAATTATATATATATAGTCACAATAATTAGAACTCTTTTCCATTGTGTTTCCAGACATTATTAGAAAAGGGAAGAAAAAATTGTGCATAGAATATCTTTCTCCACACTGAGAAATTAACTGAATTAGGTGGCACAACATAAAGTTTCTATTCATAGAGCAGTTAGCTATTAATTTTACAGCCTTTCCAGCTCCTTTGTGCTCCTTTTTTCAGTGGGGACAGAGAGATTTAAGCAAGTTATTTGAGTTAGAGTGGAAAAAAAAAACATTTCTGCAGCCTCTTTCCCAACATTTGATCCAGTCCTGAGGATAGCTTAGCAGAAAAAGGGATTCCAATTTTTGGACTTTATGTACTGCACTTGGCACATCTGGAGAGCGCTTTACTGGGGCAGGACATTGGAAAGGAGTCAGCAGACCTGGCTTGGACGTGCACAGATCACATGGCCCCGAGCAACTCATTTGCGTTTTGTGCCCGATATTTTTTTTATGATACACCATACCATACGGTGTCACTCTTGGCAATAAAATGTGGGAGGAATTGGGGTGGGGTGTGTGTCCAAACTAGCCATTGCTCAGTGACTGGCTGGGCATCATTCTGATGGTGGGAGTTGCTGAGTGATTGCCTTTGCATCACTTCTTCTTTTTTTCATTCTTCACTTATTAAACTTGACACACTTTTTTTCCCCTCTCTTTTGCCCTTCTGATTCTCTGCCTGTGCCACTGTGGGGACTGAGTGAGCGACATGTCGAGGGCTTACCTGCCAGCCAGAGACAACCCACCGCAGCCTCAAACTGTTGTAGCCCATGGATGTGCATTTGGAGAGCATTGCTATATGCTTGCTCTGTTCTTCTGGTCTGCTATATATGCTGCACCTTTACCTGGTTTATCTACTATCAGAGACAGAATATAAGGCTCTTGTCCAGTACAGCCATTTTATATTCTTATGTACCTACTCCAGTAACCATCTGCGTGGCATTGCTTGATTGCTGCCATTATTTCACAATCTTTTTTCATGTGCTGGTAACTGTTTATCAGTAGTGGTTGGAGTCAGGGCTAGATCCTGACTCCAGGGTCTACTGAGATCCACTTTTCTTTATATAGCAAAACATATTCCAAGGCATAAGAAAATAGGCAGGAAAGGCAAGAGACCGGCATGGCTGAGTTGAGACCTGCTGGTCAAACTGAAGGGCAAGAAGGAAACGCACAGGCAGTGGAAGCGGGGACAGGTATCCTGGGAAGAGTACAGGGAATCTGCCCGGTTGTGTCAGGATGGAGTCAC